>JAVIAB010000139.1:82479353-82506411 GCA_032433765.1 Megaustenia siamemsis
AGTATTGGGGTATTTTCGGGAAAACCCTCTCAGCGGGCCGGCTCAGAAATATCAGCGGCGACAGTTGGGAATTGAATGCAGATCACCTGGCAGGAGACGAGAACACTATATATTTAAGTTAATATTGAGTTATTGGGTTATTAGCGGTTATCATTATTGCTATGGAAGCGAATCATGGACAATAGACAAACAAATGAAAAGACGATTAGAGGCCACAGAGATGGGATTTCTCAGAAGAATGTTGACAGTTCCCTGGACAGCTAAAAAGACCAATGAGAAAGTTCTCAAAGAGACCAACACAAAAAGGGAGCTCTTAAAAAAACATAAGAAAGAAGCAATTAACATTTTTTTGGGCACATCATGAGAAGAGGAAAGTTGGAATACTTGGTTACAACTGGCAAAATAAAAGGAAAGAGATCGCGGACGACAAAGAGAGAAAATACTGGATAGCTTGGTGTCATGGCATGGAAAACAGTCAACAACAGAACTCATACGATGCACTGTGGATAGAAGATTGTGGAAGGACATGATCGCCAACGCCAACCGTTATGGAACATGTTGATGATCATCATCATTGCACTCCGAACATGTCCATAGGTGTTCTAATCCCCTCCTCAGCAAGTCTCGCAGTGTCCAGGGACTGACGACTCCAGTTCTATTAGTTAATTAGTCTTTTTACACGTCCACTAAGTTTCTCGTTTCTGGCAGTGCCCATCTTAATTCCCATCTCTTTTATCCGAAGGAGTGACGTGGACTCATGATTGTCGAAGTCCTGTATCCTTCCCAATTCCTGGAAGGCATTGGTGATGCTTGCTGGCGTTCATCCGAGGCCTAAAGGAATAGGCCTATTTGTCATCCGCCCTTATAAAGACGTTTAGTGGCGAGAATGCGTTGTGTTGTGATTTGCAGTAGATCTGTAATATTTGCACCTTTCGGCCCAACATATCCTACTTCAGCATTTTTGAGTACCAGGTTGCCATCCTTCTCAATTCCTACTCACTGGGCAAGACTAGACTGGTTCGTCTGTTTCTAGCGGCACCGCGAAGAAGTGGAGTAGGTTTTACATAGTTCTGGTTCACACATTCTAACACAAGCCATCAGCTATGACTCGATGACAGCTCTCAAATCTGTTGCTGTCGTGCGTCAGAGAACAACATCAACATCGCTGGAAAAGGAGTCACAGCATCAAGATGCATAAAGATACACCAAGATGCATAAAGATGCACCAAGATGTATAAAGATGCACCAAGATGCATAGAGATGCGAAGCTGTTGCAAAGCTGAAGGTAATGACAATTTTAAAAAAAAAGGAAAAAAAAATTGATACATATCGTGTATCCACCTCCCCATATTTTTAGAACCTTTCCGTCTTCTTGCCTGACTGCCTGGTCAGTAAGATATATAGTTGATCATCCCGCCTACTTATAGTTCATTCAGAAGCTGACCACGCTCTGGACCACAGGGAAGTGACCTTTTTTTATTTCCTTTCTTGAGTATCTAGCATATTATCACCATGTAGTTAGTTAAAGAGGCCAAAGCAAAAAGAGAGCTAATTTCCAATATTAGGAAGAAACAATCATCATTTTTTAGCCATGTAATGAGACGAGAACAGCTGGAATATATTGTAACAAGTGGGAAAATTGAGGGACAAAGAGATAGAGGGAAGCAAAGAGAAAAGATACCAGACAGCTTACGAGAATAGATTGGCAGAAGGTCAAAAGAAATGATAAATAACTGTCGTGATCGAAAGTTGTGTAGAGACATGATCACCTAAGTCAGCAGGCCTGGTACTTGATGATAATGATGATGTAGTTGGATTTGTGTACATATCCTTTTATATATATTTTTTTGTTGTTTGTTTTTCCAGCTGAAGGCCTACTTGGCTGAAACGTAGACTAGTATTTTGTTAATTACCACGTAAAGCCGTTACCATACCACTTTTTTTCTTCATTTTTTTTTTAAATTGCCGTCAACGTCGCTGTCATGGCCTAGATAATCATAAAGATCAAAAGTAGGGCACACAACAACATACGTCTGTTTATTGTAATTAAGTGTACGAACTATTACATACGTTTTCGAAGTGTCGATGAAACGTTTTACTCTCATGTTATTGAAGCTTTCTTATTTATTTCGTAACAGGATTTTTTTCATAATTAAGGCATTTCACGTTTGGCGGGCGCGATAAAGGATAACAAATAAAACTAATTTGTGAGTACAAAATGAACCTGAAATTTCAATTTCAGCGCGAATGCTCTACTTTGTAATTTGTTTTGTTAAAATTGATACCTTTTAATGTTGAGTTTACCAGTTTGTCGTTGAGGGGGATAAATTAGAATCAAATTAACCTGAGAACATATGTAAATTTATAGTCTTGAGTCCGATTGAAGGTTCTCGATTTGGATGTTCGTATTTTATTACAGTTTGTATTAATGCGCAGTTTGGCCATCGCTGAGTTGATTAGGTTAAAGGAGAGGCGGCTTGTAGGTTTGGCTTCGTGTCAATATCATTGTCTTTTCAAATGTTCGTTTTTGAAAGAGGTTGACTTTTTTTTTTTTTTAATGAATCTCTTTCCAGAGGTTCTTTCTTTCTTTTTCTTTCTTTCTTTCTTTCTCTCTCTCTTTCTTTCTTTCTTTCTTTATTCACCCCCCTCCTCTTCTTCACCTTTTCCTTTTCTCCACCTTCTATTACCACTCCTCATTTTTCTGGTCTTTTCCTCTCCTTTCTTCAATTCTCTTTTTTCCTCTGATGCTTCCGTTTCTTTCTATTATCTTTCTTTTAATTTTCCTTGTTCTTTTCCTCTCCCTCCTTCTTATTCTCTCATTTGAAAACTAGTATTACTCCTTTTCTTTCTTCGATTCCTTCTTCAATCGTTCATCTTTATCTTAATTTTCTTGTTTCTCAAACCTTCTTATTCTTTTTTTCCCTTTTGTCTTTTTTTCTACCTTCTTTCTTCACCTCCATCTTCCTTCTTCTCCTCCTTTCATCTTCTCTTTCACCTTCTTATTTATCTCTGTTTTCACCTCCGAAGTCGGAGTTATCTGCCTGTGCGGCGAGGGACCCCTGTGCACACGGCTGCCAGGAAAAAATGGATTAACACGTAAAAGTCAGTTCCTAGTCTCTAGGGACTTCGTCAGAGGTAAAAAAGCTGGCGAACGAAAAAACAACTATATTTTCTTTCTCCTTCTATTCTTCTCCTTTTCACCTCCATTCTTAAATTTCTTCTTTTCCACCTTATCTTTCGTCTTCTCCTTCTCCTCTTTTCCTTCATCTTTTTCTTATATTCTTGTTTTTCCTCTTCTCCTGAGACCGCTGTCATATGAACCACATTAATCTCTCTCACAATAATGACGTTCTGTTGCCTGATTATCTTATAAGTTTACAGTTTGTGGCATCAAAAGTGAAAGATCACACGTTACCTGTTCAATTTCACACATTTCGTAAAATGTATTACATTGAGAGCGTGTAATTTAATTGTTTTTGTGAATACTGTTAACTATTGTTAAAGCAAGAAACAAGAAAACGAGTTCTCAAATGTTATGTAGAGCCAGTCTTAACATATGGATGTGAATCATGGACAATAGGACAACAAAGAAGAAAATCACTGGAGGCTGTAGAAATGTGGTTTTACAGAATAATGTTGAGAATACCATGGACATCTAAGAAGAGTAATGTAAATGTTCTGAAAGAGGTCAAAGCAAAAAGAGAGCTAATTTACAATGTTAGGAAGAAACAATCATCATTTTTTGGCCTTGTAATGAGAAGAGAACAACTGGAATATATTGTAACAACTGGGAAAATAGAGGGACGAAGAGATAGAGGGAAACAAAGAGAAAAGATATAAGATCGAAAGTTGTGGAGAGACAAGATCACCTACGCCAGTAGGCCCGGTGCTTGATGATGATGATGATTGTTAAAGCTGACACCACGGTACTTCGGGCACATCCATAGGTAAGTAAGTAAAGTAAAAGTACCCCCGTCACGCCAAGTGGCTTATAGGGAATATGGTGCTAGTGACAATAAATTTTACAGACCTTCGACACATGATTTTTACGGTAATGTGGTCTGTATTACGCCCGTGCCACTTTACTTTCCCCATAAAAATCCGGTACCCATTAAAGGCTGGGTGAATCCAGAAGCCGTCGGTTGGGATCGAACCCTACCTCTTGTCCTTTGTAGTCCAGTTCACTAACCACTGAGCTATCGCGGTGGTTTACCTGTGGTTTTCAGTAGAACTGAGATATTTGTACCTTTCGGCCCAACACATTCTGCTTCAGCATGACATTTTTGAGTATCGGGTTGCCTTCCCACTCGATCCCTACTCATACTTTGCCAGACTAGACCTGATTAGTCTGTTTCTACAGCCCTGTGAATAGATGAACTTAGTCTGGATGGTTATGGTTAACCGAATTAACTTATTGGAAATCAACTCATATAAACGTTTCCAGTAATAGTAAAGAGTCTTGGATCTTGTACCCACCTCCACATATTTTTAGAACATTTCCCTTTTACTGTATTTCACACCTGTGTCCACCCTGTCAGCCGGCCGTATCAATTTTAGCCCATTTGGTGTCTGACCAATCTCCGGACCACAGGGAAGTGACTTATTTCCTTTTTTTGAGAGTCTAATATATTATCGCCATGAAGCTAGACTTCTGTGTATATCCTTATATATTATTGTGTTATTGTTTGTTGTTCCAGCCGACGGACTTCCTGGTCAAAACGTCGTTCTACTTTTGGTTTGTTTCTCACCTACGTAAACATGTTACCATACCACTTTTTCATGTTTTTGTATTTTCATTATTATCATCAGCTTTACAGCAGCTTCGCATTTCTTTGCATCTTGATGCCTTTATCCGAATGATTCACCGATCCTGGCGCAAACCATCAGCTATGTTTCGCTGGCAATTTCAGCTCTGGTGCTATCAGGTGATATTTTTTCCCCTCTGTCTGTTTCTTCTTCCCTTAATTTTTCAAGCTATCACAAAATGTTGCAGTTTTTGTTTGGATTTGTCTTGTTCGCAAAGCTGAAGCGTCCTAGATGTTGTCCTTTATTGTATCAGAATTTCGACCGGCGGTCCTCAATCATCAAAACTTTGGTTTCAACTTCAATCAATCCAAAGTCAAAGTCCTTCAGCCCTTTGTAGCATAGGCCACAAACACATTCTTGATCATTTTCTCTACTTGGGGTTCTTTGGTTATGGAAGGCCCCGGTATCACTACAAACGAATTAAAATCAATAATTGATCAACCGCCTGTGCCAGTGGAATCATCCGAATTACTAACTCATCTCCCAAACAAAGAAAGGTAGCTGTAATCCCCATCATAGCAGTCTCAGCACACGCCAAAAGACATAAGGCGAAACCGCATAGAAAGTGAACACAGCCAACTGTTCCCTGTCATACGATATCAACATTCATAGTAAACAATTGGAATATCGAAACATGATCAAAACGGAGGAAACACACAGCTCACGAGGTGCACAGAGCACCTAACTCAGTAGCTCCTGCAACAAGCCGGACTTGTAATATGAGGAAACTGCAACAAGAAACACTTTTCAGACATAGCCTTCAATGGTTCCTGCCTCCTATTCACCAAATTGACCAGAAGTTCACGTCCTCCTGAAGATCGTCATATTTTTAAAAATGTATTTCTCTACTATTCCAGCCTAGGCCACTGTTCTTGATGATTTCCATGAATTCTCTTCTTCGTGCATTCCTGGAACTTGATGTTCCTGTAAACAACAACATGAAATTATAAACACCTTTCTTTTTGCGACAAAGTTAAAGAAGAATAATTCCATTTTCAAAGCTAAAATATTCTTAGAACTTTATCAGGATAAACATTTTGGACTTTATTCCTAGAAAAACCTGAATGTCCAAAAAAAAGTATCAATACCTTTTTCTTAAAAGGAATCACAAACAATACAATCTACAAATATAACTTCTTCTTCTTCTTCTATCCTTCCTCTGCTGCCGTTGGCGTCGAGGGGAGAAACAATTTGCGATTCTTTGCTCTTCTGTTGGCCTCTTCTGATGTTATCCCTCCCGGTGACTCTAGTATTCCCTTTATCCATCTCTTTCTCGGTCTTCCTCTTAATCTGGCGTTTTCGTAGCGTTTGTTTATGGCTCTTTGATTCATTGTTAGTTCTTTTTGTCTTGTTATGTGGCCGAACCAATTTATCTGTTGTTCCTTTATGTATTCGATGGCTGGTTCAATTTCGAGTTTCTTCCTCAGGTCAGTGTTTCTTACTCAGTCCCTTAAGCTGTTTCCTGTCATTCTTCTGACACATTTCATTTCGGCGGTCGTTATCTTTCTTATTGTTCTAGAGTCCAGCGTCCAATTCTGGCACCGATAGCACAGAGTTGGTAGAAAAATTGATTTGTATATTGCCCTTTTTGCATCCGTAGTTATTGCTTTGTTTTTCAATATCGTTGATACTTGGCCTATAACTTGGCTTGCTTTGTTACACCTTATATCTATCTCGGTCTCTTGGTTATTGTCTTGTGTTAACGTGCTACCCAGATATTTAAAATTGTCAACTTGCTTCAAAGACCTATTATTTATTATGATGTTAATTTGTCTTTCTTTCTCGCCATTGCCATTACTTCGGTTTTGCTTATGTTGATCTTCATGTTGTATTGTTTACAAGCGTTGTTTATATATATAGGAAAATAGCAAAAGTGTATATAAATATAAGAAGATTGTTCCGAGTGCCTTAAGAGTACCTTTATATTTGTATCATTTATGTCAATTTATAGCTTAAACAGAAACAAACACTGTACTTGTATTTGCGTAATAGAAGATTCGTTGTTTAAAGGATGTGACTTGCATATTCTCTGAGAGAAGAATCCAAGACAGGAAATCAGTAAAAAAAATAGTCATGAATATTCATTTTGATATTGCAAGTGTACTTAGATCTTAGATAAGTATTTATTCTGATGGAAAAGTAATACATTCTTTTTAGAATTATTAATATGTTTGTCATTTATTGTGCTATTTTCATTATAGTAATGGTCTCCGTACTTTTTATTTCTTTCTTGCTTGTCATACTCTTCATTTGAGAAACATGAAATTATTGTGGAAGGCAAGAGAGAAGGAAGCAAGAAAAGGGAAAGAAGGAAGAGAGGAAGGAAGGGGAGGGAAGGAAGGAAGGCAGGGAGGGAGGAAGGAGGGAAGAAAAAGAAGAAATGCAGGGAACGAAGGAAGGAAGACAGGCAGGAAGAAAGGAGGGACGGGAGGGAGGGAGGGAAGGGGTAGGGAGGAAGGAAGGGAGGGAGGACTTTAAACAATTTAAATGAGCAACATTCCTAATGGTGAAATAATTGCAAAGTGAAAATAGGAAGATTACTAGGATACATAGTTGTTTTAATTCCAGTTGTGAACTGCAGTTTATGATCATGGGTTTGTGATCATGAGTTTGTGATCATGAGTTTGTGATCATGAGTTTGTGATCATGAGTTTGTGATCTTGAGTTTGTGATCATGAGTTTGTGATCATGGGTTTGTGATCATGAGTTTGTGATCTTGAGTTTATGATCATGGGTTTGTGATCATGAGTTTGTGATCTTGAGTTTGTGATCATGAGTTTGTGATCATGAGTTTGTGATCATGAGTTTGTGATCTTGAGTTTGTGATCATGAGTTTGTGATTATGAGTTTGTGATCATGCGTTTGTGATCATGAGTTTGTGATCTTGAGTTTGTGATCTTGAGCTTGTGATCTTGAGTTGGCTGTAAAAAGAAACGTGTGTATCCACTCTTTACTCTGTTTTAAAACTCGTATCAATATAAGTAAACGATCATGATTTTCATTTGATTAAACCAGCTTGCTCCAGTCGCGATTCGTTTTCTGTGGGCGCTTGTGAGCCAATTATAAATGAAGAAAAATGTAAAAAAAAAAAAAAAATTTTAAGTCATGTCACGCCGAGGAGTAAAGGAAATAAATACGCTGTTAGTTCCCTTATTTCTTATAGATCTTTGACACTTTATTTATGTGGCAATGTGGTTGGTTTTACACCCGTGCAGTTTTCTTCCCCAGAAAAAAAATCCGGTTCTCATATAAGGCTGGGTGAACCTAGAAGTCGTCATTCAGGATCAAACCTGGCTTCTGGTTAAATAAAAAGGACCAAAGTGAGAATCTCACTCGCCAATAGCTTTACACCTCTCTAATTGTTATAGTTCGAGGTACCTCTCTAATTGTTATAGTTCGAGGTACCTCTCTAATTGTTATAGTTCGAAGTACCTCTCTAATTGTTATAGTTCGAGGTACCTCTCTAATTGTTATAGTTCGAGGTACCTCTCTAATTGTTATAGTTCGAGGTACCTCTCTAATTGTTATAGTTCGAGGTACCTCTCTAATTGTTATAGTTCGAGGTACCTCTCTAATTGTTATAGTTCGAGGTACCTCTCTAATTGTTATAGTTCGAGGTACCTCTCTAATTGTTATAGTTCGAGATACCTCTCTAATTGTTATAGTTCGAAGTACCTCTCTAATTGTTATAGTTCGAAGTACCTCTCTAATTGTTATAGTTCGAAGTACCTCTCTAATTGTTATAGTTCGAGGTACCTCTCTAATTGTTATAGTTCGAGGTACCTCTCTAATTGTTATAGTTCGAGGTACCTCTCTAATTGTTATAGTTCGAGGTACCTCTCAGGGCAGCTAGCAGTTAACCTACATTTTTTTCCAAATATGTCTTCCGATGTCAAGTTTATTATAAAAATTCAACGTAAAAATATATGGGTGTGCTCTTTCCCTGTTTTTAGCATGTCTCCTCTTATTCAATCAACAAGTTTTCAAACTTCATTCCATGATTGTTTCTTTCATTTATTTATTTTTTCTGTGGGTTGTCTCCTGCGTCAGTTCTTACTTTCTTGTTTCTCTGCTGTAAGGTTTGCAAGTTGGGGTGAAGAGGGAGTTTTCTAGTCTATACATTATATTATGGAGGTATTTTTCCCATTTCCACCAATTTTTCAGTGATGGCATTATCCTATAGATCACAATCTCTCAGCGTTTTTGGTGATTTTGTCGAGAGCTTATCGTCCTTATTTCAGAGCAGCTTTTCCTCCATTTCTTTTACCAAACTCTCGGTACATACATATTCTCTTGTTTGTTCCTCCCTTCCTCTTGACAATATCATCAAACTTAGAACATTTGGCTCCCATATGATCTTCCAATTTATCTGACTCTATTGAGTTGCAAAAAACATGGACTAGATATGAATGTCAAAAAGACTAAAACTAAGATCATAAACAAAGAAAATACTCTAAACCCACAAGTGGATATCAAAATTGAAGGAATAGACCTGGAGACTGTTTAGAACTACAACTACCTTGGACATACTATAACCAGTGGTGGAAAATGTAAAACTGAACTAAATAAAAGAATAGGAATGGCAAAAAGTAATTTTAATGTCATGAAGAACATACTAACATCACAAATAACACCAGGACTAAAAAAAAAGAATTGCAAAATGTTACAACTTCTCAACATTCCTATATGGTGCAGAAACATGGACATTAAACAAGAAAACAGAACAGAGAATTGAACCCTTTGAAATTTGTATATATATAGAAAAATAGGTAGAATTGGATGGAAGGAAAAGAAAACAAATGATGAAGTTTTAAAACAACTAAAAATGAAAAGAGAACTAATAAACACAATTCAAACAAGACAAATGAGATTTTTGGGCCATGTTAAAAGACACAACAGCCTACTAAAAGTAATCTTGGAGGGGAAAATACAAGGTAAAAGAGGCAGAGGCAGACCAAGACTAACATGGACGAGTAACATCAAAAGATGGACACATCAGCCTATGACAACCTGCATCATCAATGCAAGAGACAAAGCAGAATGGCGCTCCATGGTAGCCAACCTTCGTTGCGGAGATGGCACTTGATGATGATTTAGTTCCATTTTTATTTCGTTTCCTTGCCTTTATTTTCTCTCATGTCAGTAAAAACGTCAAGTGCCCACGTCACGCCATCCGGCGTATAGGGAATATGGTATTAGTGACCATACATTTTATAGACCATCGACACATGTTTTTTTTGGTAAATTGTTCGGTATTACGCGCGTGCCGCTTTACTTTACCAGAAAAAAAATATCCGGTACCCATTAAAGGCTGGGTGAACTTGGAAGCCGTAGGTTAGGATCGAACCCTACCCCTTGTCATTTGTAGTCCAGTTCACTAACCACTGAGCTATCGCGACTTTCTTTTATCTCATGTACCTTCATTAAATCCGTCCCTTTCCCCCCTCTCCCCTTTTGTATCCATACACTCGAAAATAGAGATATCGCCAATCAACCACTAATAGCATCATTAATCAAGAAAAGACGATGGACATATGTTTGACATGTGAGAGAAGAGATAATAACCGAATAGCTATGAGCAAGCCATCAAGTGGGAAGTAACAGGTAAGAGGAAAAGAGGCCGACCCAAACAGAAACACTGAAAAGAACACTGATCAGAGAGGCAAAGGCAGGAAGAATCGGCTCCCTCAATGAGATTGAGATGCTAGTACAGGACAGAGACAAATTGCAAGATTTGATAACAGATCTTTGTAAGGATTGAGATGCTAGCACAGGGCAGAGACAAATTGCAAGATTTGATAAAAGATCTTTGTAAGGATTGAGATGCTAGCACAGGACAGCGACAAATTGCAAGATTTGATAAAAGATCTTTGTAAGGATTGAGATGCTAGCACAGGACAGAGACACATTGCAAGATTTGATAAAAGATCTTTGTAAGGATTGAGATGCTAGCACAGGACAGAGACACATTGCAAGATTTGATAAAAGATCTTTGTAAGGATTGAAATGCTAGCACAGGACAGAGACACATTGCAAGATTTGATAAAAAATCTTTGTAAGGATTGAGACTGCTAGTAAGAAAATTTCGAAAAAGAGAAAAAGTATTTGGGTCTGTGCCCTACACGGCTCGAAAGGTCAATAAATAGATTGATAGATAGATACTTGTTCACCTTATTCCTTAAATACGTTATTCAGTTTTCAACTTTTCTAATTGTGTATTCCTGTTGATCTTCAGAGTAGTTGTAAACCGATTTGGAACTTCTCGTTTGTAACCCCTAATCTATTTACAGTATGTGCCATCATGGTAAATAAACAAAGGAGAGCTATCCGTGTGCTAGCGGCACAGGATGATGTTCGGAACTCATTACTTTAACATAACTTCCTTTCCGGCGCCTATACTGCCCCTTTGACTTGCGTTGTTCCAATAAAATAACTGCACAAAGGAAATAATGATTACTGAAGACAACAGCTCTTCTTCTTGCCTTAAAGTCGTGTAATGATTTTCTCCATTTATTATAAATTAGCAATCAACATTATAAAAAATAGCAATCAACATTATAAAAAATAGCAATCAACATTATAAAAAATAGCAATCAACATTATAAAAAATAGCAATCAACATTATTAAAAATAGCAATCAACATTATTAAAAATAGCAATCAACATTATAAAAAATAGCAATCAACATTATAAAAAATAGCAATCAACATTATAAAAAATAGCAATCAACATTATAAAAAATAGCAATCAACAATTTTCGGGGACATCATGAGAAGAGGAAAGTTGGAATACTTGGTTACAACTGGCAAAATTAAAGGAAAGAGAGATCGCGGACGACAAAGAGAGAAAATACTGGATAGCTTGGTGTCATGGCATGGAAAACAGTCAACAACAGAACTGATACGATGCACTGTAGATAGAAGATTGTGGAGGGACATGATCACCTACGCCAACCGGTATGGCACATGATGATGATGATTATAAACTAATGCTAGTGTGGCCAATACTAGCGCCTTGTAAGGAAAGCCGGATGATTTTGTGGATATCTCTTTAGTCTATGGCTGAATAAAGGGAGCCGTGATACCACAATGGTTAGTGAACTGGACTACAAAGGACAAGAGGTAGAGTTCGATCCCAATCGACGGCCACCGGTTCACCCAACCTTTAATGGGTACCGGATTTTTTTTTCTGGTAAAGTAAAGCGGGCACGGGCGTAATACCGAACACATTACCCCAAAAATCATGTGCTGAAGGTCTGTAACATTTATGGTCGCTAAAACCATATTTCCTATACACCACTTGGCGTGACTGGGGTACTTTACTTTTTACTTTACTGTGACCGAATAATGTTCCTGCCATAGTCAAATTTCTTTCCCTTCATAGTTCAATAGTTTGTCAATATTGGTATTCGTTACTTCGCATGATGTCCTTAGTTCTCTCTATCCCTGTTGTAGTTCCCAGCTTTGGTATTATCATCAGCAAATATCAGTAACACGTTCTGTGTCGTTTCTTCTTAAATTATCTTCGTTATCATCATGCGCCATGCCGGTTGGCGTAGGTGATCATGTCCCTCCACAATCTTCTATCCACCGTGCATCGTATCAGTTCTGTTGTTGATTGTTTTCCATGCCTTAACACCGAGCTATCCAAGTATTTTCTCTCTTTGTCGCCCGCGATCTCTCTTTCCCTGTATTTTGCCAGTTGTAACCAAGTATTCCAACTTTCCTTTTGTCATGATGTGCCCGAAAAATGCTGATTTTTTTTCTTTCTGATGTTTCTTTAAGCTCCTTTTTTTGTGTCGGCCTCTTCGAGAATTTCCTCGCTGGTCTTTTTAGCTGTCTTCTGAGAAATTCCGTCTCTGTTACCTCTAATCTTCTTTTTATTTATTATCTTCTGCAGTTCGTCGTAAAACATGTTCTTTGTTTTTTCCTCTATATAAAAATTAGTAAAAAAAAATGTAATGCATTGAGAACTAAATCTTATCATTATAAATCTTTCTGTAAATAATTCTTTTTGTTTCCAGTACGAGGTGTTGTTGTTATTTTTCCTTGAAATAATTAGATCCTCTCCTTCCGAATGGTGGTCATCGGTAGAGCCGGGGCTTTGTATCGTGTGCTCAGATATCATTTTCATCATTCCTATTCCTGAAAAAAAAAAAAACTAAACATAAAATTACAAGTCACAGTTCAACTGAGTATAAGACAACAAAAACGAAACGTTTCGACCGTAGGTCTTTCTCAGTATGATATAAGAACGGGGAAAAAAACGTGCAGAATTACATAATAAATTTTCTACTTAGCTTGGAAGAACATCGTCGTGTGTCGCAGCAGTGGGGACATTGTCTATGTAATTGTGCACGTGGTTATTTTTGTTGTTGTTTTGTCGTGCTGATGAAGGCATATGACCAAAACGTTTTGTTTTTGTTCTTTCTAAAATGAACAACGTCTTGTGCTACAAATCTATGTCAATAGAAGTTGGAAAGAGAGTTCATCTGTGCTATATAGAACTAATTCTGCCATGTGGAAGCGAATTATGGAGAGTAGACAAAGAAATGAAAAAAATGTTTAGAGGCCACAGAGATGGATTTCTTGGAAGAATGTTGAAAGTTCCTTGGTCAGCGAAAAAGTCCAACGAGGACATTCTCAATGAGGCCAACTCAAAAAGGAAGCCCGTAAGAGATATCAGATAGAAACAATCAATATTTTTCTGAGCCATTGTCAGGTGATGAAATTTTCCTTACATGGAAACAGAGATCGCGGATGACAAAGGAAGAAAATATTGGATAGCTTGGTGTTAAGGCTTGTAAAACAGCCAACAACAAAATTATTACCATGCTTTGTGGATAGAAAATTGTGGAAGAACACGATCGTCTACTCAAACATGATGATGATGATGATATTACATATAATTGCATGTTATTTTTGCATCTGTTATCCGGGTTGACAACGGCTCCGCACGATTTTACAAATCCCTGTTGTTGCTCATCTTCCTCCACTTCATTTACCACAGTGTGCTCCAACCATTTAATACTCGCTGGCAATGGACCACGCTAATTTACCACATAAACCACCAATTTGCCGGTCTGGTACAACATACGCACATTCCAACATCCTATTTCAGTATTCGTTTTTGGAATCAAACACCCACTCCCGGAACCATATCTTCCATTCAGGTTTGGCCAACCATCCATTCTTTATTCCACTTTCCTGCCCAGCTTCCGTTCTTTTGCTTCAGTTGACTTTTTTCTTTCCATGGATAATTTCTGTAATACTAGAATTTGTTTGTTTTCTGCAGGTTGCAGTTGTTGGCCTCAAACCAAATTCTCTTTAGTGTTCCAGGCTGTACTCTCAAAAAGAGCGGCGACAGCTCAGTGGTTAGTTAATTGGACTTCAAAGGACAAGAGGTCGGGTTCGATCCTGATCTATGGCTTCCGGGTTCACCCAGCCTTAAATGGGTACTGGATTTTTTTTTCTGGGGAAGTAAAGCGGCACGGGCTTGATACCGACCACATTACCCCAAAAATCATGTGCCGAAGGTCTGTAAAAATTATAATCACTAACACCATATTCCCCATACGCCACTTGGCGTGACGGGGCTCTTTACTTTTTACTTTCTCTAAAATAAGCTAAACACGCGAAGTTTATTATTAAATCATTCGTCATAAACAATGCGCATAAATAACATAGCCCTTCAAATGTGCTCCCCACACTCATGATGTATCATCGTTTTGTTCTTTGTGTTCCCTGTAAAACAAAAACAAACGCCAAATGCTTCCTCTTGCAGTTTATAGCAATGCAGTACAGTTTGTGTCTACAGTTCGGCGCATCCGATATCGTAATGATAGTTTTTTGTAAATCGGTTTTTACCTTCCATTGTTGACCCCTACACACTTGACTAGGTCGAGTACCCACTTTTCAAGACCATCAGGTCTGAGGACTTAAGTTTTGGTCAGCTCTTAGTCGCAGGCTATGATATCATAATTCAGCTACGAGTTCTGTCCTTTATAAGCACATACACATAGTTTATATCAGGTCCCAGTATCATTGATAATTTTACTATCTTTTTAGGATTTCATGTAAAGGAAAAGGAAAAACCTCATATATATATGAAGTAGTAAAGAGCCCCCGTCACGCAAAGTGGGATATAGGGAATATGGTGTTAGTGACCAAATTTTTTTTTAAAGACCTTCAGCACATTATTTTTTTGGGTAATGTGGTCGGTATTACGCCCGTGCCGCTTTACTTTCCCAGAAAAAATCCGTTACCCATTAAAGGCTGGGTGAATCCGGAAGCAGTCGGTTGGGATCGAACCCTACCTCTTGTCCTTTGTAGTCCATTTCAATATATATATATATATATATATATATATATATATATATTATATATGGCATTTGGCGTCTTGGCAGACGGTTGATACCAAGCAATCACGATAAGCCAGTAGTTTTATAAAAAAAAAAAAAATTAGTGTCTTATGCTGGATTACTGGATGCAGCTTTGGTGTAAAGCTTCTCTCGTGGCGGATTCTGCCAATATTTGATAGACAGATCCGACCACAGAAAGAACAAGATGTCTTCGTGGTGCCAGGCCTCTTCTCCTTGCTCGGCGCCTTTTGTCTTCTGAATTTGATATCAGCACTGCCACGATATTTGATGTGACATTATTTTGTTTAAATCTTTGTTCTCCATGTGCTATGATCTGCAGCTCCGAGTTTCCTTCATCGATGGAGAATCCACACAAGGAATCCTTGCAAACATTCCTAAATCTCAGTCTTGTAAACATCCCTATATCTCAGTCTTGTGAACATCCCTATATCTCAGTCTTGTAAACATCCCTATATCTCAGTCTTGTAAACATCCCTATATCTCAGTCTTGTAAACATCCCTTAATCTCAGTCTTGTAAACATCCATATATATCAGTCTTGTAAACATCCCTATATCTCAGTCTTGTAAACATCCCTAAATCTCAGTCTTGTAAACATCCCTATATCGCAGTCTTGTAAACATCCCTAAATCTCAGTCTTGTAAACATCCATATTTCTCAGTCTTGTAAACATCCCTATATCTCAGTCTTGTAAACATCCCTAAATCTCCGTCTTTTAAACATCCATATATCACAGTCTTGCAAACATAACTATATCTCAGTCCTGTAAACATCCTTATATCTTAGTCTTGTAAACATCCCTATATCTCAGTCTTGTAAACATCCCTATATCTCAGTCTTGTAAACATCCATATATCTCAGTCTTGTAAACATCCCTATATCTCAGTCTTGTAAACATCCATATATCTCAGTCTTGTAAACATCCCTATATCTCAGTCCTGTAAACATCCCTATATCTCAGTCCTGTAAACATCCCTATACCTCAGTCCTGTAAAAATCCCTATATCTCAGTCCTGTAAACATCCCTATATCTCTGTTCTGTAAACATCCCTCTATCTCAGTCTTGTAAACATCCCTATATCTCAGTCTTGTAAACATCCCTATATCTCAGTACATTAAACATCCCTATATCTCAGTCCTGTAAACATCCCTATATCTCTGTTCTGTAAACATCCCTATATCTCAGTCCTGTAAACATCCCTATATCTCTGTCCTGTAAACATCCCTATATCTCAGTCCTGTAAACATCCATATATCTCAGTCTTGTAAACATCCCTATATCTCAGTCTTGTAAACATCCCTATATCTCAGTCTTGTAAATATCCCTATATCTCAGTCTTGTAAACATCCCTATATCTCAGTCTTGTAAACATCCCTATATCTCAGTCTTGTAAACATCCCTATATCTCAGTCCTGCAAACATCCCTATATCTCAGTCTTGTAAACATCTATATATCTCAGTCCTGTAAACACCCCTATATCTCAGTTCTGTAAACATCCCTATATCTCAGTCCTGTAAACATCCCTATATCACTGTACTGTAAACATCCCTATATCTCAGTCTTGTAAACATCCCTATATCTCTGTCCTGTAAACATCCCTATATTTCAGTCCTGTAAACATCCATATATCTCAGTCTTGTAAACATCCCTATATCTCAGTCTTGTAAACATCCCTATATCTCAGTCTTGTAAATATCCCTATATCTCAGTCTTGTAAACATCCCTATATCTCAGTCTTGTAAACATCCCTATATCTCAGTCTTGTAAACATCCCTATATCTCAGTCCTGCAAACATCCCTATATCTCAGTCTTGTAAACATCTATATATCTCAGTCCTGTAAACACCCCTATATCTCAGTTCTGTAAACATCCCTATATCTCAGTCCTGTAAACATCCCTATATCACTGTACTGTAAACATCCCTATATCTCAGTCTTGTAAACATCCCTATATCTCAGTCTTGTAAACATCCCTATATCTCAGTCTTATAAACATCCCTATATCTCAGTCTTGTAAATATCACTATATCTTAGTCTTGTAAACATCCCTATATCTCAGTCTTGTAAACATCCATATATCTCAGTCTTGTAAACATCTCTATATCTCAGTCTTGTAAACATCCCTATATCTCAGTCTTGTAAACATCCATATATCTCAGTCTTGTAAACATTCATATATCTTAGTCTTGTAAACATCCCTATATCACAGTTTTGTAAACATCCCTACATCTCAGTCCTGAAAACATCCCTATATCTCAGTCTTGTAAGCATCCATATATCTCAGTCTTATAAACATCCCTATATCTCAGTCTTGTAAACATCCATATATCTTAGTCTTGTAAACATCCCTATATCTCAGTCTTGTAAACATCCCTATATCTCAGTCTTGTAAACATCCCTATATCTCAGTCCTGCAAACATCCCTATATCTCAGTCTTGTAAACATCTATATATCTCAATCCTGTAAACATCCCTATATCTCAGTTCTGTAAACATCCCTATATATCAGTCCTGTAAACATCCCTATATCACTGTCCTGTAAACATCCCTATATCTCAGTCTTGTAAACATCCCTATATCTCAGTCTTGTAAACATCCCTATATCTCAGTCTTGTAAACATCCCTATATCTCAGTCCATTAAACATTCCTATATCTTAGTCCTGTAAACATCCCTATATCTCTGTCCTGTAAACATCCCTATATCTCAGTCCTGTAAACATCCATATATCTCAGTCTTGTAAACATCTCTATATCTCAGTCTTGTAACCATCTACATATCTCAGTCCTGTAAACATACTTATATCTAAGTCCTCTAAACATCCCTCTATATCAGTCCTCTAAACATTCCTCTATCTCAGTCCTGTAAACATAATTCTATCTCAGTCTTGTAACCATCTACATATCTCAGTCCTGTAAACATCCCTCTATCTCAGTCCTGTAAACATCTCACAATCACAGTCTTGTAACCATCTACATATCTCAGTCCTGTAAACATCCCTATATTTCAGTTTTGTAAACATCCCTATATCTCAGTCCTGTAAACATCCCTATATCACTGTCCTGTAAACATCCATATATCTCAGTCCTGTAAACATCCCTATATCTCAGTCTTGTAAACATCCCTATATCTCAGTCTTATAAACATCCCAATATCTCAGTCTTGTAAACATCCCTATATCTCAGTCTTGTAAACATCCCTATATCTCAGTCTTGTAAACATCCATATATCTGAGTCTTGTAAACGTCCCAATATCTCAGTATTGTAAACATCCCTATATCTCAGTCTTGTAAACATCCCTATATCTAAGTCTTGTAAACATCCCTATATCTCAGTTTTATAAACATCCCTACATCTCAGTCTTGTAAACATCCCTATATCTCAGTCTTGTAAACATCCCTATATCTCAGTCTTGTAAACATCCCTATATCTCAGTCTTGTAAACATCCCTACATCTCAGTCTTGTAAACATCCCTATATCTCAGTCTTGTAAACATCCCTATATCTCAGTCTTGTAAACATCCCTATATCTTAGTCTTGTAAACATCCCTATATCTCAGTCTTGTAAACATCCCTATATCTTAGTCTTGTAAACATCCCTATATCTCAGTCTTGTAAACATCCCTATATCTCAGACTTGTAAACATCCCTATATCTCAGTCTTGTAAACATCCCTATATCTTAGTCTTGTAAACATCCCTATATCTCAGTCTTGTAAACATTCATATATCTTAGTCTTGTAAACATCCCTATATCTCAGTTTTGTAAACATCCCTATATCTTAGTCTTGTAAACATCCCTATATCTCAGTCTTGTAAACATTCATATATCTTAGTCTTGTAAACATCCCTATATCTCACTCTTGTAAACATCCCTATATCTTAGTCTTGTAAACATCCCTATATCTCAGTCTTGTAAACATTCATATATCTTAGTCTTGTAAACATCCCTACATCTCAGTCCTGTAAACATCACTATTTCTCAGTCCTGCAAACATCCCTATATCTCAGTCTTGTAAGCATCCATATATCTAAGTCCTGCAAATATCCCTATATCTCAGTCTTGTAAACATCCCTTTTGTCAGTCTTGTAAACATCCCTATATCTCAGTTATGTAAACATCCTTCTATCTCAGTCCTGTAAACATCCATATATCTCAGCACTGGTCTGCACCTTCCCCACAACTCCCACCCGGGCTCTCTCTTCGCCCCCAAGTTTGCCACAAACTTTCTGTCCAGAAATACGATTGCTTGCCTTTATAACGAGGATCGAACTGACATTTCTGTTCATTCGATTAGTTTACGGTGACTTAAACAGAATGTTCTTATAATACAGGAAAGTCATTTAATGGTTTGAAAGCGTCTTGGGATGCGTTCCTCTCTGTTATTATCTACACAAGGGAGAGATACATACATCTTCATGAGATAATGTTATTGTAGACTATAATGAGTAGATATAACAAAAATTAGGTAGTTTGCCTAATTGGGGCAATTAAACAAAATTAGGAGACTGAATAATTCATTAAATAGGTTCATTGTATAGTATTATGTTTATATTCATTTGCAGGGGGCTTATTTAATAATAGTTCGTCTTTTTTTAAAAATTGGTCACAAATTATGTAAACAGTAATTGACTGGCGGTAGGTCTTGTGAAGTCTTGTAGGTTATCTATAATGACGTCTTGTAGGTTATTACTTGTGAAGTCTTGTTGGTTATATCTGGTCTTGTAGGTTATATCTCGTCTTGTAGGTTATCTCTTGTGACATCGTGTAGGTTATATCTCGCCTTGTAGGTTATATCTGGTCTTGTAGGTTATATCTCGTCTTGTAGGTTATATCTCGTCTTCTAGGTTATATCTCGTCTTGTAGGTTATGTCTCGTCTTGTAGGTTATATTTCGTCTTGTAGGTTATCTCTTGTGACGTTTTGTAGGTTATATCTCGTCTTGTAGGTTATATCTTTCTTGTAGGTTATATCTCGTCTTGTTGGTTATATCTCGTCTTATAGGTTATATCTCGTCTTGTAGGTTATATCTGGTCTTGTAGGCTATATCTGTTCTTGTAGGTTATATCTGGTCTTGTAGGTTATATCTCGTCTTGTAGGTTATATCTGGTCTTGTAGGTTATCTTTTGTGACGTCTTGTAGGTTATCTTTTGTGACGTCTTGTAAGTTATATCTCGTCTTGTATGTTATATCTCGTCTTGTAGGTTATTTCTCGTCTTGTGGGTTATATCTCGTCTTGTAGGTTATTTCTAGTCTTGTAGGTTATATCTCGTCTTGTAGGTTATTTCTCGTCTTGTAGGTTATATCTTGTCTTGTAGGTTATATCTCGTCTTGTAGGTTATTTATCGTCTTGTAGGTTATATCTCGTCTTGTAGGTTATATCTGGTCTTGTAGGTTATATCTGATCTTGTAGGTTATATCTCGTCTTGTAGGTTATATCTGGTCTTGTAGGTTATATCTGGTCTTGTAGGTTATATCTGGTCTTGTAGGTTATATCTCGTCTTGTAGGTTATATCTCGTCTTGTAGGTTATATCTGGTCTTGCAGGTTATATCTCGTCTTGTAAGGTATATCTCGTCTTGTAGGTTATATCTGGTCTTGTAGGTTATATCTCGTCTTGTAGGTTATATCTGGTCTTGTAGGTTATATCTGGTCTTGTAGGTTATATCTCGTCTTGTAGGTTATATCTCGTTTTGTAGGTTATATCTCGTCTTGTTGGTTATCTCTTGTGATGTCTTGTATGTTATCTCTTGTGACATCTTGTAAGTTATATCTCGTCTTGTACGTTATATCTCGTCTTGTAGGTTATATCTCGTCTTGTACGTTATATCTCGTCTTGTAGGTTATCTCTTATGAAGTCTTGTAGGTTATATCTCGTCTTGTAGGTTATCTCTTGTGAAGTCTTGTAGGTTATATCTCGTCTTGTAGGTTATCTCTTGTGAAGTCTTGTAGGTTATCTCTTGTGAAGTCTTGTAGGTTATCTCTTGTGAAGTCTTGTAGGTTATCTCTTGCGATGTCTTGTAGGTTATATCTCGTCTTGTAGGTTATATCTCGTCTTGTAGGTTATATCTCGTCTTGTAGGTTATCTCTTGTGAAGTCTTGAAGGTTATCTCTTGTGATGTCTTGTAGGTTATATCTCGTCTTGTAGGTTATCTCTTGTGACGTCTTGTAGGTTATCTCTTGTGACGTCTTGTAGGTTATATCTCGTCTTGTAGGTTATCTCTTGTGATGTCTTATATGTTATCTCTTGTGACGTCTTGTAGGTTATATCTCGTTTTGTAGGTTATCTCTTGTGACGTCTTGTCGGTTGTCTCTTGTGACGTCTTGTAAGTTATTTCTTGTGACGTCTTGTAGGTTATCTCTTGTGACGTCTTGAATGTTATCTCTTGTGACGTCTTGTAGGTTATATCTCGTCTTGTAGGTTACCTCTTGTGACGTCTTGTAGGTTATCTCTTGTGACGTCTTGTACGTTATTTCTTGTGACGTCTTGTAGGTTATCTCTTGTGACGTCTTGAATGTTATCTCTTGTAACGTCTTGTATGTTATCTCTTGTGAAGTCTGGTAGTTTATCTCTTGTGACGTCTTGTATGTTATCTCTTATTTCTTGTGACGTCTTGTATGTTATCTCTTGTGACGTTTTGTATGTTATCTCTTGTGACGTCTTGTAGGTTATCTCTTGTGACGTCTTGCCTGTTATCTCTTGTGACGTCTTGTATGTTATCTCTTGTGACGTCTTGTAGGTTATCAACAACCTTCTTCTACTTCGTGCGATCATCTTCTCGCAGCACAAAATAGCGGGATTGGAGGTGACTGCGCCAATCTTCTTCCTCCATACATGCTGCTGTCTCATGCTGCTGTCTCATGCTGCTGTCTCATGCTGCTGTCTCATGCTGCCGTCTCATGCTGCCGTCTCATGCTGCCGTCTGATGCTGCCGTCTGATGCTGCCGTCTCATGCTGCCGTCTCATGCTGCCGTCTCATGCTGCCGTCTCATGCTGCCGTCTCATGCTGCCGTCTCATACTGCCGTCTCATGCTGCCGTCTCATGCTGCCGTCTCATGCTGCCGCCTCATGCTGCCGCCTCATGCTGCCGTCTCATGCTGCCGTCTCATGCTGCCGTCTCATGCTGCCGTCTCATGCTGCCGCCTCATGCTGCCGTCTCATGCTGCCGTCTCATGCTGCCGTCTCATGCTGCCGTCTCATGCTGCCGTCTCATGCTGCCGCCTCATGCTGCCGTCTCATGCTGCCGCCTCATGCTGCCGTCTCATGCTGCCGTCTCTAAGTACAAATAGCATACATGCTTGACGTCAGGTGAATCCTTCATGTCAGGTCGTATACCGTGTTTCATTTTATTAAACCCATATTTTTCAATGACGAGTAAAATATTTACATTTGGTGAGATTAGCATAACTTGTTTTCAGATGGGCAATCTCATTTTATGAACCTCGGTAAATTATAAAACTAACACAATTCTGAAAGTAAAATTAATCAGATTTGAAGATAGGTAAACGGTCATTATTCGAAGACCCTGGTATCACTGCAAACGAATCTCTATTGACCTTTCGAGCCGTAACCGGCCCATAGGGCGTAGACCAAGATACACCTTCTCCTATATGAATTTTTTGTTCTAGCAGTTTTCTTTTAAATATATTTTATCAAATCTCGCCATCTGTCTCTGTTCTGTGCAAGCAACTCTATCTCATTGAGGGAGCCGATTCCTGCTGCTCTTGCCTCTCTCATCAATGTTCTTCTCAGTGTCTCCCTGGGTCTTCCTCTTTTTCTTTTACCTGTTGTTTCCCATATGAGGGCTTGCTTTGCTATTCGGTTATTATCTCTTCTCATCACATGTCCAACGTATGACCATCGTCTTTTCTTTATTACTGAAGATATTAGTGGTTGATTGGCGATTTCTCTAATTTCCTCGTTTGTTTTGAATTCGTTCCATGCTATACCAAGTATTTTCCTTAGACATTTATTTTCGAATGCGTTCAACTTTGTTTCTATATCTCTTGTTGTTTTCCAGCTTTCACACGCATACGTAAGGGTTGATAGTACATTTGATTTGAATAGCCTAAGTTCTGTGCGAATGGAAATCCATAATTGCTCAACCGCCCGTGCCGCTTTAATCATCCGAATTAACATCTCATCGAATACAGAGAAAGGCAGCTGCAGTCCTCATCATAGCAAGCACATTACACGTCAAAAGACATGCGGCGCATCTTCACTGAAAGTGAACGCAGCTGAACTGCCCTTCGTCATGCGATTTCATTATTCATCGTAAGCAATCTGAATATAGACACACGATCCAGATGAGAAACACAGCTCGCGGCGTGCACAGAGCACTAAACTCATTAGCTCCGGCAGCAAGGCGGACTTGAAATACGAGGAAACTGCAACAAGGAACACTTGTCAGACTGAGCCTCAACGGTTACTGCCGCCTATCCGTCATATTGACCGGAAGTCCCAGATTTGAAGATTTAACTGGGTGATCTATAGGTAAGACGCGTGCCTCACAACAGGAAAGGAATGAGTTCCATTTCCGCCACAGGCAATGGGATTTTTTAATGTTTATTTTGAAATCATGGTTTTCTCGTGACCTCTATTTCCTAGTCTCTGGGTAGTATGATCTTATGTTTGTCCTTCACGGATAACAGCGAAGCACAGAAGGTTCGGTGTGCACTCGTGCAAGCTTAGGAACCCTTGGTGGTTCACAGTCAAAAGAGTAGGTCACAAATCGCCGCTGCCCAGGCAAAAAAATTATTAGGCAAATCAACCCTGCTAAAGGTGGATGCCCAAAAGGAGCAGATTTCGCAGCTCTGTGGGGAAACTAGCGAGACAACACACCCATGTCCACTGAGAGATATATAATTCATGAAATAAATAAAAGAACTTGAAACAACGTTGTGGAAATGAACCTAAGATTTAGTTTTGTAAATTCAACTAGATACAACTATGCTACTCTGATGAAGTGAAAAACTGAGAGAAGAAATGAGAGAGAGAGAGAGAGAGAGAGAAAGAGAGACAGAGAGAGAAAGAAAGAGAAGACAGGTAAATGGTAAAGGTACAAGGAGTTACAAAGAAAAAGAAATAGAGAAAAGAGAGACGGCAGCACAAGAGAAAAGAGTGGCCCAAAGAGAATAGGAAGAGAGCGAGAGAGAAGAGTAAAAAGCAAGACAGGTGATAGAGAGATGAGAGGAGAGTGAGGGATATGTTGGTAATATATCAAACCCTCCCTCATGTGATATCATCAGCGTGGTAAAGCTACTCGTATCGTCATATGAGTCTGCCATTCTGAGAACGAACCCACGAGCTCTGGGTCATCAAGAAATCTCTCAAATATTAAACTACTCCCAGGCTGAAGATAATATTTTGTTGTCTTAACAGGTGTCACGTTGCGAAGAAAGAAATAGACATATAATATGGTGGCTCATGTTGAAAAGGTTAACAACTGGAAGTGTGAGTAAAAGAAAACTTTAAACGGGGGTTGATTAATCTAGCACGGACAGGAAGTTGTTGAGTAAAGTTGACGACGTCTGTAGTGTTTTCACCCCTTCCTGTATTTAGCCTTTATCAATCGATCAGGTTTTAAGGAGGTGCTTTCCTTAATTCAGGGTTCCTTACCTCTTCCTGTTTCTATCGATAAAATGACTTCAAATAAGTCAAACAGTTTCATATACTTGTATAGACAACATGAAGAAAGAGAAGAAATAATAAATAGATAATTGTGTGTAATTAAATATGTAACCTGTTTGAATCTTGACAAGCTAACATTTTAACTGCGGAAACGTTTTCTTTAATTCAGTTTTATTTTTGGCTTATAATTGTTGATCAACATTTTCTGGATGAGATTTGATTTTCTGTCAATATTTTCTTACTTCCATTTTTCGAAATCCATTATTGCTTTAATTCCTAGAATGTTTTCTTTCAATCACTTCTCTAAAAATCTTTCAAAATATGTCGATAGTTATTGTTTTCTTCTTAGAATGTGTTCTTTCAATCACTTCTCTAAATATCTCTAAAAATTTGTTGATAGTTATTGTTTTGTTCCTAGAATGTTTATTTTAATCACTTGTCTAAAAAATCTCAGAGTAAATTACAATGATTCTATTGCAAGATTTCAAACATTTAGAGCAGCGAATAGCTCGTCTCTATGTTTAAATTATCCAATGACAATTCATCTTCTAAAAACACTCCTCTGTGAGCACTACGTAAACACTAATTGCTACTCGTTCGTTACAATCAACTAACCAATGACAATTTACGTTTCATTTATTAATTTGAGTGTCTTGGACAACCAAATAATTCTAGTCTAGACTAACCAATGAGAGCCTACGTTCTACCTAATGTGTCATTAACTAGGTGTATGCTTGAAAAGATTAATAAAAGGGGAAACCAAACTACAAATACGAGATTAGAACAGTGGACAGGCTTGCCAGATTTCAATTAAAATTTAATCCTAAAAGCACTTTAAAAAATATAAATACAGTAAAGTCTCG
This sequence comes from Megaustenia siamemsis, assembly GCA_032433765.1. Classification (NCBI taxonomy): domain Eukaryota; kingdom Metazoa; phylum Mollusca; class Gastropoda; order Stylommatophora; family Ariophantidae; genus Megaustenia; species Megaustenia siamemsis. The sequence continues at coordinate 82,505,033 of JAVIAB010000139.1, forward strand.
ATTATCCGGAATGCTCGGGGAAGAACCCATTCTGGATAATTGAATTTTTCTGGATAATCGAGAGTAAGAAAACCAAACTCAAAATATATGAAAAAACATGATTGAAAAATTGCAATGCTCAGAAATATTTAAATTCGTGTGACATTCACTAGCTTTCTCTATCAACATGGGTCCTGATATTGGCATTCCTTTTCTTCTTCTTTCTAAAAACCACACATAAAGGACGTCGTCGAGTTTTTCAAATTTTGGCCGTTTCATACTTCGTCTCTGGTGTATATTGTTGCTGCTTTCAGACTCCGACGCAAACTTAAACAACTCATCTTTTTGATTTCGTATGTCATATAATGTTGAAGAGGCTATGCCAAATTCAGTCATCAAAACGTTGCGATTAACGCCTTTTCAAGTCTACTAGCGATTTCAATCTTCTGGTTCAGTGTCAATACAGTTCGCTTGCGTTTACCTTTGCGGGAAATTGAGGTGTGGTTTGCACTCGCAGAGGCCATTATTTAACACAAAAATGTATTCCGTTAAAAAGTATGCACACATGCGTTTATAGCATATCATGTATAATTTATACTGATGGAACGAATTTCAGCTTGCACAAATGTCTGAGACAAACTAACGTCAAACTCTGTATCTTACTCTTTTGAATTTCCAGTCGGTAATTTTTGAACTCCTCCCCCTTTCTTCTCACCATCTCTATGTCACTGCACGCCGGCTGCTCAACCTTTGATTTATAATCATCAAAGTTATGGGCTCTTCAATTCACAAACAAACAATCTGCTTCTAATGTTCGGTCAGACTGTCAAACGCCATATTTTGACAAATTCATGACCAACTTTAGATCTAAAGCAGGCTATGAGAAAATTAAGCAAATTTGTAAAATCATGTAGATAAGTGTTTTGGCACGACTAAGATTTCCCGACAAAAACATTTAGTCGGGGGAAAAAGTGAAGATATAGACTGTCTGTCGCTTTTACTTGGAATATTTGGAGACACAATGTCTGGATTGAATAAAATATGTTCGCTCCTATTTGAAGTATATTACTGTAAATACACTATTGTAAACGCAATATTGTGTAATGATAGAGCCTGTAGAAGTAAGCGCAGCGCACAAACCGTGTTGTAGCGTTTTCGATTCCGGATAAAGGCATTTAATTTAAACTGACAAACATGATTCAAGCTTTCTCCCTATAATAATTAAAAAAAAAAAAAAAAGTCGTTAAATTGAGAATTCCGGATATTGAGTACCGCATAATCGAGACTTTACTGTATTAAAAAAACACAGAAAAAAAGCCAAAAGCATTTTTAGGAAAAATTAACAATCTGGTTGACAGAAACTGTCAATGCCCTCAAATGAAAGTGTGGAGGTGAAGGCG
>JAVIAB010000139.1:82506511-82796511 GCA_032433765.1 Megaustenia siamemsis
TTACAATTACAATATATCGACGATTTCTTAACTTTTAATCTAACAGGAGTTGCTTCCCTTATTAAAAAAGCAAGACAACTTGGAATTTCTAAAGCATATACGATTATATTAACATTTTCATCAACAATTCAACGGTAGAAGAGATTCTGGAAGAGATAATGTTAGAGAGAAGAGAGAGGTATACACACAAAAAAATAGGAAATACTATGCAGTTGAAATTTCAAAAATTGTAGTAGAAAAAGGAGAGTTGGAGATAGACAATTGCACATAATTCATGTCCACTGAGAGGAAGAGTGGCAGTTTAAAAGTCTAACATTACGAGAAAGCGAAAAAGAGAGATGCAGTTATATATTTAAACATTAAGATATAGATAGAAGAAAGAGAATGAGAGATAGGCATTTTAAATTTCTAGCATTAATAGATAGAGATTAAAATGTAGGAGTTAAGAGAGTTGAGAGAGTTTTATATTTCTAGCATCAAAGTTAACCTTTTGAAATTCTAGAATGACCAGAGAGACAATTTAAAATACTAGCATGAAGATAAAAGCAGTTTAAAATCATAGTATGAAAAGATACAGTTGAAAGTCCTACTATTAGAAAGAACAGTTAATAATGCTAAATATGAAATGAAAGCAGCTTAAAATCCTGTTATGAAATAACGATATACAATTACATCTCAAGCATTAAAATAGAGAGAGACAGTCATTCTTTTTTTATTTTTTAATTGAGAATCAAGTCTGAATAGTTTATCAAACTTGTAGTAACAAGTGTTATATAGGGTGTTTATAATGTCTCTGTGCGGTGACTCGATCAATATATAGAAAAGAAAGGGGGAGCAGGGTCAACATAGAGTACCCAAATAACACTAGGGATATGGAAAAGATAGCAACAGGGAAATATTATCACAATTACGATGCAGAAATGCAAGCAATAAAGTTGGCAATAGAAAAACTGCTGAACAGTAATCTTAGCCCACAGCCTGTAGAGTTTTTAACAGATGCAGGATCAATGCTCCAGGCACTGCAATCCAGAAAGTTGCTACATCTGAAAACTTTATTGACTGAACTCTACAAACACCACAGGATTGCCTTGCAGTGGATCCCAACTCACTATGGAATACCAGGAAACTAGAGAGCAGATCAGCTTTCAAAAGAAGGTGCAACTGGCACACAACCAGATGCGCCTGTTACATACCATCATAAGATACAGATAATCAAATCAATCAGAAGATCAAATGCTCCAAATAAGGATATCTTTCTTAATATGAATAGATTGGAACAAGTTATTATAACGCATTGGAACAGGACACAATTGACTCCACAGTCACTGTATACAAATTCAAGATCGGCACCTCAACTATATGTACATGTGGACAGGCGGCCACAGACAGCAGAACACATATTTCAAGACTGCACGAATATAGTAAAAAAAAAAGGTGAAGTGCCCCCGTCACGCCAAGTGGCGTATAGTGAATATGGTATTAATGACCATAAATTTTACAGACCTTCACACATGATTTTGGGGTAATGTGGTCGGTATTACGCCCGTGTCGCTACTCCATATAGTAGACTGAGGGAAATCCCACATATCCCATATATACTACACTACAGACAAAATTATATGGACCACTGCAAGAATAACAAAAGACGGTAACATTTATACAGGAACGACATTGCAGTTATAGACAATACTTCAGGCGAACGAAAGATAGATATATAGATCAGGAAGGTTTTCGAAAATAGTAAGAGACAAGTCTCAGAATGTATTGAGGCCTGTGCTGGATATTTTGAACACATGCTGTAAACACAGCTTCATCGCGTGAACAGCTTCTTTACCTAATACAAGCCAGCCAATAGCAGTAGTATCTAGATGAATAACACAAATTTTTATTTACAATTTCACGCAATTTTAAAAATATGTTCACCACACCGGACTTTATACAGCCTCGTTTTCTTATTTAAGACTCAAGTTGACTTTTCTGTGAGCAAAGGAAGATAACTTTAATGTTTTAGAATTAATATTTGCAACACAAATTAAGAAAAAGATACATTTTCTTTAATTTTATACTTTAGGATTTGACATTTCCTATAGAAATTTTTAAAGACCTTGCACATTTTAATGGAGATAATTATTTTCTGAGAAACAATATGCATATGAAATAAAACTTTTGACAAATTACAATTACAATATATCGACGATTTTCTTAACTTTTAATCTAACAGGAGTTGCTTCCCTTATTAAAAAAAGCAAGACAACTTGAATTTCTAAAGCATATACGATTATATTAACATTTTCATCAACAATTCAACGGTAGAAAGAGATTCTGGAAGAGATAATGTTAGAGAGAAAGAGAGAGGTATACACACACAAAAATAGGAAAAATACTATGCAGTTGAAATTTCAAAATTGTAGTAGAAAAAGGAGAGGAGTTGGAGATAGACAATTGCACATAATTCATGTCACTGGAGAAGGAGAGTGGCAGTTTTAAAAGTCTAACATTAAGAGAAAGCGAAAAAGAGATGCAGTTATATATATTAAACATTAAGATATAGATAGAAGAAAGAGAATGAAGATAGGCATTTTAAATTTCTAGCATTAATAGATAGAGATTAAAATGTAGAGTTAGAGAGTTTGAAGAGTTTATATTTCTAGCATCAAAAGTTAACCTTTTGAAAATCCTAGAATGACCAGAGAGACAATTTAAATACTAGCATGAAGATAAAAGCAGTTTAAAATCTTATAGTATGAAAAGAGATACAGTTGAAAAGTCCTACTATTAAGAGAAACAGTTAATAATGCTAATATGAAAATGAAAGCAGCTTAAATTAGTTATGAAAATAACGATATACAATTACATCTCAAGCATTAAAATAGAGAGACAGTCATTCTTTTTTATTTTTTAATTGAGACCAGTTCTGAATAGTTTATCAAACTTGTAGTAACAAGTGTTATATAGGGTGTTTATAATGTCTCTGTGCGGTGACTCGATCAATATATAGAAAAGAAAGGGGAGCAGGGTCAACATAGAGTACCCAAAAAATAACACTAGGGACAGGGAAAAGATAGCAACAGGGAAATATTATCACAATTACGATGCAGAAATGCAAGCATAAAGGTGGCAATAGAAAAACTGCTGAACAGTAATCTTAGCCCACAGCCTGTAGAGTTTTTAACAGATGCAGGATCAATGCTCCAGGCACTGCAATCCAGAAAGTTGCTACATCTGAAAACTTTATTGACTGAACTCTACAAACACCACAGGATTGCCTTGCAGTGGATCCCAGCTCACAATGGAATACCAGGAAACTAGAGAGCAGATCAGCTTTCAAAAGAAGGTGCAACAGGCACACAACCAGATGCGCCTGTTACATACCATCATAAGATACAGATAATCAAATCAATCAGAAGATCAAATGCTCCAAATAAGGATGCCTTTCTTAATATGAATAGATTGGAACAAGTTATTATTATACGCATTGGAACAGGACACAATTGACTCCACAGTCACGTGTATACAAAATTCAAGATCGGCACCTCAACTATATGTACATGTGGACAGGCGCCCCAGACAGCAGAACACATATTTCAAGACTGCACAGAATATAGTAAAAAAAAAAAAAGGTGAAGTGCCCCCGTCACGCCAAGTGGCGTATAGTGAATATGGTATTAATGACCATAAATTTTACAGACCTTCACACATGATTTTGGGGTAATGTGGTCGGTATTACGCCCGTGCCGCTACTCAATATAGTAGACTGAGGGAAATCCCACATATCCCATATATACAACACTACAGACAAAATTATATGACCACTGCAAGAATAACAAAAGACGGTAACATTTATACAGGAAACGACATTGCAGTTATAGACAATACTTCAGGCGAACGAAAGATAGATATATAGATCAGAAAGGTTTTCGAAAATAGTAAGAGACAAGTCTCAGAATGTATTGAGGCCTGTGCTGGATATTTTGAACACATGCTGTAAACACAGCTTCATCGCGTGAACAGCTTCTTTACCTAATACAAGCCAGCCAACAGCAGTAGTATCTAGATGAATAACACAAATTTTATTTACAATTTCACGCAGTTTTAAAATATGTTCACCACACCGGACTTTATACAGCCTCGTTTTCTTTATTAAGACTCAAGTTGACTTTTCTGTGAGCAAAGGAAGATAACTTTTAATGTTTTTAGAATTAATATTTGCAACACAAATTAAGAAAAAGATACATTTCTTTAATTTTATACTTTAGGATTTGACATTTCCTATAGAAATTTTTAAAGACCTTTCACATTTTATGAGATATTATTTCTGAGAAACAATATGCATATGAATAAAACTTTTGACAAATTACAATTACAATATATCGACGATTTCTTAACTTTTAATCTAACAGGAGTTGCGTTCCTTATTAAAAAAAGCAAGACAACTTGTAATTTCTAAAGCATATACGATTATATTAACATTTTCATCAACAATTCAACGGTAGAAGAGATTCTGGAAGAGATAATGTTAGAGAGAAAGAAGAGTATACACACACAAAAAATAGGAAAATACTATGCAGTTGAAATTTCAAAATGTAGTAGAAAAAGGAGAGGAGTTGGAGATAGACAATTGCACATAATTCATGTCACTGGAGAAGAGGTGGCAGTTTAAAAGTCTTACATTAAGAGAAAGCGAAAAAGAAGATGCAGTTATATATATTAAACATTAAGATATAGATAGAAGAAAGAGAATGAGAGATATGCATTTTAAATTTCTAGCATTAATAGATAGAGATTAAAATGTAGGAGTTAAGAGTTGAGAGTTTATATTTCTAGCATCAAAAGTTAACCTTTTGAAAATCCTAGAATGACCAGAGAGACAATTTAAAATACTAGCATGAAGATAAAAGCAGTTTTAAAATCATAGTATGAAAAGAGATACAGTTGAAAGTCCTACTATTAAGAAAGAAACAGTTAATAACTAATATGAAAATGAAGCAGCTTAAAATCCGTTATGAAAATAACGATAAACAATTACATCTCAAGCATTAAAATAGAGAGACAGTCCATTCTTTTTTTATTTTTTTAATTGAGAATCAAGTTCTGAATATTTTTCAAACTTGTAGTAACAAGTGTTATATAGGTGTTTATAATGTCTCTGTGCGGTGACTCGATCAATATATAGAAAAGAAGGGGGAGCAGGGGTCAACATAGAGTACCCAAAAAATAACACTAGGACATGAAAAGATAGCAACAGGGAAATATTATCACAATTACGATGCAGAAATGCAAGCAATAAAGTGGCAATAGAAAAACTGCTGAACAGTATTCTTAGGCCCACAGCCTGTAGAGTTTTTTAAACAGATGCAGGATCAATGCTCCAGGCACTGCAATCCAGAAAGTTGCTACATCTGAAAACTTTATTGACTGAACTCTACAAACACCACAGGATTGCCTTGCAGTGGATCCCAGCTCACAGGAATACCAGGAAACTAGAGAGCAGATCAGCTTTCAAAAGAAGGTGCAACAGGCACACAACCAGATGCGCCTGTTACATACCATCATAAGATACAGATAATCAAATCAATCAGAAGATCAAATGCTCCAAATAAGGATGCCTTTCTTAATATGAATAGATTGGAACAAGTTATTATTATACGCATTGAACAGGACACAATTGACTCCACAGTCACGTGTATACAAAATTCAAGATCGGCACCTCAACTATATGTACATGTGGACAGGCGCCCCAGACAGCAGAACACATATTTCAAGACTGCACAGATATAGTAAAAAAAAAAAAAGTGAAGTGCCCCCGTCACGCCAAGTGGCGTGTAGTGAATATGGTATTAATGACCATAAATTTTACAGACCTTCAACACAGGATTTTGGGGTAATGTGGTCGGTATTACGCCCGTGCCGCTACTCAATATAGTAGACTGAGGGAAATCCCACATATCCCATATATACAACACTACATACAAAATTATATGGACCACTGCAAGAATAACAAAAGACGGTAACATTTATACAGGAAACGACATTGCAGTTATAGACAATACTTCAGGCGAACGAAAGATAGATATATAGATCAGAAAGGTTTTCGAAAATAGTAAGAGACAAGTCTCAGAATGTATTGAGGCCTGTGCTGGATATTTTGAACACATGTTGTAAACACAGCTTCATCGCGTGAACAGCTTCTTTACCTAATACAAGCCAGCCAACAGCAGTAGTATCTAGATGAATAACACAAATTTTATTTACAATTTCACGCAATTTTAAAAATATGTTCACCACACCGGACTTTATACAGCCTCGTTTTCTTATTTAAGACTCAAGTTGACTTTTCTGTGAGCAAAGGAAGATAACTTTTAATGTTTTAGAATTAATATTTGCAACACAAATTAAGAAAAAGATACATTTTCTTTAATTTTATACTTTAGGATTTGACATTTCCTATAGAAATTTTTAAAGACCTTCACATTTTATGAGATAATTATTTTCTGAGAAACAATATGCATATGAATAAAACTTTTGACAAATTACAATTACAATATATCGACGATTTCTTAACTTTTAATCTAACAGGAGTTGCTTCCCTTATAAAAAAAAGCAAGACAACTTGGAATTTCTAAAGCATATACGATTATATTAACATTTTCATCAACAATTCAACGGTAGAAGAGATTCTGGAAGAGATAATGTTAGAGAGAAAGAGAGAGGTATACACACACAAAAAATAGAAAATACTATGCAGTTGAAATTTCAAATTGTAGTAGAAAAAGGAGAGGAGTTGGAGATAGACAATTGCACATAATTCATGTCACTGGAGAAGGAGAGTGGCAGTTTAAAAGTCTTACATTAAGAGAAAGCGAAAAAGAGAGATGCAGTTATATATATTAAACATTAAGATATAGATAGAAGAAAGAGAATGAGAGATATGCATTATAAATTTCTAGCATTAATAGATAGAGATTAAAATGTAGGAGTTAAGAGAGTTGAGAGAGTTTATATTTCTAGCATCAAAAGTTAACCTTTTGAAAATCCTAGAATGACCAGAGAGACAATTTAAAATACTAGCATGAAGATAAAAGCAGTTTAAAATCATAGTATGAAAAGAGATACAGTTGAAAGTCCTACTATTAAGAAAGAAACAGTTAATAATGCTAATATGAAAATGAAAGCAGCTTAAATTAAGTTATGAAAATAACGATATACAATTACATCTCAAGCATTAAAATAGAGAGACAGTCATTCTTTTTATTTTTTTAATTGAGAATCAAGTTCTGAATAGTTTATCAAACTTGTAGTAACAAGTGTTATATAGGGTGTTTATAATGTCTCTGTGCGGTGACTCGATCAATATATAGAAAAGAAAGGGGGAGCAGGGGTCAACATAGAGTACCCAAAAATAACACTAGGGACAGGGAAAAGATAGCAACAGGGAAATATTATCACAATTACGATGCAGAAATGCAAGCAATAAAGGTGGCAATAGAAAAACTGCTGAACAGTATTCTTAGCCCACAGCCTGTAGAGTTTTTAACAGATGCAGGATCAATGCTCCAGGCACTGCAATCCAGAAAGTTGCTACATCTGAAAACTTTATTGACTGAACTCTACAAACACCACAGGATTGCCTTGCAGTGGATCCCAGCTCACAATGGAATACCAGGAAAACTAGAGAGCAGATCAGCTTTCAAAAGAAGGTGCAACAGGCACACAACCAGATGCGCCTGTTACATACCATCATAAGATACAGATAATCAAATCAATCAGAAGATCAAATGCTCCAAATAAGGATGCCTTTCTTAATATGAATAGATTGGAACAAGTTATTATTATACGCATTGGAACAGGACACAATTGACTCCACAGTCACGTGTATACAAAATTCAAGATCGGCACCTCAACTATATGTACATGTGGACAGGCGCCCCAGACAGCAGAACACATATTTCAAGACTGCACAGAATATAGTAAAAAAAAAAAAAGGTGAAGTGCCCCCGTCACGCCAAGTGGCGTGTAGTGAATATGGTATTAATGACCATAAATTTTACAGACCTTCAACACAGGATTTTGGGTAATGTGGTCGTATTACGCCCGTGCCGCTACTCAATATAGTAGACTGAGGGAAATCCCACATATCCCATATATACAACACTACATACAAAATTATATGGACCACTGCAAGAATAACAAAAGACGGTAACATTTATACAGGAAACGACATTGCAGTTATAGACAATACTTCAGGCGAACGAAAGATAGATATATAGATCAGAAAGGTTTTCGAAAATAGTAAGAGACAAGTCTCAGAATGTATTGAGGCCTGTGCTGGATATTTTGAACACATGTTGTAAACACAGCTTCATCGCGTGAACAGCTTCTTTACCTAATACAAGCCAGCCAACAGCAGTAGTATCTAGATGAATAACACAAATTTTATTTACAATTTCACGCAATTTTAAAAATATGTTCACCACACCGGACTTTATACAGCCTCGTTTTCTTATTTAAGACTCAAGTTGACTTTTCTGTGAGCAAAGGAAGATAACTTTTAATGTTTTAGAATTAATATTTGCAACACAAATTAAGAAAAAGATACATTTTCTTTAATTTTATACTTTAGGATTTGACATTTCCTATAGAAATTTTTAAAGACATTGCACATTTTATGAGATAATTATTTTCTGAGAAACAATATGCATATGAATAAAACTTTTGACAAATTACAATTACAATATATCGACGATTTCTTAACTTTTAATCTAACAGGAGTTGCTTCCCTTATTAAAAAAAGCAAGACAACTTGGAATTTCTAAAGCATATACGATTATATTAACATTTTCATCAACAATTCAACGGTAGAAGAGATTCTGGAAGAGATAATGTTAGAGAGAAAGAGAGAGGTATACACACACAAAAAATAGGAAAATACTATGCAGATTGAAATTTCAAAATTGTAGTAGAAAAAGGAGAGGAGTTGGAGATAGACAATTGCACATAATTCATGTCACTGGAGAAGGAGAGTGGCAGTTTAAAAGTCTAACATTAAGAGAAAGCGAAAAAGAGAGATGCAGTTATATATATTAAACATTAAGATATAGATAGAAGAAAGAGAATGAGAGATAGGCATTTTAAATTTCTAGCATTAATAGATAGAGATTAAAATGTAGGAGTTAAGAGAGTTGAGAGAGTTTATATTTCTAGCATCAAAAGTTAACCTTTTGAAAATCCTAGAATGACCAGAGAGACAATTTAAAATACTAGCATGAAGATAAAAGCAGTTTAAAATCATAGTATGAAAAGAGATACAGTTGAAAGTCCTACTATTAAGAAAGAAACAGTTAATAATGCTAATATGAAAATGAAAGCAGCTTAAAATTAAGTTATGAAAATAACGATATACAATTACATCTCAAGCATTAAAATAGAGAGACAGTCATTCTTTTTTATTTTTTTAATTGAGAATCAAGTTCTGAATAGTTTATCAAACTTGTAGTAACAAGTGTTATATAGGGTGTTTATAATGTCTCTGTGCGGTGACTCGATCAATATATAGAAAAGAAAGGGGGAGCAGGGGTCAACATAGAGTACCCAAAAAATAACACTAGGGACAGGGAAAAGATAGCAACAGGGAAATATTATCACAATTACGATGCAGAAATGCAAGCAATAAAGTTGGCAATAGAAAAACTGCTGAACAGTAATCTTAGCCCACAGCCTGTGGAGTTTTTAACAGATGCAGGATCAATGCTCCAGGCACTGCAATCCAGAAAGTTGCTACATCTGAAAACTTTATTGACTGAACTCTACAAACACCACAGGATTGCCTTGCAGTAGATCCCAGCTCACAATGGAATACCAGGAAACTAGAGAGCAGATCAGCTTTCAAAAGTAGGTGCAACAGGCACACAACCAGATGCGCCTGTTACATACCATCATAAGATACAGATAATCAAATCAATCAGAAGATCAAATGCTCCAAATAAGGATGCCTTTCTTAATATGAATAGATTGGAACAAGTTATTATTATACGCATTGGAACAGGACACAATTGACTCCACAGTCACGTGTATACAAAATTCAAGATCGGCACCACAACTATATGTACATGTGGACAGGCGCCCCAGACAGCAGAACACATATTTCAAGACTGCACAGAATATAGTAAAAAAAAAAAAAGGTGAAGTGCCCCCGTCACGCCAAGTGGCGTGTAGTGAATATGGTATTAATGACCATAAATTTTACAGACCTTCAACACAGGATTTTGGGGTAATGTGGTCGGTATTACGCCCGTGTCGCTACTCAATATAGTAGACTGAGGGAAATCCCACATATCCCATATATACAACACTACATACAAAATTATATGGACCACTGCAAGAATAACAAAAGACGGTAACATTTATACAGGAAACGACATTGCAGTTATAGACAATACTTCAGGCGAACGAAAGATAGATATATAGATCAGAAAGGTTTTCGAAAATAGTAAGAGACAAGTCTCAGAATGTATTGAGGCCTGTGCTGGATATTTTGAACACATGCTGTAAACACAGCTTCATCGCGTGAACAGCTTCTTTACCTAATACAAGCCAGCCAATAGCAGTAGTATCTAGATGAATAACACAAATTTTATTTACAATTTCACGCAATTTTAAAAATATGTTCACCACACCGGACTTTATACAGCCTCGTTTTCTTATTTAAGACTCAAGTTGACTTTTCTGTGAGCAAAGGAAGATAACTTTTAATGTTTTAGAATTAATATTTGCAACACAAATTAAGAAAAAGATACATTTTCTTTAATTTTATACTTTAGGATTTGACATTTCCTATAGAAATTTTTAAAGACATTGCACATTTTATGAGATAATTATTTTCTGAGAAACAATATGCATATGAATAAAACTTTTGACAAATTACAATTACAATATATCGACGATTTCTTAACTTTTAATCTAACAGGAGTTGCTTCCCTTATTAAAAAAAGCAAGACAACTTGGAATTTCTGAAGCATTTACGATTATATTAACATTTTCATCAACAATTCAACGTTAGAAGAGATTCTGGAAGAGATAATGTTAGAGAGAAAGAGAGAGGTATACACACACAAAAAATAGGAAAATACTATGCAGTTGAAATTTCAAAATTGTAGTAGAAAAAGGAGAGGAGTTGGAGATAGACAATTGCACATAATTCATGTCACTGGAGAAGGACAGTGGCAGTTTAAAAGTCTTACATTAAGAGAAAGCGAAAAAGAGAGATGCAGTTATATATATATTAAACATTAATATATAGATAGAAGAAAGAGAATGAGAGATAGGCATTTTAAATTTCTAGCATTAATAGATAGAGATTATAATGTAGGAGTTAAGAGAGTTGAGAGAGTTTATATTTCTAGCATCAAAAGTTAACCTTTTGAAAATCCTAGAATGACCAGAGAGACAATTTAAAATACTAGCATGAAGATAAAAGCAGTTTAAAATCATAGTATGAAAAGAGATACAGTTGAAAGTCCTACTATTAAGAAAGAAACAGTTAATAATGCTAATATGAAAATGAAAGCAGCTTAAAATTAAGTTATGAAAATAACGTTATACAATTACATCTCAAGCATTAAAATAGAGAGACAGTCATACTTTTTTATTTTTTTAATTGAGAATCAAGTTCTGAATAGTTTATCAAACTTGTAGTAACAAGTGTTATATAGGGTGTTTATAATGTCTCTGTGCGGTGACTCGATCAATATATAGAAAAGAAAGGGGGAGCAGGGGTCAACATAGAGTACCCAAAAAATAACACTAGGGACAGGGAAAAGATAGCAACAGGGAAATATTATCACAATTACGATGCAGAAATGCAAGTAATAAAGTTGGCAATAGAAAAACTGATGAACAGTAATCTTAGCCCACAGCCTGTGGAGTTTTTAACAGATGCAGGATCAATGCTCCAGGCACTGCAATCCAGAAAGTTGCTACATCTGAAAACTTTATTGACTGAACTCTACAAACACCACAGGATTGCCTTGCAGTGGATCCCAGCTCACAATGGAATACCAGGAAACTAGAGAGCAGATCAGCTTTCAAAAGAAGGTGCAACAGGCACACAACCAGATGCGCCTGTTACATACCATCATAAGATACAGATAATCAAATCAATCAGAAGATCAAATGCTCCAAATAAGGATGCCTTTCTTAATATGAATAGATTGGAACAAGTTATTATTATACGCATTGGAACAGGACACAATTGACTCCACAGTCACGTGTATACAAAATTCAAGATCGGCACCTCAACTATATGTACATGTGGACAGGCGCCCCAGACAGCAGAACACATATTTCAAGACTGCACAGAATATAGTAAAAAAAAAAAAAGGTGAAGTGCCACCGTCACGCCAAGTGGCGTGTAGTGAATATGGTATTAATGACCATAAATTTTACAGACCTTCAACACATGATTTTGGGGTAATGTGGTCGGTATTACGCCCGTATCGCGACTCAATATAGTAGACTGAGGGAAATCCCACATATCCCATATATACAACACTACAGACAAAATTATATGGACCACTGCAAGAATAACAAAAGACGGTAACATTTATACAGGGAACGACATTGCAGTTATAGACAATACTTCAGGCGAACGAAAGATAGATATATAGATCAGGAAGGTTTTCGAAAATAGTAAGAGACAAGTCTCAGAATGTATTGAGGCCTGTGCTGGATATTTTGAACACATGCTGTAAACACAGCTTCATCGCGTGAACAGCTTCTTTACCTAATACAAGCCAGCCAACAGCAGTAGTATCTAGATGAATAACACAAATTTTATTTACAATTTCACGCAATTTTAAAAATATGTTCACCACACCGGACTTTATACAGCCTCGTTTTCTTATTTAAGACTCAAGTTGACTTTTCTGTGAGCAAAGGAAGATAACTTTTAATGTTTTAGAATTAATATTTGCAACACAAATTAAGAAAAAGATACATTTTCTTTAATTTTATACTTTAGGATTTGACATTTCCTATAGAAATTTTTAAAGACCTTTCACATTTTATGAGATAATTATTTTCTGAGAAACAATATGCATATGAATAAAACTTTTGACAAATTACAATTACAATATATCGACGATTTCTTAACTTTTAATCTAACAGGAGTTGCTTCCCTTATTAAAAAAAGCAAGACAACTTGGAATTTCTAAAGCATGTACGATTATATTAACATTTTCATCAACAATTCAACGGTAGAAGAGATTCTGGAAGAGATAATGTTAGAGAGAAAGAGAGAGGTATACACACACAAAAAATAGGAAAATACTATGCAGTTGAAATTTCAAAATTGTAGTAGAAAAAGGAGAGGAGTTGGAGATAGACAATTGCACATAATTCATGTCACTGGAGAAGGAGAGTGGCAGTTTAAAAGTCTAACATTAAGAGAAAGCGAAAAAGAGAGATGCAGTTATATACATTAAACATTAAGATATAGATAGAAGAAAGAGAATGAGAGATAGGCATTTTAAATTTCTAGCATTAATAGATAGAGATTAAAATGTAGGAGTTAAGAGAGTTGAGAGAGTTTATATTTCTAGCATCAAAAGTTAACCTTTTGAAAATCCTAGAATGACCAGAGAGACAATTTAAAATACTAGCATGAAGATAAAAAGCAGTTTAAAATCATAGTATGAAAAGAGATACAGTTGAAAGTCCTACTATTAAGAAAGAAACAGTTAATAATGCTAATATGAAAATGAAAGCAGCTTAAAATTAAGTTATGAAAATAACGATATACAATTACATCTCAAGCATTAAAATAGAGAGACAGTCATTCTTTTTTATTTTTTTAATTGAGAATCAAGTTCTGAATAGTTTATCAAACTTGTAGTAACAAGTGTTATATAGGGTGTTTATAATGTCTCTGTGCGGTGACTCGATCAATATATAGAAAAGAAAGGGGGAGCAGCGGTCAACATAGAGTACCCAAAAAATAACACTAGGGATATGGAAAAGATAGCAAAAGGGAAATATTATCACAATTACGATGCAGAAATGCAAGCAATAAAGTTGGCAATAGAAAAACTGCTGAACAGTAATCTTAGCCTACAGCCTGTAGAGTTTTTAACAGATGCAGGATCAATGCTCCAGGCACTGCAATCCAGAAAGTTGCTACATCTGAAAACTTTATTGACTGAACTCTACAAACACCACAGGATTGCCTTGCAGTAGATCCCAGCTCACAATGGAATACCAGGAAACTAGAGAGCAGATCAGCTTTCAAAAGAAGGTGCAACAGGCACACAACCAGATGCGCCTGTTACATACCATCATAAGATACAGATAATCAAATCAATCAGAAGATCAAATGCTCCAAATAAGGATGCCTTTCTTAATATGAATAGATTGGAACAAGTTATTATTATACGCATTGAAACAGGACACAGTTGACTCCACAGTCACGTGTATACAAAATTCAAGATCGGCACCTCAACTATATGTACATGTGGACAGGCGCCCCAGACAGCAGAACACATATTTCAAGACTGCACAGAATATAGTAAAAAAAAAAAAAGGTGAAGTGCCCCCGTCACGCCAAGTGGCGTGTAGTGAATATGGTATTAATGACCATAAATTTTACAGACCTTCAACACAGGATTTTGGGGTAATGTGGTCGGTATTACGCCCGTGCCGCTACTCAATATAGTAGACTGAGGGAAATCCCACATATCCCATATATACAACACTACAGACAAAATTATATGGACCACTGCAAGAATAACAAAAGACGGTAACATTTATACAGGAAACGACATTGCAGTTATAGACAATACTTCAGGCGAACGAAAGATAGATATATAGATCAGAAAGGTTTTCGAAAATAGTAAGAGACAAGTCTCAGAATGTATTGAGGCCTGTGCTGGATATTTTGAACACTTGCTGTAAACACAGCTTCATCGCGTGAACAGCTTCTTTACCTAATACAAGCCAGCCAACAGCAGTAGTATCTAGATGAATAACACAAATTTTATTTACAATTTCACGCAATTTTAAAAATATGTTCACCACACCGGACTTTATACAGCCTCGTTTTCTTATTTAAGACTCAAGTTGACTTTTCTGTGAGCAAAGGAAGATAACTTTTAATGTTTTAGAATTAATATTTGCAACACAAATTAAGAAAAAGATACATTTTCTTTAATTTTATACTTTAGGATTTGACATTTCCTATAGAAATTTTTAAAGACCTTTCACATTTTATGAGATAATTATTTTCTGAGAAACAATATGCATATGAATAAAACTTTTGACAAATTACAATTACAATATATCGACGATTTCATAACTTTTAATCTAACAGGAGTTGCTTCCCTTATTAAAAAAAGCAAGACAACTTGGAATTTCTAAAGCATATACGATTATATTAACATTTTCATCAACAATTCAACGGTAGAAGAGATTCTGGAAGAGATAATGTTAGAGAGAAAGAGAGAGGTGTACACACACAAAAAATACTATGCAGTTGAAATTTCAAAATTGTAGTAGAAAAAGGAGAGGAGTTGGAGATAGACAATTGCACATAATTCATGTCACTGGAGAAGGAGAGTGGCAGTTTAAAAGTCTAACATTAAGAGAAAGCGAAAAAGAGAGATGCAGTTATATATATTAAACATTAAGATATAGATAGAAGAAAGAGAACGAGAGATAGGCATTCTAAATTTCTAGCATTAATAGATAGAGATTAAAATGTAGGAGTTAAGAGAGTTTATATTTCTAGCATCAAAAGTTAACCTTTTGAAAATCCTAGAATGACCAGAGAGACAATTTAAAATACTAGCATGAAGATAAAAGCAGTTTAAAATCATAGTATGAAAAGAGATACAGTTGAAAGTCCTACTATTAAGAAAGAAACAGTTAATAATGCTAATATGAAAATGAAAGCAGCTTAAAATCCTGTTATGAAAATAACGATATACAATTACATCTCAAGCATTAAAATAGAGAGACAGTCATTCTTTTTTATTTTTTTAATTGAGAATCAAGTTCTGAATAGTTTATCAAACTTGTAGTAACAAGTGTTATATAGGGTGTTTATAATGTCTCTGTGCGGTGACTCGATCAATATATAGAAAAGAAAGGGGGAGCAGGGGTCAACATAGAGTACCCAAAAAATAACACTAGGGATATGGGAAAGATAGCAACAGGGAAATATTATCACAATTACGATGCAGAAATGCAAGCAATAAAGTTGGCAATAGAAAAACTGCTGAACAGTAATCTTAGCCCACAGCCTGTAGAGTTTTTAACAGATGCAGGATCAATGCTCCAGGCACTGCAATCCAGAAAGTTGCTACATCTGAAAACTTTATTGACTGAACTCTACAAACACCACAGGATTGCCTTGCAGTGGATCCCAGCTCACAATGGAATACCAGGAAACTAGAGAGCAGATCAGCTTTCAAAAGATGGTGCAACAGGCACACAACCAGATCGCCTGTTACATACCATCATAAGATACAGATAATCAAATCAATCAGAAGATCAAATGCTCCAAATAAGGATGCCTTTCTTAATATGAATAGATTGGAACAAGTTATTATTATACGCATTGGAACAGGACACAATTGACTCCACAGTCACGTGTATACAAAATAAAGATCGGCACCTCAACCATATGTACATGTGGACAGGCGCCCCAGACAGCAGAACACATATTTCAAGACTGCACAGAATATAGTAAAAAAAAAAAGGTGAAGTGCCCCCGTCACGCCAAGTGGCGTATTGGGAATATGGTATTAATGACCATAAATTTTACAGACCTTCAACACAGGATTTTGAGGTAATGTGGTCGGTATTACGCCCGTGTCGCTACTCCATATAGTAGACTGAGGGAAATCCCACATATCCCATATATACTACACTATAGACAAAATTATATGGACCACTGCAAGAATAACAAAAGACGGTAACATTTATACAGGGAACGACATTGCAGTTATAGACAATACTTCAGGCGAACGAAAGATAGATATATAGATCAGGAAGGTTTTCGAAAATAGTAAGAGACAAGTCTCAGAATGTATTGAGGCCTGTGCTGGATATTTTGAACACATGCTGTAAACACAGCTTCATCGCGTGAACAGCTTCTTTACCTAATACAAGCCAGCCAACAGCAGTAGTATCTAGATGAATAACACAAATTTTATTTACAATTTCACGCAATTTTAAAAATATGTTCACCACACCGGACTTTATACAGCCTCGTTTTCTTATTTAAGACTCAAGTTGACTTTTCTGTGAGCAAAGGAAGATAACTTTTAATGTTTTAGAATTAATATTTGCAACACAAATTAAGAAAAAGATACATTTTCTTTAATTTTATACTTTAGGATTTGACATTTCCTATAGAAATTTTTAAAGACCTTTCACATTTTATGAGATAATTATTTTCTGAGAAACAATATGCATATGAATAAAACTTTTGACAAATTACAATTACAATATATCGACGATTTCTTAACTTTTAATCTAACAGGAGTTGCTTCCCTTATTAAAAAAGCAAGACAACTTGGAATTTCTGAAGCATATACGATTATATTAACATTTTCATCAACAATTCAACGGTAGAAGAGATTCTGGAAGAGATAATGTTAGAGAGAATGAGAGAGGTATACACACACAAAAAATAGGAAAATACTATGCAGTTGAAATTTCAAAATTGTAGTAGAAAAAGGAGAGGAGTTGGAGATAGACAATTGCACATAATTCATGTCACTGGAGAAGGAGAGTGGCAGTTTAAAAGTCTAACATTAAGAGAAAGCGAAAAAGAGAGATGCAGTTATATATATTAAACATTAAGATATAGATAGAAGAAAGAGAATGAGAGATAGGCATTTTAAATTTCTAGCATTAATAGATAGAGATTAAAATGTAGGAGTTAAGAGAGTTTATATTTCTAGCATCAAAAGTTAACCTTTTGAAAATCCTAGAATGACCAGAGAGACAATTTAAAATACTAGCATGAAGATAAAAGCAGTTTAAAATCATAGTATGAAAAGAGATACAGTTGAAAGTCCTACTATTAAGAAAGAAACAGTTAATAATGCTATAGTCCGTTCAGATTCGTTTGCCGAGATGTTATGATTTATAATTCAAAAAGTTCTTGATGATTTCACATGATTTTTGGCATACGGTGTTAAAATGTCCATGTCACGAGAACATATGTGTTACTCGATGTCTAGCTATAACGGTTTTCTTAAAGCGGCGAATTCCTTTGATCTTTGCTCATGTAACTATTATTTTGACCCTAATCAAAATGTTTTACAGTAATCTAGTGCAACGATGACCCATAGGCGTGTCCATAAAATTTTACTTGGTGGCAAGTATACAAATTTTAAATTATATATAGAACTTTTGTTCGTAGAGTCAATTTGATATAGTTCCATGCTCTTGGTGTGAGTTTCCCAAATGTTGTCGCTGCCTTTCAAATACGTACATTTAGTTCCTCATCTAAGGAAAGTGTGGCTGTAATAGTGGATCCAAGATAGCTGAACTTCTGTACTGACTCAAGCAGGCTTCCATTCAAAGTAATGGTTGTTGGTTTGCTTATAACATATTTTTGATTGCTTGGGTGGTCTTGAACAATAAACTGTTTAACAAATCAACTAGGAAATTTTGCAAATCAAACTATTTATCTGTAGACTTAATCAGAGTAATGATCATTCAGAATCAGACGAGTCAAATAGGTCGATTACTGCTTTTGGCTGAACAAACAACAAACCATCCTTTTTCCAATATTCCTCTTCTTGTCGTAACACATGATCCCTACATTTTACCCAGTAGTCTTTATTTATATTTGATAGAGCCTGATTTGTAAGTGTCTCAACATCGCATAATTTGAAAGTTTTATTTGTATATGCTACGTGTCCTTTAACTTTTGCCCAAACTAGTTCTATAGGATTTAAGTGTGCATGATATGGAGGTAGTCTCAAACATCTATGGCCATGTTCTTGAATTAACTTGTCTATTTTAAATATCTTTGTACGTTGTGTCTGTTTTACAAGGCTAAGCAATTCGGGTTTCAAGTAGCTGTCGTTAACTTGTATGTGTTCTTTTATGAGCCACGTTTTGATTGCATCTTTTGTACTTGATGATGTTGGGATTCTATCTTCTACGTTAACTACGTTATGGTATGAAGCATTGTCCATTATCAGACAAGAAGGTCGATCTAATATTGGAAGGATACTTTTCTCGATCTAGTCTTTAAATATGTGCCCATTCATTTCGGAGTGGTAGTCTCTATTGTCTATGGATTTTGAAATGAAAACGAGATGAGCATTCTGCAACAACCCATTATGTCTGCTACCTGCATGTGCAACTATCAAACGTTGCCCTTTACTGCTTGGTACTGATCTTTTAATACTTCCATCTGCTAACTGCCATTCCTTTTCATTTGTATGATGAGCGTTGATCCAAGTTTCATCTAAATAAACAATATCATAATCATTTTCGCGCATTTCCTTCACTTCACGTAAATACTTGCTTCTAAGAGCTACTAGATGTTGCTTCTCACAAATAATGTTTTTTCCACCAGCATACTTTCTAAAGGTGAAGCCTGCACTTCTTAATATTTTCCATAATGAAGTTTTTGATATTTCAATGTCGTTGTTAGTTTTCAGCCAAAGCTTCAACTTTCTAAGTGTCACTTCTTCGTTTATATCAAACATATCTCTTTTTACTAGGTCCTTATCAAAACTGTCTAACGTTTCTTTCCTTCCTTGCTTTCTTGCATTTGTTGGCAATAAATATCCGCTTCCTTTAACTATTCGATCAAATGAACGTTTACACAAACCTAAAATATGCATTGTTCTCTTCTCAGGGTTTGATAAAGAACAATAAAGATGTCCCTTTTTACGCTCTCTGCAGAAGTATTGATAAATCTTTATAGCAATGTTATGCTCAGTAAAATATTTTGCCTTTATATTCATTCTCACATAGACTTGCAGAAGATAATATGGATAGTGCCGCCTCCTTTCTGTAAATATTGAGATTTGCCTCTGAATTATGACTCGAACTCGAGTCTACGGCCGTGATTTTGACGTCACATAATTTCCGGTTTCGGTTAAAATGTCATGTTGTGCTAAACGGGAAATTTCATATGTAACATTTCTTTATAAAAATTTATAGTGGAAACATAACTATTTTAGGACGGTGCGCATTCAGCCGTGAAGGTCATGCCTATATGCTAAAGAATCAGCTGTGAGATGTAAGCATCTACATAATCCCGCCGGTGTTTATAATATCGATTAACTTTTTTTAAATATAGGTTAAATAAGGCATCTTTGAAACTGGATCACATTTCTTTGATAAAAAAATATTTTTATAGCGACATTAGTATTCTAAACCTAACTTCAAAAGATCAATGCAAATAAACAATAAGTTTTTGAAAAAAATAAATTAATGTCTAGGCAAACGAATCTGAACGAACTATAATATGAAAATGAAAGCAGCTTAAAATCCTGTTATGAAAAAAACGATATACAATTACATCTCAAGCATTAAAATAGAGAGACAGTCATTCTTTTTTATTTTTTTAATTGAAAACCAAGTTCTGAATAGTTTATCAAACTTGTAGTAACAAGTGTTATATAGGGTGTTTATAATGTCTCTGTGCGGTGACTCGATCAATATATAGAAAAGAAAGGGGGAGCAGGGGTCAACATAGAGTACCCAAAAAATAACACTAGGGATATGGAAAAGACAGCAACAGGGAAATATTATCACAATTAGGATGCAGAAATGCTAGCAATAAAGTTGGCAATAGAAAAACTGCTGAACAGTAATCTTAGCCCACAGCCTGTAGAGTTTTTAACAGATGCAGGATCAATGCTCCAGGCACTGCAATCCAGAAAGTTGCTACATCTGAAAACTTTATTGACTGAACTCTACAAACACCACAGGATTGCCTTGCAGTGGATCCCAGCTCACAATGGAATACCAGGAAACTAGAGAGCAGATCAGCTTTCAAAAGAAGGTGCAACGGGCACACAACCAGATGCGCCTGTTACATACCATCATAAGATACAGATAATCAAATCAATCAGAAGATCAAATGCTCCAAATAAGGATGCCTTTCTTAATATGAATAGATTGGAACAAGTTATTATTATACGCATTGGAACAGGACACAATTGACTCCACAGTCACGTGTATACAAAATTCAAGATCGGCACCTCAACTATATGTACATGTGGACAGGCGCCCCAGACAGCAGAACACATATTTCAAGACTGCACAGAATATAGTAAAAAAAAAAAAAAGGTGAAGTGCCCCCGTCACGCCAAGTGGCGTATAGGGAATATGGTATTAATGACCATAAATTTTACAGACCTTCAACACAGGATTTTGGGGTAATGTGGTCGGTATTACGCCCGTGTCGCTACTCCATATAGTAGACTGAGGGAAATCCCACATATCCCATATATACTACACTACAGACAAAATTATATGGACCACTACAAGAATAACAAAAGACGGTAACATTTATACAGGGAACGACATTGCAGTTATAGACAATACTTCAGGCGAACGAAAGATAGATATATAGATCAGGAAGGTTTTCGAAAATAGTAAGAGACAAGTCTCAGAATGTATTGAGGCCTGTGCTGGATATATTGAACACATGCTGTAAACACAGCTTCATCGCGTGAACAGCTTCTTTACCTAGTACAAGCCAGCCAACAGCAGTAGTATCTAGATGAATAACACAAATTTTATTTACAATTTCACGCAATTTTAAAAATATGTTCACCACACCGGACTTTATACAGCCTCGTTTTCTTATTTAAGACTCAAGTTGACTTTTCTGTGAGCAAAGGAAGATAACTTTTAATGTTTTAGAATTAATATTTGCAACACAAATTAAGAAAAAGATACATTTTCTTTAATTTTATACTTTAGGATTTGACATTTCCTATAGAAATTTTTAAAGACCTTGCACATTTTATGAGAATATTATTTTCTGAGAAACAATATGCATATGAATAAAACTTTTGACAAATTACAATTACAATATATCGACGATTTCTTAACTTTTAATCTAACAGGAGTTGCTTCCCTTATTAAAAAAAGCAAGACAACTTGGAATTTCTAAAGCATATACGATTATATTAACATTTTCATCAACAATTCAACGGTAGAAGAGATTCTGGAAGAGATAATGTTAGAGAGAGAGAGAGAGAGGTATACACACACAAAAAATAGGAAAATACTATGCAGTTGAAATTTCAAAATTGTAGTAGAAAAAGGAGAGGAGTTGGAGATAGACAATTGCACATAATTCATGTCACTGGAGAAGGAGAGTGGCAGTTTAAAAGTCTAACATTAAGAGAGAGGGAGAGAGAGAGAGAGATAGAGAGACAGAAAGATCGAAAAAGAGAGATGCAGCTATATATATTAAACATTAAGATATAGATAGAAGAAAGAGAATGAGTGATAGGTATTTTAAATTTCTAGCATTAATAGATAGAGATTAAAATGTAGAAGTTAAGAGAGTTTATATTTCTAGCAAAAAAAGTTAACCTTTTGAAAATCCTAGAATGACCAGAGAGACAATTTAAAATACTAGCATGAAGATAAAAGCAGTTTAAAATCATAGTATGAAAAGAGATACAGTTGAAAGTCCTACTATTAAGAAAGAAACAGTTAATAATGCTAATATGAAAATGAAAGCAGCTTAAAATCCTGTTATGAAAATAACGATATACAATTACATCTCAAGCATTAAAATAGAGAGACAGTCATTCTTTTTTATTTTTTTAATTGAGAACCAAGTTCTGAATAGTTTATCAAACTTGTAGTAACAAGTGTTATATAGGGTGTTTATAATGTCTCTGTGCGGTGACTCGATCAATATATAGAAAAGAAAGGGGGAGCAGGGGTCAACATAGAGTACCCAAAAAATAACACTAGGGATATGGAAAAGACAGCAACAGGGAAATATTATCACAATTACGATGCAGAAATGCTAGCAATAAAGTTGGCAATAGAAAAACTGCTGAACAGTAATCTTAGCCCACAGCCTGTAGAGTTTTTAACAGATGCAGGATCAATGCTCCAGGCACTGCAATCCAGAAAGTTGCTACATCTGAAAACTTTATTGACTGAACTCTACAAACACCACAGGATTGCCTTGCAGTGGATCCCAGCTCACAATGGAATACCAGGAAACTAGAGAGCAGATCAGCTTTCAAAAGAAGGTGCAACAGGCACACAACCAGATGCGCCTGTTACATACCATCATAAGATACAGATAATCAAATCAATCAGAAGATCAAATGCTCCAAATAAGGATGCCTTTCTTAATATGAATAGATTGGAACAATTTATTATTATACGCATTGGAACAGGACACAATTGACTCCACAGTCACGTGTATACAAAATTCAAGATCGGCACCTCAACTATATGTACATGTGGACAGGCGCCCCAGACAGCAGAACACATATTTCAAGACTGCACAGAATATAGTAAAAAAAAAAAAGGTGAAGTGCCCCCGTCACGCCAAGTGGCGTATAGGGAATATGGTATTAATGACCATAAATTTTACAGACCTTCAACACAGGATTTTGGGGTAATGTGGTCGGTATTACGCCCGTGTCGCTACTCCATATAGTAGACTGAGGGAAATCCCACATATCCCATATATACTACACTACAGACAAAATTATATGGACCACTACAAGAATAACAAAAGACGGTAACATTTATACAGGGAACGACATTGCAGTTATAGACAATACTTCAGGCGAACGAAAGATAGATATATAGATCAGGAAGGTTTTCGAAAATAGTAAGAGACAAGTCTCAGAATGTATTGAGGCCTGTGCTGGATATTTTGAACACATGCTGTAAACACAGCTTCATCGCGTGAACAGCTTCTTTACCTAATACAAGCCAGCCAACAGCAGTAGTATCTAGATGAATAACACAAATTTTATTTACAATTTCACGCAATTTTAAAAATATGTTCACCACACCGGACTTTATACAGCCTCGTTTTCTTATTTAAGACTCAAGTTGACTTTTCTGTGAGCAAAGGAAGATAACTTTTAATGTTTTAGAATTAATATTTGCAACACAAATTAAGAAAAAGATACATTTTCTTTAATTTTATACTTTAGGATTTGACATTTCCTATAGAAATTTTTAAAGACCTTGCACATTTTATGAGATAATTATTTTCTGAGAAACAATATGCATATGAATAAAACTTTTGACAAATTACAATTACAATATATCGACGATTTCTTAACTTTTAATCTAACAGGTGTTGCTTCCCTTATTAAAAAAAGCAAGACAACTTGGAATTTCTAAAGCATATACGATTATATTAACATTTTCATCAACAATTCAACGGTAGAAGAGATTCTGGAAGAGATAATGTTAGAGAGAATGAGAGAGGTATACACACACAAAAAATAGGAAAATACTATGCAGTTGAAATTTCAAAATTGTAGTAGAAGAAGGAGAGGAGTTGGAGATAGACAATTGCACATAATTCATGTCACTGGAGAAGGAGAGTGGCAGTTTAAAAGTCTAACATTAAGAGAGAGGGAGAGAGAGAGAGAGATAGAGAGACAGAAAGATCGAAAAAGAGAGATGCAGCTATATATATTAAACATTAAGATATAGATAGAAGAAAGAGAATGAGTGATAGGTATTTTAAATTTCTAGCATTAATAGATAGAGATTAAAATGTAGAAGTTAAGAGAGTTTATATTTCTAGCAAAAAAAGTTAACCTTTTGAAAATCCTAGAATGACCAGAGAGACAATTTAAAATACTAGCATGAAGATAAAAGCAGTTTAAAATCATAGTATGAAAAGAGATACAGTTGAAAGTCCTACTATTAAGAAAGAAACAGTTAATAATGCTAATATGAAAATGAAAGCAGCTTAAAATCCTGTTATGAAAATAACGATATACAATTACATCTCAAGCATTAAAATAGAGAGACAGTCATTCTTTTTTATTTTTTTAATTGAGAACCAAGTTCTGAATAGTTTATCAAACTTGTAGTAACAAGTGTTATATAGGGTGTTTATAATGTCTCTGTGCGGTGACTCGATCAATATATAGAAAAGAAAGGGGGAGCAGGGGTCAACATAGAGTACCCAAAAAATAACACTAGGGATATGGAAAAGACAGCAACAGGGAAATATTATCACAATTACGATGCAGAAATGCTAGCAATAAAGTTGGCAATAGAAAAACTGCTGAACAGTAATCTTAGCCCACAGCCTGTAGAGTTTTTAACAGATGCAGGATCAATGCTCCAGGCACTGCAATCCAGAAAGTTGCTACATCTGAAAACTTTATTGACTGAACTCTACAAACACCACAGGATTGCCTTGCAGTGGATCCCAGCTCACAATGGAATACCAGGAAACTAGAGAGCAGATCAGCTTTCAAAAGAAGGTGCAACAGGCACACAACCAGATGCGCCTGTTACATACCATCATAAGATACAGATAATCAAATCAATCAGAAGATCAAATGCTCCAAATAAGGATGCCTTTCTTAATATGAATAGATTGGAACAATTTATTATTATACGCATTGGAACAGGACACAATTGACTCCACAGTCACGTGTATACAAAATTCAAGATCGGCACCTCAACTATATGTACATGTGGACAGGCGCCCCAGACAGCAGAACACATATTTCAAGACTGCACAGAATATAGTAAAAAAAAAAAAAGGTGAAGTGCCCCCGTCACGCCAAGTGGCGTATAGGGAATATGGTATTAATGACCATAAATTTTACAGACCTTCAACACAGGATTTTGGGGTAATGTGGTCGGTATTACGCCCGTGTCGCTACTCCATATAGTAGACTGAGGGAAATCCCACATATCCCATATATACTACACTACAGACAAAATTATATGGACCACTACAAGAATAACAAAAGACGGTAACATTTATACAGGGAACGACATTGCAGTTATAGACAATACTTCAGGCGAACGAAAGATAGATATATAGATCAGGAAGGTTTTCGAAAATAGTAAGAGACAAGTCTCAGAATGTATTGAGGCCTGTGCTGGATATTTTGAACACATGCTGTAAACACAGCTTCATCGCGTGAACAGCTTCTTTACCTAATACAAGCCAGCCAACAGCAGTAGTATCTAGATGAATAACACAAATTTTATTTACAATTTCACGCAATTTTAAAAATATGTTCACCACACCGGACTTTATACAGCCTCGTTTTCTTATTTAAGACTCAAGTTGACTTTTCTGTGAGCAAAGGAAGATAACTTTTAATGTTTTAGAATTAATATTTGCAACACAAATTAAGAAAAAGATACATTTTCTTTAATTTTATACTTTAGGATTTGACATTTCCTATAGAAATTTTTAAAGACCTTGCACATTTTATGAGATAATTATTTTCTGAGAAACAATATGCATATGAATAAAACTTTTGACAAATTACAATTACAATATATCGACGATTTCTTAACTTTTAATCTAACAGGTGTTGCTTCCCTTATTAAAAAAAGCAAGACAACTTGGAATTTCTAAAGCATATACGATTATATTAACATTTTCATCAACAATTCAACGGTAGAAGAGATTCTGGAAGAGATAATGTTAGAGAGAATGAGAGAGGTATACACACACAAAAAATAGGAAAATACTATGCAGTTGAAATTTCAAAATTGTAGTAGAAAAAGGAGAGGAGTTGGAGATAGACAATTGCACATAATTCATGTCACTGGAGAAGGAGAGTGGCAGTTTAAAAGTCTAACATTAAGAGAAAGCGAAAAAGAGAGATGCAGTTATATATATTAAACATTAAGATATAGATAGAAGAAAGAGAATGAGAGATAGGCATTTTAAATTTCTAGCATTAATAGATAGAGATTAAAATGTAGGAGTTAAGAGAGTTTATATTTCTAGCATCAAAAGTTAACCTTTTGAAAATCCTAGAATGACCAGAGAGACAATTTAAAATACTAGCATGAAGATAAAAGCAGTTTAAAATCATAGTATGAAAAGAGATACAGTTGAAAGTCCTACTATTAAGAAAGAAACAGTTAATAATGCTAATATGAAAATGAAAGCAGCTTAAAATCCTGTTATGAAAATAACGATATACAATTACATCTCAAGCATTAAAAATAGAGAGACAGTCATTCTTTTTTATTTTTTTAATTGAGAACCAAGTTCTGAATAGTTTATCAAACTTGTAGTAACAAGTGTTATATAGGGTGTTTATAATGTCTCTGTGCGGTGACTCGATCAATATATAGAAAAGAAAGGGGGAGCAGGGGTCAACATAGAGTACCCAAAAAATAACACTAGGGATATGGAAAAGATAGCAACAGGGAAATATTATCACAATTACGATGCAGAAATGCAAGCAATAAAGTTGGCAATAGAAAAACTGCTGAACAGTAATCTTAGCCCACAGCCTGTAGAGTTTTTAACAGATGCAGGATCAATGCTCCAGGCACTGCAATCCAGAAAGTTGCTACATCTGAAAACTTTATTGACTGAACTCTACAAACACCACAGGATTGCCTTGCAGTGGATCCCAGCTCACAATGGAATACCAGGAAACTAGAGAGCAGATCAGCTTTCAAAAGAAGGTGCAACAGGCACACAACCAGATGCGCCTGTTACATACCATCATAAGATACAGATAATCAAATCAATCAGAAGATCAAATGCTCCAAATAAGGATGCCTTTCTTAATATGAATAGATTGGAACAAGTTATTATTATACGCATTGGAACAGGACACAATTGACTCCACAGTCACGTGTATACAAAATTCAAGATCGGCACCTCAACTATATGTACATGTGGACAGGCGCCCCAGACAGCAGAACACATATTTCAAGACTGCACAGAATATAGTAAAAAAAAAAAAAAGGTGAAGTGCCCCCGTCACGCCAAGTGGCGTATAGGGAATATGGTATTAATGACCATAAATTTTACAGACCTTCAACACAGGATTTTGGGGTAATGTGGTCGGTATTACGCCCGTGTCGCTACTCCATATAGTAGACTGAGGGAAATCCCACATATCCCATATATACTACACTACAGACAAAATTATATGGACCACTACAAGAATAACAAAAGACGGTAACATTTATACAGGGAACGACATTGCAGTTATAGACAATACTTCAGGCGAACGAAAGATAGATATATAGATCAGGAAGGTTTTCGTAAATAGTAAGAGACAAGTCTCAGAATGTATTGAGGCCTGTGCTGGATATTTTGAACACATGCTGTAAACACAGCTTCATCGCGTGAACAGCTTCTTTACCTAATACAAGCCAGCCAACAGCAGTAGTATCTAGATGAATAACACAAATTTTATTTACAATTTCACGCAATTTTAAAAATATGTTCACCACACCGGACTTTATACAGCCTCGTTTTCTTATTTAAGACTCAAGTTGACTTTTCTGTGAGCAAAGGAAGATAACTTTTAATGTTTTAGAATTAATATTTGCAACACAAATTAAGAAAAAGATACATTTTCTTTAATTTTGTACTTTAGGATTTGACATTTCCTATAGAAATTTTTAAAGACCTTGCACATTTTATGAGATAATTATTTTCTGAGAAACAATATGCATATGAATAAAACTTTTGACAAATTACAATTACAATATATCGACGATTTCTTAACTTTTAATCTAACAGGAGTTGCTTCCCTTATTAAAAAAAGCAAGACAACTTGGAATTTCTAAAGCATATACGATTATATTAACATTTTCATCAACAATTCAACGGTAGAAGAGATTCTGGAAGAGATAATGTTAGAGAGAAAGAGAGAGGTATACACACACAAAAAATAGGAAAATACTATGCAGTTGAAATTTCAAAATTGTAGTAGAAAAAGGAGAGGAGTTGGAGATAGACAATTGCACATAATTCATGTCACTGGAGAAGGAGAGTGGCAGTTTAAAAGTCTAACATTAAGAGAGAGGGAGAGAGAGAGAGAGATAGAGAGACAGAAAGATCGAAAAAGAGAGATGCAGCTATATATATTAAACATTAGATATAGATTGAAGAATGAGAGGAAATCAGTTTAAATGTCTAGCAGTAATAGATACAGAGTAAACTGTTGGAGTTAAGGATGCCCGCTAACCCCGTTACTCTGTATACTCGAATTAGAACCACTCTTATAAAAAATTAGTAAAGACGCAGCCATAAGGGGCACTTTCATTCAAGTCAGAGGAGAACAAAAGCTGCCCATCTATGCGGAGGACACCATTTTCTTGCCGCCAAGTGAAACATCCACTCAGAACATATTAGAGACATTCAAAGATTGCATTCAAGGCAGAAGAGAACAAAAGCTGCCCATCTATGCGGAGGACACCATTTTCTTGCCGCCAAGTGAAACATCCACTCAGAACATATCAGAGACATTCAAAGATTTCATTCAGGGCTATGGAGCCAAACTGAACGTCAAAATAAAAACCTATAATTGTGATCAGCAAATGGACAAACAAGGCAGGCTTCCCCTTCGGTCTAACATCAAAACATAACATTAACACATAACATCTAAACATAACATCAACACATAACATTAACATATAACATTAACATATAACATCAACACATATCATCAACACATAACATCAACTCATAACATTAACATATAACATCAACTCATAACATTAACATATAACATCAAAACATAACATCTACACATAACATTAACATATAACATCAAAACATAACATCAACATATAACATCAACACATAACATCAACATATAACATCAACACATAACATTAACATATAACATTACCATATAACATCAAAACATATCATCAACACATAACATTAACATATAACATGAAAACATAACATCAACACATAACATCAACACATAACATCAACACATAACATTAACATATAACATTAACATATAACATCAAAACATATCATCAACACATAACATTCACACATAACATTAACATATAATATATAACATCAAAACATATCATGAACACATAATATCAACACATAATATCAACACATAACATTAACATATAACATCAAAACATAACATCAACACATAACATTAACATATAACATCAAAACATAACATCAACACATAACATTAACATATAACATCAGGAGTTCCGGGGAATATGGCGCTCTGTTAGATTGTTTCTTCCGAATACTCACAGATAATTGCTCTTTTCCCGTGAACTTCTCTGTTTATTTGTTTGTTTTTATTGATATTTTAAGGGATCATGTGATTGTACGCGCTTTCTATTTGATGTAAATCACTTTGCTTCTTTTGATTTATTGCATTTTGTTACATTTTCCTTATTTCATCACTCATCCTTGTTGACTCACATTGACAGCGTTATTGAACGCGTCAAAAAATGGCGGTTTGTTTACGCCGGTCTGTCGTCAAGGACGAGTAATTCTTTTAATTTGTGTAAGGCTCTCAGTGTATCCGCGTGCTGTAGAGATATTTACTGGAGTTGGCCAGTTTATAACGTGAAAACGGGTTCTGGACCGTGCTACTGAGTAAGTGAACGTGAGTCTAGACCATCCAAAGCATCAACGTTCAGCGACGTTCATCTATGACGACGGTAAGTGCAAGTATTCAGATGCAGCCCAAACGACATCATCGAAGAAGGAAAACACGACGGGGCAAGAGGGGTGGCATTAAACTGTCAAAGTGTGAGAGGCTAGGCCTAAAGTATGTGCGCGTTACTTATTGGAATTGTGGGTCCATTAAACAACGACGGCCCATTCTTGATAAGCTACTGTACGGCGCCGATATAATGGTTTTACAAGAAACTCTTCTAGGTGACAGGACAGTAAGTACTCCTGGATTTCATTGTTTTTACAATAGACGACACCTTGGGCGGGCCATCCTTGTGCGTAACAATATGGTGGCAGCCGAGGTTGATATGTCTGTGTGGAACAATGCAGAATTGCAGGTACATGCGGTTAGGGTGCAGACCCCAGTTCATATCGTGATTGTTAATGTGTATGCCTGTAATGGGAAGGTGAACACACAACAATGGCAGAATCTCTTCGAGTTCGATGAAGAGAATGTCATTTTCTGTGGAGCCTTAAATGCTAGAGGAAACCAGTGGGGTAACGTAATAACCAACAAGCAGGGAGAAGACCTAGAGAACGCACTGGTATCGGCCGATTTAGTGTGCTTGAATGATGGAAGGGCAACAAGAATGGCCACTCGAACAGGGGACTCTGATAGTGTTATAGACCTGGCACTGGTGTCTTCCACCTTCGCACCGGTTTGCAGGTGGAATGCACTGGGGTTCCACGGAAGTGATCACTATCTATGTGTCCTCCTAATTGAGAAAAGCAGAAATAGAAGCAAGAAAAGGAAGCTCCACACATTCAACTACGAGAAAATAGACCAGGACGTCATTAGCAAAATCAGACATAGGAAACAGAGCGCCCCTCGTAGGAGGCAGGAGAGATAGACGCAGCCACCCTGGTGGAACGTAGAAGTCGAGGAAGCTTGGTGGAGCAAGAGACAAATGGTCAAGACATGGCAGAAAGCTAGAAGGAATGGAAGAACACAAACTGAGTTCTTGAAGCGTCTGAAAGTAGAGGTCGACCAAAATATGATGCGCTTTAAACTATGCGCTAAGCAGGCTAAAGATGCCAAATGGGATGACTTCTGTAAAAACGTGTGCTCAGAAAAATCGCTCGCCACATTCTGGCGCCTTCATCAGAGCATGAATGGCACAACACGGACACAGAGGCATACCAGACTTTCAGAGCACAGGCCGGATATGGCACAAATCTGATGAGAGCAAAGGGAAAGCCCTGCTTGTCCGCTACATTGAGCAGACGGACCAAAGAAATGAGGCTGTAAGAATGAGGATACGGGGATCGCTGTCAAAATTGTGTAAGGATGTAGTGCTGGAAGAAGATCTCACAATCACAACCGATACCATTCGCACGACACTTAAAAGGTCACACAACACAGCTCCTGTTCCAGATGGTGTTCGGTACGATGACATAGGTAATTTAGCTGACGACGACTTGACAAAACTGGCCAATGAGTTTAATGCCAGTTTTCGAAGTGGTCAAATTAAGGAGGAGTGGCTACACAGCTACTTACTACCGCTACCGAAGCCAAACAAGGATCATTCTCAGATCAGTGCCTACAGAATCATCACAATGCAGAACACTGCGGGCAAGCTGCTGGAGAAAATAGTTGCCCGTGTCCTCACCGGTCACCTTGAACAGAAACGTGTATTCCCACCCACACTCGGAGGTTATAGATATAAAAAAGAGACATGGCTCAATGCGGCAGTCATTTGCCTATGACGTCTTCGAAGGCTTCCACAGACGAGAGGAGACATGTGCTGCTACTATAGATCTGGAGGATGCATACAACAGGGTACCATTTGAATATCTCATGCATATGCTCCTCAAACTGGCGGTGCACCCCTTCCTCATTAGATGGATCGCCGCGGCACTGTTTCAGAGGAAGGTGATACTCAGATGTGGAAGTTGGTCTTCCGAGCCAACATCCATTTGCCCATGGCTGCCACAAGGCTCACCATTGTCACCAGTTCTATTTAACGTGTACACAATAACGATCACGGAACAACAGCTGGATGGGAGGGGAAGAACTATGACTTTTGCTGATGATATTCTGGTATATCGACAGGGAAGAGACAGACGGGGAATCGCTTCCACAATGCAAGACGAACTCGATCGCATTTCTTCCTGGTGTGGGGTATCATGTGCCGTGGTTAATACTAATAAAACATCAGTTTCGTGGTTCTCCCTTAACAATCATATCGTTCATACGACCACACCGGTAGTACGAATGGGATCTGATGAGGTGACCAGGGACAAGTTGATGACATACCTTGGAGATAAGTTTGATCGCAGCCTGTGTTTTCGAGACCACGTCGACCATGTGATAACAAAATCCCGCAAAGGATTAGCCGCCTTGAAGGTCATGGCAGCTGCCAACATCGAGCAGAGGCTACTTACTCTTCTGTTCCAGGGATTAGTCCTCGCACCTATCGAATATGCTCTGGCAATTCTTACTGTCAGTATGACTCAAATTGACTGGAGAAAATACAAAATGAAGCCATGCGCATTATCCTGGAATGTACGAGGGACACTCCCTGTGTAGCAATGAGGTATCTTCTTGACTTTCCAACCATGGATGACAGAATCAAGATCTGGAGAGCACGAGCATACCTGAAGATTAGTACAGATACAGAGCATCCATTGCACCACGTGCTCAACACAGAGAAAGGTGACAGGCTAAAAAGAGGCAAATCATGGGTGGGCAGAGCAGAAGATGTCATCAAACAGGTCTGTGGGCTTACCAATATCAGCGTTGGTGAGGAGTGGATACCGGTGCCTACGTCATTCAAGGGGACTTTCTCGTGTATTGTCACACTCGACAGGAAAAGTAGGGAACAGAACCCGGTCGTGGTTAATGCTGAGGTCAACGGTCTCATCTGCGATAACACCGATGAGAAAGATGCAGTCATCTATACAGACGGATCTGTAAGACGACACCAAAGAAGTGCATGGGCATTTACAGCACGCTCGCAGGCAGAATAGTCTACGAAGACAGTGGTGCATACGTCGTGACCACGAGTAGCATGACAATGGAGGTGATGGTAGTGACCAAGGCATTTAAATGGTTAGAGTCACAAGACTACACCCATGCATGTATACTGAGTGATTCGATGAGCATGATAAAAAAAATTGGAGACGGGCTCTGTACGCATGCAATGGGTAGAGTCGTTGCAGAAATCCAAAATACGTAAGGTCACCTTTGTCTATGTCCCTGGACATGCGGGAGTACGGGGAAATGAAAGGGCGGACAGGTTGGTTAGCTGCGCTGTCGTTGAGGACGGGCAACCAATGGATCGGGCGGACATCATCAATGCCCTCCGAGATGTGGGAAGAGCACGGGACTTCGACAAACACAGATCCACGTCACTTCTTCGGATGATGGAAATGGGAGTTAAGTTGGGCACAGCCAGAATTGAGACACTTAGTGGCCGTGTAAGAAGACTTATCAACCAACATAGAACTGGAGTCGTCAGTCGCTGGACACTGAGGGAATTGCTGAGGAGGGGATCTGAGCACCAATGGACATGTTCGGAGTGCAATGATGATGACCCACAAATAACTCAATAACTCAATATAACATCAACACATAACATTAACATATAACATCAACACATAACATCAACATATAACATCAAACTCTTCAGTCGCTCTCAAAGAGAGTACATAAAACTACATGGATGAACATCGTATCCCAGATAATAGACATGCTACACAGATACAAGTTCAAGAAGACAACTATATCTGGAAGTAGCAACGTATTGAGTTATTTGCGGGTCATCATCATTGCACTCCAAACAAGTCCATATATGCTCAGATTCACTCATCATCAAAGCCCCGCAGTGTCTAACAACTGACGATTCCAGTTCTGTGTTGGTTAATTTGTCTTTTGATATACCCACTAAGTTTCTCGTTTCTGGCTGTTCCCATCTTAACTCCCATCTTTTCCATCCCAAGGAGTGATATGGACTCATGGTTGTCGAAGTCAAGTGCCCTTTCCACATCTCGGATGACATTGATGCTGTCCGCCCGACCCATTGATTGACTGTCTTCAATGACAGCGCTTCTAGCCAACTTGACCACTTTTTCATTATCCACTTACTCCCGCATGTTTAGGGACGTTGACAATTGTGACCTGATGTATTCCGTAATTTCACAAATATTTTCACTGCATAGCGACTTTTTATAGTCTTGTTTCCATATTCAGACAGAATTTGCCTCCCTGTAAATAATGGTAGATAACTTAAAGTGCTTGAAAGAGATTTGTAAAATAATTTAATATTTACCACAAATTAAAGAAAAATGCACTTCCTTTACTTGTTTCTAATTTCTTGAAATTTTCCCATATATAACCCTTAAAAAAACAGCAAACTTTTTATGAAAATGTATATTTGCAAAGTAGTATGCAAAACGTAGACGGTTGACGGTATATACATTGCAGAATTTCCCTCCCTCTAACTAAAGGTAGATAACTTAAAGTGCTTGAAAGAGATTTTTAAAATAATTTAATATTACCATAAATTTATAAAAAATGCAATTTCTTTATTTTATTTTAATTTATGAAAATTTTCCCATATATAACACTTAAAAAAGGGCAAATTATTTATAAAACTCCATATTTGCAAATTAATATGCACAATTTAGACGGTTGAAGAAATTACGTTACAGAATTTCCCTCCCTGCAATTAGAGGTAGATAACTTGAACTGTTTGAAAGGGATTTAAAAAAAATAATTGAATACTACCACACATTTAAGGAAACTAAATTTGCTTTGTTTCTTTATAATTATTAAAATATTCTCATATAGCAAATTTAAAATTGTGCAAAGTTTTAATGAAAATTTATATTTGCAAATTAATATGCAAAATTTAAACGGTTTATCGAAATTACGTTACAGAATTTTCCTGCCTTACATTCAAGGTAGATAACTTACAGTGTTTGAAAGAGATTTTTAAAATAATTAATACTTTACTATAAATTTATGGAAAATGCAATTCTTTTATTTGATTCTATTTGCTATAATTGTGCCATATATAATTCTTTAAAATAGTGCATAGCATTATTAAAATTATATATTTTAAAAATAATATGCAAAATTTAGACCGTTGATAGAAATTACGTGGTGAAATATTACATAATTTTAGTTGCTACTTTTCTATGATGTCTGTATTTATAAAAATCAGATAACTTAAATTTGCTCAAGCTTATAATGTCCTTAGTGTCGAGATTGCAATCGGCACGTCTGTGTGCTGTTGAATCTGGGCTAGTTTCCACTAGCTAGGCAGCTCTAGAGGGCATCAGTCCTAGTGAGGTGGGGATCCTGGGGACAGCAGCCCTTCCATTTACATGAATGATTATCCCCTTAAATTATGTTCCCTACATTTCATGTGGAAAGAAAATACACAAGAATGTGCCCCTGTATGACATAGGCACAGGTAAATCCTCAGACATGTTTGATGACATATGCTCTTATAGAATTAATGGTGTCTAATTCTTTATAATCTATTTCTGAAGCATTAAGT
This sequence comes from Megaustenia siamemsis, assembly GCA_032433765.1. Lineage (NCBI taxonomy): Eukaryota > Metazoa > Mollusca > Gastropoda > Stylommatophora > Ariophantidae > Megaustenia > Megaustenia siamemsis. The sequence continues at coordinate 82,542,683 of JAVIAB010000139.1, forward strand.
AAAGTAAGCCTGAGTAGGCAGACGCACAGAAGCGAGAGTATCCAGTAGATATGTGAATTCTGTGATACGGTGTGTGGCTGGCCGAACGAGATGTATGATCGCTAGCCGCTGTGAATAATGTACATAGTTGCCATTGTTAGGGTTGTCGGAATAAAGATACATGATCTTTCAAAAAAAAAAAAAAATTTAAATATTATGCAACATTTGTACATGTTTCTTCAAAGGTTATATTTTGTCTTCTTTCTTGAGAGATCCCAAAAAAATGTATGTCGAGTAATATTCCCAAATGGCTTCCGCACTAGAGCAGTGGATGCATAATATTATGTGTATATTGTCTTGATGATAGTTGGTGAGAGAATGACATTTGTCCGTACTTTGATGTTGTTCAGAAGCTTGCTGGTCACATTAGCTGTACTTTAGTTCAAGGTCTGGCTCGGTTCGTAAACGAAGTCTGCATAAGATATTAACTTTCCACCTGGAGAGCTGAAAAAGGAAACTCAAATAAATGAAAAGAGAAATGGTCACGGTTGTGAATTCACCAATAAGTAAAACGATATTAATCTCCATCATTTGTTCTCTGTAGTTCAGTGAGACAAGTAACCCGCTGCCCCCTTTACTCTGTATACTCGCCATAGAACCATTCTTAGAAAAACAAATCAGGCAAGGTGCAGTCATAAGGTGCACCTTCATACAAGTCAGAGGAGAACAAAATCTGCCCATCTATGCGGAGGACACCATTTTCTTCTAAGAATTAAGTTTCTCGTTTCTGGCTGTGCCCATCTTAACTCTCATCTTTTTTCACCCAAAGGAGTGATGTGGACTCATATTTGTCGAAGTCATGTGCCCTTCCCACATCTCGGAGAGCATTGATGATGTCCGCTCGACCTATTGGTTGACCGTCTTCAATGACAGCACAGCTAGCCAATCTGTCCGCTCTTACATTTCCCCGTGCTCCCGGATGTTCAGCGATGTAGAAAATGATTACCTTATGTATTTTTACCTCTGCAATGACTCTACCTATTGCCTACATACAGAGCCCGCCTCCACTTTTCTTGTCATGCTCAATGGATCACTTAGTATGCAGACGTGGGTGTAGTTTTGTGACTCTAAACAGATTAATTTCCTGGTCATTGCCATCACCTTCATCGTCATGTTTCTCGTGATCATAACGTATGCACCACTGTCTTCCTTAACTATTCTGCTGCCGAGCATGCTGCAAGTGCCCATACACTCATTTGGTATCGTATTACAGATCTGTCTGTATAGATGCTGCATCCTTTTTTATCAGTGTTATCACAGATGACTTCCGTATTGACCACGACTGAGTTCGGTTCCTTACATTTCCAACTGAGTGTGATAATATACGAGAATGATTCCCCGGATGATGTAGGCACCTGTATCCACCTCCTCACCAGCGCTGCTATTGGTAAACCCACAGACCTGTTTGATGATATCTTCTGCTCGGCCCACCCATGATTTGCCACTTTTTAGCCTGACACCTTTCCCTGTATTGAGCTCATTGTGCAATGGATGCTCCTTATCTGCACTTATCTTCAGGTATGCTCCTTCCCTCCAGATCTTGATCCTGTCATCCATGGTTGGAAAGTCAAGAAGATATCTCATTGCTACACGGGGAGTGTCCCTCCTACATCCCCAAGATAAAGCGCATAGCTTCATTCTGTATTTTCTCCAGCCTGTCAATTTATGTTGTACTGACAGTAAGAATTGCTAAGGTGTACACAATTGGTGCGAGGACTAGTCACTGGAATAGAAGGGTAGGTAGCCTCTGCTCGATGTTGGCAGCTGCCATGACCTTAAAGACATCTAATTTTTTGTGGGATTTTGTTATCACATGGTCGTCATGGTCCCTGAAACACAGGCTGCAATCAAACTAAACTTCGAGCTATGTCATCAACCTGTCCCTGGTCACCTCATCAGCTTCCATTCGTACCACTAGGGTTTCCATGTTAACAATATGATTGTTAAGGGAGAACCACGGGAGATAGAGATGGGAAAGTAACATGAAACAATAGACAGGTCTCAACTTTCAGTCTCAAAGAAAGATTGGAGATAGAGATGGGAAAGTAACATGAAACAATGGGCAGGTCTCAACTTTCAGTCTTAAAGAAAGATTGGAGATAGAGATGGGAAAGTAACATGAAACATTGGGCAGGTCTCAACTTTCAGTCACAAAGAAAGATCAGAGGTAGAGAGAAATGGACAACATTGACGAGGTCTGTCAGTGGTGACCCAACGATCCCTAAGATTATGGAATGAAGTAGAAGAAAAATAAATAGTAGTAATAGAAGTAGGAACAGAGGAAGAAGAGAAATAAATAGTAGTAATAGAAGTAGGAACAGAGGAAGAAGAAAAATAAATAGTAGTAATAGAAGTAGGAACAGAGGAAGGAGAGAAATAAATAGTAGTAATAGAAGTAGGAACAGAGGAAGGAGAGAAATAAATAGTAGTAATAGAAGTAGGAAGAAGAAAAATAAATAGTAGTAATAGAAGTAGGAACAGAGGAAGAAGAAAAATAAATAGTAGTAATAGAAGTAGGAACAGAGGAAGAAGAAAAATAAATAGTAGTAATAGAAGTAGGAACAGAGGAAGGAGAGAAATAAATAGTAGTAATAGAAGTAGGAACAAGAAAAATAAATAGTAGTAATAGAAGTAGGAACAGAGGAAGGAGAAAAATAAATAGTAGTAATAGAAGTAGGAACAGAGGAAGGAGAAAAATAAATAGTAGTAATAGAAGTAGGAACAGAGGAAGGAGAGAAATAAATAGTAGTAATAGAAGTAGGAACAAGAAAAATAAATAGTAGTAATAGAAGTAGGAACAAGAAAAATAAATAGTAGTAATAGAAGTAGGAACAGAGGAAGAAGAACAATAAATAGTAGTAATAGAAGTAGGAACAAGAAAAATAAATAGTAGTAATAGAAGTAGGAACAGAGGAAGGAGAGAAATAAATAGTAGTAATAGAAGTAGGAACAGAGGAAGAAGAGAAATAAATAGTAGTAATAGAAGTAGGAACAAAGGACCAAGAAAAATAAATAGTAGTAATAGAAGTAGGAACAGAGGAACAAGAAAAATAAATAGTAGTAATAGAAGTAGGAACAGAGGAAGAAGACGTAGAAACTGAAACAGAAGAAGGAGATGAAGAAGAGGAAGAAATAAACAAGTAGAACAAGAAGTAGAAACAGAAGATGAGGATAAAAGAGAAGATGAAATAGAGGAAAAAGTGGATGAAGAAAAAAGAGTAGAGGAGGAAAAAGAAGAATAAGAACAAAAAGCAGAAGAGGAAGAAGTAAAAATAGCAGAGAAGCAAATGTAGAAAGATCAACAACAGAAGAAAGAGAATAGACAAGAAGTAGAAAATAGAGAAGACTGAACATAAACAAGAATAAATTCAACAATTTAAAACTGAGACATTTTGTTTTATTTTATTGTATGATTACTTCCCTTGGTTTATGTGTGAGAGTGCCTGTGTGTTAGCTCATGTGTGTATGTGTTTATATAGAAAGGAATTGGCCAATTCCTAAGACAGCAGCCTCCAAACACTTTAGAGAGAAACAAAGCTGTGGGAGATCCCAGTAGCTTCTTCATCTCTTCCACCAAATTTTGAATGACCTGCGATGATTCCTAGAAATAAACAAACCCATTAATGAGAATGAAATTATTGCAGAAGGCAGATAATTAAAGTGACAATTAAACAAAAAAATTGTGGTATGGTAACAGATTTACGTAGGTGAGTTCAAAACAAAAGTTGATGTTTTGGCCAAGTAAGCCTTCAGCTGGAACAACGATCAACAACACAAAAATATTACATGTAATAATTTTTTTGGCCATTTCAATTTTGATGAATTTGTATTTGAAGTCAGTAAAAGTAAAGAGCCTCCGTCACGCCAAGTGGCGGATAGATAATATGATGTTAGTGACCATAAATTTTACAGACCTTGAGCATATTATTTTTGGGGTAATGTGGTCAGTATTACGCCTGTGCCGCTTTACTTTCCCAGAAGAAACCCGGTACCCATTTAAGGCTGAGTGAAACCGGAAGTCATTGTAAAAAGTATTGTTATGGAAACAGCGCCATACATTTTAGAGCAGTGATCGCTGCAATATGTGCCACTTTGGCACACAAGGTTTCTGTTTTTGAGATTGTGGTTCTGCCCTATGTGCCGTCTTCGGTTCGAAAGGACAATAGATAGATAGATAGAACCCGGAAGCCGTCGGTTGGGATCAAACCCTACCTCTTTTCCTTTGTAGTCCAGTTCACTAACCACTAAGCTATCGCGGCTCCTTTATTTGGAGTAGGTCTATGTTTTAGTGGAGCCTTGGTGGTTGAGTGGTTAGTGTGCTCACTTCCTGACCAGAATGGTCCAGGTTTGATCGTCAGCAGTGTCGAATTTTATTTTTGACCGACAAGGTTCCAGGGTTCACCCAGTCTCTAAAAATGTATACCAGAGATCTTTCTGGGAAGTAAAGGTGGCCTGGCAGGATACCGACAACATCACCCAAAAATGTGCCGTGGTCATAGAAACATGTGGTCACTAACACCATATTCCCCAAATGTCTAGCAAGGCATAGAGGGAACCCTTACTTTTTGTGTTTTTATACTTGTTACGCAGGTGACCATAAGTGATTTAATAATATTTTACGATCAGCTTAATTCGTGACATTTAATCTTTCATATTAACACTGAACACCTATATTTGTTTATACAATAATATAATTTGATAATTTCTGTGAGTAAAAGTGAAAGTCATCATTTTTTTTTACCGTTTCAATTTTGTGCAATTTGTCTTGGAAGTTGAACTATGTGGTTCTATTTACAGGGTCGGTAAAGGTGACAATCATAAACACTGAGTTATAAGGATGGCAATTGTTACTTATAACTCAGTGTTTATGATTGTCACCTTTACCGACCCTGTAAATAGAACCACATAGTTCAACTTCCAAGACAAATTGCACAAAATTGAAACGGTAAAAAAAAATGATGACTTTCACTTTTGCCGAGTTATAAGGATGGCAATTGTTACTTTAATTAGACAACAAAGTGAAAAGTTCGGCAAGAAGAGATACAAGAGCTTATATAGACAACTTGGCAGAGAAAGCAGAGACAGCTGCAATTACAGGAGACAGCAGAACTCTTTATACTGTACAAAAGATGCTGACAAACACCTATACATCCAGTGGAACACCAATTCTAGACAAATCTGGATTAATGCTAACAACAAGCGCAGACATAAAAGCCCGTTGGGCGGAACACTTCAAAGAAATTCTTAACCGTCCACTACCTCACAGTTTAATAGATTTTGAAGCTGAAACACCAGCAGCAGAATTAGATGTAAATTTAGATGACTTCACCTTGAGTGAAATAGAAACCACCTTAAAGCTAATGACCAATAACAAGGCTGCTGGAGAGGATAAGTTAACAGCTGAGATCCTCAAGGCAATTGATAGCCATAATTTAATACATCTCCAAAAAATGTTCAACATCATTTGGAAAACAGAGAAGACGCCTCATAAATGGAAAAAAGGAATCATTGTTAAGATCCCAAAAAAGGGCAATCTTAGAGATTGTAACAATTGGAGAGGCGTGACACTTTTGTCAGTTGCCTCAAAATTATTCTGTAAAATCATCCTAAATAGAATAAAGGATTCAATAGATACAGTAATGCGTGAAGAACAGGCTGGGTTTAGAAAAGGGAGAAGCTGTCTTGACCACATTTTCACTCTACGACTTATATTGGAGGAACACATTGAAAAGCAAAAACCTTTTGTACTTAACTTCATCGACTTCAAAAAAGCATTTGATAGTATTCATAGAGATTCTTTGTGGAAAATTCTGAAGCAATATGGCTTACCATCAAAAATCATAAATATTATCAAAGACATGTATGATGGTTACACATGTGCAGTTCGAACAGAGGAAGGACTGAGCGAATGTTTCCCAATAGAAACTGGGGTTAAACAAGGATGTATTTTATCGCCCTTGTTATTTGGAATTGTTATGGACTTCATAATGAAGAAATGCTGCACTGGTAATAAAGGCATCGAATGGATACAAGGAGACCATTTGGAGGACCTCGACTTTGCTGATGACATAGTTCTCATCAGCAATCAGATAAAAACGATGCAGGAAAACACAAATGAACTATCATCAATAGCCAGCAAAATTGGGCTTGAGGTCAATCATGAAAAGACTAAAGTCATGAAAAGTTTAATTCCAACAAGTGACAAAATATACATGGAAAACAAACCAGTAGAAGAGATCGATCACTTCATCTATCTTGGAAGTCACATTGATCGAGAAGGGGATACGAGCAAAGAAATTAGAATCAGACTGGCTAAAGCAGCAATGTCTTTCAGAAGCCTTGAAAAGTTGTGGAAATCAAAACTCATTAGCACAAACACAAAACTTAGGCTATTCAAATCAAATGTACTATCAACCCTTACATATGCGTGTGAAAGCTGGAAAACAACAAGAGATATAGAAACAAAGTTGAACGCATTCGAAAATAAATGTCTAAGGAAAATACTTGGTATAGAATGGAACGAATTCAAAACAAACGAGGAAATTAGAGAAATCGCCAATCAACCACTAATATCTTCAGTAATAAAGAAAAGACGATGGTCATACGTTGGACATGTGATGAGAAGAGATAATAATCGAATAGCAAAGCAAGCCCTCATATGGGAAACAACAGGTAAAAGAAAAAGAGGAAGACCCAGGGAGACACTGAGAAGAACATTGATGAGAGAGGCAAGAGCAGCAGGAATCGGCTCCCTCAATGAGATAGAACTGCTTGCACAGAACAGAGACAGATGGCGAGATTTGATAAAATATCTTTAAAAGAAAACTGCTAGAACAAAAATTCATATAGGAGAAGGTGTATCTTGGTCTACGCCCTATGGGCCGGTTACGGCTCGAAAGGTCAATAGATAGATAGAATTGTTACTTTAGCAAAATTGCAGGATCAACCAAAACAACAGACAATGCAATGTCTGCGGCGTTACATAAACAATAACTATTTTTATAGCAGAAAGGCGGGAAAAGATAATGAAAGCTGCATAGACAGCAATCCTAAATGTAAGTTAGAAACTTCTGAATTTTTATCAGGGGAAGGGCTTAGTTTGTGTCATTGTGACTTAGGTCATTTCAGTTAAAGAACGTGTCCCGAACTGGCATGTGTCTAATTCCAAGAAAATTGTATTGTGAAGAGGTTGTTATTACCTAAAGATTTTAATTAGAGTTAAATACACCAACTTTATTTCTGTTTATCTAATATATACCTCCATTGTCCCATGAACAACAGCGACATGCAACAGGGAGTTCTGCTTCAGTCTCAGCTGCCTCAACATTCTGGTCATGTCCTTGATGGCATACACAACATCACTGGAATCTTCTGTAAGATACACATCAAACAATAATCTTCTCTAAGATATACATGTATATCCTGGACAAAATAAAAAATACAAAACAAGAAAACCAAATTTAGAATATTCAACTCAAAGGTATTATCAACACTTACCTATGCATTTCTACAAACACTACGGGGTGGAGTAGGATCTTAATCAGCTCTGTCGTGTGCTGATCCTGATGCAGGAACTGTCTGCTCTCAACTCAGTTACTGGATGAGCAACTTGGTGCCCACCCCCATCTCATTTTCTTTAATACTTCTACATTACATTCGTCAACAGGGCCCAAGACATTGATCCAGCAACTGACCTAAGTATGGAAAGTGACCCACAGCTGACTGCATGCGTCAGGATCGACAGAAGGAAATATTTGCGAGCGACAATTTGTCCACATCTGAATTTCTGCTCTTAAAACTACCACAGTAGTTTTATTCAGCCGTGATGTCAAATACAGAATTCCCTTCTGCAAAGCCTGACCAGAATGTTTGTCTAGTCTAATTAACATTGAACACCTATATTTGTTTATACATAAATACAATTTCATAATTTCTGTGGGTAGAAGTGAAAGTAATAATTTTTTTGGCCGTTTCAATTTTGATGAATTTGTATTTGGAGTCAGTAAAAGTAAAGAGCCTCCGTCACGCCAAGTGGCGGATAGATAATATGATGTTAGTGACCATAAATTTTACAGACCTTGAGCATATTATTTTTGGGGTAATGTGGTCAGTATTACGCCTGTGCCCCTTTACTTTCCCAGAAGAAACCCGGTATCCATTTAAGGCTGAGTGAAACCGGAAGTCATTGTAAAAAGTATTGTTATGGAAACAGCGCCATACATTTTAGAGCAGTGATCGCTGCAATATGTGCCACTTTGGCACACAAGGTTTCTGTTTTTGAGATTGTGGTTCTGCCCTATGTGCCGTCTTCGGTTCGAAAGGACAATAGATAGATAGATAGAACCCGGAAGCCGTCGTTTGGGATCAAACCCTACCTCTTTTCCTTTGTAGTCCAGACCACTAACCACTAAGCTATCGCGGCTGCTTTATTTGGAGTAGGTCTATGTTTTTGTGGTTGAGTAGTTAGTGTGCTCACTTCCTGACCAGAATAGTCCAGGTTTGATCCTCAGCAGTGTCGAATTTTATTTTGGACTGACAAGGTTCCAGTGTTCACCCAGTCTCTAAAAATGTATACCAGAGATCTTTCTGGGAAGTAAAGGTGGCCTGGCAGGATACCGACAACATCACCCAAAAATGTGCAATGGTCATAGAAACATGTGGTCACTAACACCATATTCCCCAAATGTCTAGCAAGGCATGGAGGGAACCTTTACTTTTTGTGTTTTTATACTCGCTACACAGGTGACCATATGTGAGTTAATAATATTTTACGATCAGCTTAATTCGCGACATTTAATCTTTCATATTAACACTGAACACCTATATTTGTTTATACAATAATATAATTTGATAATTTCTGTGAGTAAAAGTGAAAGCCATAATTTTTTTTTTTACTGTTTCAATTTTGTGCAATTTGTCTTGGAATAGAACTATATTTTTGTGCTCACAGTACCAGTAAAAGCGATAATCATAAACACTGGGTTATTTAGGATGGCAATTGTTATTTTAGTAAATTTGCGAGATAAACTGAAACAACAGACACAGCAACGTCAGCGGCGTTACATAAACAATAACTATTTTTATAGCAGAAAGGCGGGAAAAGATAATGAAAGCTGCATAGACAGCAATCCTAAATGTAAGTTAGAAACTTCTGAATTTTTATCAGGGGAAGGGCTTAGTTTGTGTCATTGTGACTTAGGTCATTTCAGCTAAAGAACGTGTCCCAAACTGGCATGTTTCCAATTCCAAGAAAATTGTATTGTGAAGAGGTTGTTATTACCTAAAGATTTTATTTAGAGTTAAATACACCAACTTTATTTCTGTTTATCTAATATATACCTCCATTGTCCCATGAACAACAGCGACATGCAACAGGGAGTTCTGCTTCAGTCTCAGCTGCCTCAACATTCTGGTCATGTCCTTGATGGTATACACAACGTCACTGGAATCTTCTGTAAGATACACATCAAACAATAATCTTCTCTAAGATATACATGTATATCCTGGACAAAATAAAAAATACAAAACAAGAAAACTAAATTTAGAATATTCAACTCAAAGGTATTATCAACACTTACCTATGCATTTCTACAAACACTATGGGGTGGGGTGGGGTGGGGGTGGGGGGGCTGGGGTTTGGGGGGGGGGGGGGTGGAGTAGGATCTTAATCAGCTCTGTCGTGTGCTGATCCTGATGCAGGAACTGTCTGCTCTCAACTCAGTTACTGGATGAGCAACTTGGTGCCCACCCCCATCTCATTTTCTTTAATACTTCTACATTACATTCGTCAACAGGGCCCAAGACGTTGATCCAGCAACTGACCTAAGTACGGAAAGTGACCCACAGCTGACTGCATGCGTCAGGATCGACAGAGGGAAATATTTGCGAGCGACAATTTGTCCACATCTGAATTTCTGCTCTTAAAACTACCACAGTAGTTTTATTTAGCCGTGATGTCAAATACAGAATTCCCTTCTGCAAAGCCTGACCAGAATGTTTGTCTAGTCTAATTAACATTGAACACCTATATTTGTTTATACAGAAATACAATTTCATAATTTCTGTGGGTAGAAGTGAAAGTCATAATTTTTTTGGCCGTTTCAATTTTGATGAATTTGTATTTGGAGTCAGTAAAAGTAAAGAGCCTCCGTCACGCCAAGTGGCGGATAGATAATATGATGTTAGTGACCATAAATTTTACAGACCTTGAGCATATTATTTTTGGGGTAATGTGGTCAGTATTACGCCTGTGCCGCTTTACTTTCCCAGAAGAAACCCGGTATCCATTTAAGGCTGAGTGTAACCGGAAGTCATTGTAAAAAGTATTGTTATGGAAACAGCGCCATACATTTTAGAGCAGTGATCGCTGCAATATGTGCCACTTTGGCACACAAGGTTTCTGTTTTTGAGATTGTGGTTCTGCCCTATGTGCCGTCTTCGGTTCGAAAGGACAATAGATAGATAGATAGAACCCGGAAGCCGTCGTTTGGGATCAAACCCTACCTCTTTTCCTTTGTAGTCCAGATCACTAACCACTAAGCTATCGCGGCTGCTTTATTTGGAGTAGGTCTATGTTTTTGTGGTTGAGTAGTTAGTGTGCTCACTTCCTGACCAGAATAGTCCAGGTTTGATCCTCAGCAGTGTCGAATTTTATTTTGGACTGACAAGGTTCCAGTGTTCACCCAGCCTCTAAAAATGTATACCAGAGATCTTTCTGGGAAGTAAAGGTGGCCTGGCAGGATACCGACAACATCACCCAAAAATGTGCAATGGTCCTAGAAACATGTGGTCACTAACACCATATTCCCCAAATGTCTAGCAAGGCATGGAGGGAACCTTTACTTTTTGTGTTTTTATACTCGCTACACAGATGACCATATGTGAGTTAATAATATTTTACGATCAGCTTAATTCGCGACATTTAATCTTTCATATTAACACTGAACACCTATATTTGTTTATACAATAATATAATTTGATAATTTCTGTGAGTAAAAGTGAAAGCCATAATTTTTTTTTTTTACTGTTTCAATTTTGTGCAATTTGTCTTGGAATAGAACTATATTTTTGTGCTCACAGTACCAGTAAAAGCGACAATCATAAACACTGGGTTATTTAGGATGGCAATTGTTATTTTAGTAAATTTGCAAGATAAACTGAAACAACAGACACCGCAACGTCAGCGGCGTTACATAAACAATAACTATTTTTATAGCAGAAAGGCGGGAAAAGATAATGAAAGCTGCATAGACAGCAATCCTAAATGTAAGTTAGAAACTTCTGAATTTTTATCAGGGGAAGGGCTTAGTTTGTGTCATTGTGACTTAGATCATTTCAGCTAAAGAACGTGTCCCAAACTGGCATGTTTCCAATTCCAAGAAAATTGTATTGTGAAGAGGTTGTTATTACCTAAAGATTTTATTTAGAGTTAAATACACCAACTTTATTTCTGTTTATCTAATATATACCTCCATTGTCCCATGAACAACAGCGACGTGCAACAGGGAGTTCTGCTTCAGTCTCAGCTGCCTCAACATTCTGGTCATGTCCTTGATGGTATACACAACGTCACTGGAATCTTCTGTAAGATACACATCAAACAATAATCTTCTCTAAGATATACCTGTATATCCTGGACAAAATAAAAAATACAAAACAAGAAAACCAAATTTAGAATATTCAACTCAAAAGTATTATCAACACTTACCTATGCATTTCTACAAACACTACGGGGGGGGGGGGGTGGAGTAGGATCTTAATCAGCTCTGTCGTGTGCTGATCCTGATGCAGGAACTGTCTGCTCTCAACTCAGTTACTGGATGAGCAACTTGGTGCCCACCCCCATCTCATTTTCTTTAATACTTCTACATTACATTCGTCAACAGGGCCCAAGACGTTGATCCAGCAACTGACCTAAGTACGGAAAGTGACCCACAGCTGACTGCATGCGTCAGGATCGACAGAAGGAAATATTTGCGAGCGACAATTTGTCCACATCTGAATTGCTGCTCTTAAAACTATTTTGTTTTGGACTAACAAGGTTCCAGGGTTCACCCAGCCTCTAAAAATGTATACCAGAGATCTTTCTGGGAAGTAAAGGTGGCCTGGCAGGTTACCGACAACATCACCCAAAAATGTGCCGTGGTCATAGAAACATGTGGTCACTAACACCATATTCCCCAAATGTCTAGCAAGGCATAGAGGGAACCCTTACTTTTTGTGTTTTTATACTTGTTACGCAGGTGACCATAAGTGATTTAATAATATTTTATGATCAGCTTAATTCGCGACATTTAATCTTTCATATTAACACTGAACACCTATATTTGTTTATACAATAATATAATTTGATAATTTCTGTGAATAAAAGTGAAGTCATCATTTTTTTTACCGTTTCAATTTTTGTGCAATTTGTGTTGGAATTTGAACTATATGGTTCTACTTACAGGGTCGGTAAAGGTGACAATCATAAACACTGAGTTATAAGGATGGCAAATGTTACTTTAGCAAATTTGCAGGATCAACCAAAACAACAGACAATGCAATTTCTGCGGCGTTACATAAACAATAACTATTTTTATAGCAGAAAGGCAGAAAAAGATAATGAAAGCTGCATAAACAGCAATGCTAAATGTAAGTTAGAATCTTCTGAATTTTTATCAGGGGAAGGGCTTAGTTTGTGTCATTGTGACTTAGGTCATTTCAGCTAAAGAACGTGTCCCGAACTGGCATGTGTCCAATTCCAAGAAAATTGTATTGTGAAGAGGTTGTTATTACCTAAAGATTTTATTTAGAGTTAAATACACCAACTTTATTTCTGTTTATCTAATATATACCTCCATTGTCCCATGAACAACAGCGGCATGCAACAGGGAGTTCTGCTTCAGTCTCAGCTGCCTCAACATTCTGGTCATGTCCTTGATGGCATACACAACGTCACTGGAATCTTCTGTAAGATACACATTGAACAATAATCTTCTCTAAGATATACGTAAGATATACATGTATATCCTGGACAAAATATAGGAATAAAAAATACAAAACAAGAAAACCAAATTTAGAATATTCAACTCAAAGGTATTATCAACACTTACCTATGCATTTCTACAAACACTACGGGGGGTTGGAGTAGGATCTTAATCAGCTCTGTCGTGTGCTGATCCTGATGCAGGAACTGTCTGCTCTCAACTCAGTTACTGGATGAGCAACTTGGTGCCCACCCTCATCTCATTTTCTTTAATACTTCTGCTACCCATTGCTAGAGGCTGAGTGAATCCAGGAGCCTTGTCGGTAAAAAAAAATCAAACTACCACTTCTGCGGATCAATCCTGTGCCCTTCTCATCAGGAAGCACGCTAACCACTCAGCCTCCGAGACTCCATGTAATGAAAGAATTCAAAAAAATTTTTGGGCTTATTTTCTTAAATAAAAGGACTGAGTATGACCCATCAAATTATATGTTTTATTATAATAATCTATATTACTAATGAATGAAGTAATAGATATATCAAAGAAACAATCATCACCATCATGCAGCATAAAAATAAACAAGACAAATCTGAAACAAGTGCAACTTTTCAAATACTTGGGCACATTAATAACATCAGATGGGAGATGCACCACAGAAATAAAAAGCAGAACAACTCAGGCCAAAATAGCATTTAAGAAAATGAAACATATCTTATGCAACAAATCTATGTCAATAAAAATGAGAAAGAGAGTTCATCGATGCTATATAGAACCAATTCTGACCTATGGAAGCGAATCATGGACAATAGACAAACAAATGAAAAGACGATTAGAGGCCACAGAGATGGGATTTCTCAGAAGAATGTTGAAAGTTCCCTGGACAGCTAAAAAGACCAATGAGGAAGTTCTCAAAGAGGCCAACACAAAAAGGGAGCTCTTAAAAAACATCAAAAAGAAGCAATCAACATTTTTCGAGCACATCATGAGAAGAGGAAAGTTGGAATACTTGGTTACAACTGACAAAATAAAAGGAAAGAGAGATCGCGGACGACAAAGAGAGAAAATACTGGATAGCTTGGCGTCATGGCATGGAAAACAGTCAACAACAGAATGGATACGATGCACTGTAGATAGAAGATTGTGGAGGGACATGATCACCTTCGCTAACCAGTATGGCACATGATGATATCACTACTTTACATTTTTATTTATTTTACACCTATATATTATAATGAATAATACTGAGAATTTAACGAATTGTAGGCACTCTTAATCAAATTACCAATATATTAGTGTTACCATATAATATATAATAATATAAACGGTAAAGGTCGTGTTTAGTATCCAAAATATTTCTGTTAAATTAGTGATCTCCCCCCTCACTAACCCGACATACTTGAATTATAAATGTTTCGAATTTTTTTTAATTTAATATTATTTTTACAACAAAATTTAGGTTTAGGGTTAGACCGTTAGGGTTAGTTGTAAGAATGTAGGGTATTAAAAAATTATTAAGTATTTCAGACCTAGGGGTGACTAACCGACCGGAAACGACATTGCTGATATAGACAATACTTCGAGCGAACGAAAGATAGATAGATAGATAAATGTTTCTAATTTTTAAAAATTTAATATTATTTTTACAACAAAATTTAGGTTTAGGGCAAAAAACCAGGCACTTAGGATCATCACAGGAGCAATGAAATCAACACCAATATTGGAGATGGAGAAATTGTGGAGGATACCAGCACTGAGAGAACGGAGAGACACAAAGGTGCTGATACAGGCAGAAAAATTTGTATGCTTGCCGAGACATCCAATGAAGGACCGATTCCAAAATCTTGCATTGGGACGACTTAAGAGAAGCAGTTTTATCCACCAAGCCAAGCATATTAGTAGACAAACACCAGACATGCCAAGAGTTGTTAACCCCCTTCTGCCCATACCAGAACAGACTCCCTGGACAGTAAAATTCATACAGGAAACGACATTGCTGATATAGTTGTAGACAATACTTAGAGCGAACGAAAGATAGATAGATAAATGTTTCTATTTTTTTAAAATTTAATATTATTTTTACAACAAAATGTAGGTTTAGGTTTAGTTGTAAGAATGTAGGCTATTAAAATAGTAGGTACTTTTATAAAAAAAATTCAAAATAGTCTGTTATGATTTAAAACAAGTTAGCTGGATAGCCCTTACTTGATGAAAGCTAAACAATGATACCTTATTTTATGGCTGTACTACCGTACTACGACAATTAGAAAAAAAGTTATGACTGAGCAGCGGCACGGGAACGTTAATCCAAACAGAAATAATTTGGGAGGCTACATTTTTTTGTGAAAATGAAAGAAGATAAATTTTGACACAAAATTTACACAAGAAATTCAAATCAACTGAAGATCGTATGATGTAAGTAAGTTACTTACTAAACTTACTTAGCTTAACTATTATTATTTCGCCTTATGTCTTTTGGCGTGTGCTGAGACTGCTACGATGGGGACTACACTAGACTACAGTTACCTTTCTTTGTTTGGGAGATGAGTTAGTAATTCGGATGATTCCACTGGCACGGGCGGTTGAGCAATTATGGATTTTAATTCGTTTGCTGTGAAACCGAGGCCTTCCATAACCGATGATAACCAATAACTATTATTATTTATTATACACGATCACGATGACTGGATCAACTTAATCCCTCGGTAAATATCTACATTACAAAATCCAAACTAAACACGACAATGTACAATACATAAATTTAAAATAAAATAATTAAAGCGCGAAAAAACGTTGGCAAATACCAGAAACCGTTAATTTTTGTGGCTTGGCTCCAGTCAGTTTAAGTTTATTTACATCAAACGCCATCATAATGGCCATGTCTTCAGCAGCAAATATAAAGAAGGTTCGGAAATAAGAGATTTAATTGTGGAGAATATTCTATAGAATAATTTGTTCTATATCTCAAGCAAAAGCAGCTTTCTAAAAAAAATAGGAAAATATTGTGCAATTAATTGTTGACATTAGAAGCAAAAAAAAAGTGTTCTTAAATGTTATTTAGAGCGAGTCTTAACATATGGATCTGAATCATGTACAAATGGCAAGAAAATTGCTGGATTCTGTAGAGATGTGATTTTACAGAAGATTGTCGAGAATACCATGGATGACAAAGAAGAGTAATGAAATTTTTCTGGGGGGGGGGGGCATATAATCAGAAGGGACAGCTGGAATATATTGTGACACCTGAGAAAATTAAAGGATGCATGGACAGAGGGAAAGAAAGAAAAAAGAAGAAACCAGATAGTTTAACGAATGGCTTGGCAGAAGGTCAACAACAAAAATGACAAATAACTGTTAAGATCAAGAGATATGGAGAGACATGATCCCCTACGCCAGCAGACATGGTACTTGAGAATGATGATGATTATATCCTAACATTTTACAAAAGTTTTCTCCATTATTTATACCCTAACTATAACTTAGTCAGTATGTTTATAACATATAACTTCTATCTAACTATAACTTAGTCAGTATGTTTATGACATATAACTCCTATTTAACTATAACTTAGTTTATCTATAACATATAACATCTATCTAACTATAACTTAGTATGTTTATAACATATAACTTCTATCTAACTATAACTTAGTTTGTCTATAACATATAACATCTATCTAACTATAACTTAGTCAGTATGTCTATAACATATAACATCTATCTAACTATAACGTAGTCAGTATGTCTAAGACACAACAGATATCTAACTATAACTTAGTCAGTGTGTTTATAACATGTAACATCTAATTCATTTTATGCAGAATTGTGCTTTAATGTGACTACAACAAACTGTGTGAGTGAGAGAGCTATTAATATTATTGATTTCATTTCATTTAGGAATTTAAAATAATAATTAGTAACTTAGAAATTATTGTAATAACATAAGATTGATGTTATAATTGTAATGTTGATTTTTACTTTTTCAATTTTAATTTTTTAAATTACAAGTGACAATTATGACAAATAAACAATTAATAATAATGAATGCCTATATGCTTTCATTATGAAGAATGAAGTATCTAGAATTGTGACATATATTTATTTATAAAATTAAACTTAATCACTAGTTGAAGATATTCTTAGTTATTTTGTAAGAGAAGCTAAAATGATATAGCCCTGTATGATCCTGAAAATATAATTTTTATTTTGAACTTACTTCTGCATTTGTTCATGATAAGATGAAAATAGTCACTTGTTTACATGGGACTGCATCTTGTAAACAACTGCTGTGGTTATCAGATTTTTTATTATCATATATTAAATAATAAATAAATGAAAATATATAAATAATATCATGCATATAAAATATAACAAATAATACTTATAAATAATATCCTAAAAAGGATACAAACAAATGTAAATATAATTATGTTATTTTATTTCATGAAATTAGATCTTACATACAGGGTGAGTGTCCTACCGCATAATTTCTAAATTGTTACCTTTAAACAAAATAGTTCATTTCCTATCTTTCTGGATCAAAGAATAATAAAGAACATGTACTGGCAACAAGAAGAACAGGAAATCAACTGGGAATGTCGAAAAAATAAAACAGGGTGTTAGGCAAGGTTGTGTGCTGTCACTATATTTGTTTAATATTTATAGTGAGATTATTTTAAGATTCATAAGGGGCATACCTGGAACAATCAGAGGTCATAATATAGATAATCTAAGGTATGCTGATGATACAGTCTTAATCACTAAGAGTGAAGATGAGTTACAAGAAAGGATGGACATTATAGTGAAAAAAAGCAAAAATAAAGAACTCAACCTTAATAGCAAAAAGACATAGGAAATGGTAACAACAAAGAAAAAGACATCACCTCAGTGCAAAATAAAGACAAGTGTAACAATATTAAAAGAGGTAAATGAATTTAAATATTTGGGAACTTTGTTAACCTCAGACAGAAGATGTACAAAAGAGGTGAGATGCAGAATGGCTCAGGCAAAAGCAGCTTTGCAAAAAATTAGGAATATACTATGCAATCCATTTTTGACAATAGAAACAAGAAAAAGAGTTCTTAAATGTTATGTATAGCCAGTCTTAATATATGGATGTGAATCATAGACTATAGGACAACAGACAAAAAAATTACTAGAGTCTGTAAAATGTGGTTTTACAGAAGAATGTTGAGAATATTATGGACAGCCAAGAAGGGTAATGAAAACGTTCTGAAAGAGGCCAAAGTAAATAGAGATTTATTCCAATTTCCAAAGTTAGGAAAAAGCAATATTTGTTGGCCATGTATTGAGAGGTGAGCAGCTGGATTATATTGCAACAACAGATAAAATCGAGGAACAAAGTGATAGAGGAAAGTAAAGAGAAAAGATACCAGACAGCTTAAGAGAATGGCTTGGCAGAAAGTAAACAACAGAAATGATAAATAACTGTCGAGATCGAAAGTTGTGGAGAGACATGATCACCTACTTGATGATGATGATTATATCCTGTTTTAGTTTCTCCATCTCACAGTAAACTCCAAATGGAAGACAATTTTATTTTTATTTTATTTTTAATAATGTTGTCCTAAATCAATCCATTGAAGATTGTCACACCAAATATGTTTGTGAGAAACTGTAATACAAAAAGAACACAAAGATTAGAATTAGTAAATAAATTAAAGTACTGTCTGTTTTTATTCAACAAACAAAGGAACAGTTTGATTTACTGTTTTGTACTAAAATTATTATATCTTTATTTTTTTTAAAGAAAGGTTTCTCTTTTATTTACATTCTAACTATAATTTAGTATGTCTATAAGGTACAACTTCTAATCCATTTTAACTAGAATTTCTCTTTTAACTTGACTGCAAAATAAAAGGTGTCAGTAAGAGAGCTGTTATATTACTAATTTCATTTCATTTTATTAACTTAAAATAACAATTTTGTAACTTAGAGTAATTACTATTATTTGGAATATTAGAATGACATTATAATCGTATTAATATATAATTTTTACCTTCAGCAAGCTTACTTAATTTTTTTTTATTTTTCATTTTCAGTTTAAAATTGAAGTTGAAGTAACTCGAACTGTGATATCATTGTTAATATGGCTCATCGTAATCACAAATTGAGGATATTCTGATTTATTTTGTTAGAGAACCTGAAATGATATGGCCTCTAAATTTCTGAAAATATTATTTTATTTTGACCATCTACCTTGCATTTTATGGGGAAAAGACGAAAAAGAAATATCTGGTTTACATAGCCACCATCTTGAATTACCGCCACATTACCATCTTGAAATCAATCGAGGAGTTTTAATTGAATTGTATGCATACTGGATAATTTTAAAATCCTACCATTTACAAACAAATTAATTTCATATAATTTGCACAAAACATATATGCACATTTATTTATCGCATTAATTTTAGTCTATATGCATTGCTAAACATGTTTAATGAGTTGATATTGTTTAAATCAAACGCCATTTTGAGTTCTGTGTACTAATTGAATTTTATGCATAGTTGATAATTTTAAATTACTACCATTTAAAAACAAATTATTCACATATAATTTGCACAAAACTTAGAAGCACATATATTTATCGTATTATTTAAATCTATATTCATTGCTGAACATGCCTAATGATTAATGCTTTAGAGAATATTATTACCTGTCTAAAAGTTTAAAGGAATTACCCCTAGGAACAATAACTTGTACTTTACGAAAAATTACACCTTTGCAGTGGCTTCCCTTCATAAGCAAGGAAAATAATACTTTAAACAATTCATATAAAAGTAATATTTTTAGTTGCATCATAAATTAAAGGCACATACACTTTGATTGATAAGATTTAATATTAGTGCATTGTAAGACACATTGCCGAATATGTTTTTGTATATTTAAACATAAACATTTTTTTAAGAAAATATATTTTTTTTCAAATGATATGCAAAATTGTGGTACTCTTAAAAAATTACAATAGCGAGAGATTTATATAATTAACTATTTTGTATGTAGTTTTCAGTGGCCGGGTTTATGAAATTCTAGTGAATATTTATAAACCAACTGCCCAATTTTTCTCTTTGGCTAAGACGCAAGGCTTATAAACCTTGTCCTAGGAGCAAAGCCGTGTTTCCTGCTCTAGAAACACAGACTGTGTCACGTCGGCTACGTGACACAGTAGTCTTTGGGTACTGCTTTGCTACCTCCCATTATGTCAAAGTTTGAACAGAAAAATTGGGGGGGTGGAAGATGCGTGGTCGGACTAGGGTAACACCCGATGTTCTTAGTGCCGAGATTGCAATCGGCACGTCTGTGTGCTGTTGAATCTGGGCTAGTTTCCACTAGCTAGGCAGCCCTAGCCTAGGGCATCAGTCTTAGTGAGGTGGGGATCCTGGGGACAGCAGCCCTTCCATTTACACAAATGACATGAATGGTTATCCCCTTAACTTCTGTTCCCTACATTTCATGTGGAGTGTGAAAATACACGAGAATGTGCCCCTGTATGACGTAGGCACATGTAAACTACTCCTCGCCAGCGTTGGTAAATCCTCAGACCTGTTTGATGACATATGCTGTTATAGAATTAATGGTGTCTAATTCTTTATAATCTATTTATGAAGCATTAAGTAAAGTAAGCCTGAGTAGGCAGACGCACAGAAGCGAGAGTATCCAGTAGAGATGTGAATTCTGTGATATAGTGTGTGGCTGGCTGAACGAGATGTGTAATCGCTAGCCGCTGTGAATAATTGTACATAGTTGCCATTGTTAGGGTTGTCGGAATAAAGATACATGATCTTTCAAAAAAAAAAAAACTGCCCAATTTTTCTCTTTGGCTAAGACGCAAGGCTTATAAACCTTGTCCTAGGAGCAAAGCCGTGTTTCCTGCTCTAGAAACACAGACTGTGTCACGTCGGCTACGTGACACAGTAGTCTTTGGGTACTGCTTTGCTACCTCCCATTATGTCAAAGTTTGAACAGAGAAATTGGGGGGGGGGGGTGGAAGATGCGTGGTCGGACTAGGTTAACACCCCATGTCCTTAGTGTCGAGATTGCAATCGGCACGTCTGTGTGCTGTTGAATCTGGGCTAGTTTCCACTAGCTAGGCAGCTCCTAGCCTGGGGCATCAGTCCTAGTGAGGTGGGGATCCTGGGGACAGCAGCCCTTCCATTTACACAAATGACATGAATGGTTATCCCCTTAACTTCTGTCCCCTACATTTCCTGTGGAGTGTGAAAATACACGAGAATGTGCCCCTGTATGACGTAGGCACATGTAAACTACTCCTCGCCAACATTGGTAAATCCTCAGACCTGTTTGATGACATTTCAATTAAATACTATTTTATAACGCGTGTATTCTGCCAAACAATAACAATTCATTAAGTTCCATTTCAACAATCAATTCAAAAGGACAATCAATCGATTCATAAATATAATTAACTAAGTAAGTAATTCATACTTAATAATCCATGGAAAATGAAAGAAGACACTCGATGTTTATGTTTCTTAAGCCTGAAGTAGGTTACACTTACACGGTCACGTGATTACACGGATGTGTCTCTCCAGACACGTTTTAAGTTCGACGATCTCACAATGTCACACTGTACCCTAGTTAACCTGGATTTGTCGTACGCTAATTGACAATTGACGATTTCAATCTTAAACGTGTTCTGTTGTCTTGCAATATTCGGGAGTTTCTCGTGACACGACGCGCTGAAGTAACTTGAATTCTTTAGTTGTGAACTTATTGTTGACATCAATTTGACTTGTCACAACAACTTGAGCATGTTTTGTCTTGAGCTTTCACGATAGCTTGCTATTTTGAGTCCGTGATCAGTTCATCATCATCATCGAGTGCCATCTCCGCATCGAAGTTTGGCTATCATGGAGCGCCATTCTGCTCTGTCTCTTGCTTTGATGGTGCAGGTTGTCATAGGCTGGTGTGTCCATCTTTTGATGTTACTCGTCCATGTTAGTCTTGGTCTGCCTCTTTCTCTTTTACCTTGTATTTTCTCCTCCAGGATTACTTTTATTGTCGTGTCTTTTTAACATGGCCCAAAAATCGCATTTGTCTTGTTTGAATTGTGTTTAGTAGTTTTCTTTTCATTTTTAGTTGTTTTAAGACTTCATCTTAGTAGTTGTAGCTCTGGACTGTCTCCAGATGTATTCCCTCAACTGTGATATTTAATTGTAGGTCTTGAGAATTTTCTTTGTTTATGATCATAGTTTTAGTTTTTTTTATATTCATATCTAGCCCATATTTTTTGCTTGTCATGTTTATTTCATTAAGTAATTGTTGCAGATCTTTAGGATTTTCAGCTAGTAGTACAGTATTATCAGCATATCTTAGGTTATTGATTATCGTTCCATTAATGTGTAGGCCTGGCATCTCTCAGATGTTTTTAAAGATTTGCTCAGTGTATGGTTTGAACATGCTTAGTGATAGGATACATCCCTGTCTTACTCTTCTTTTTATATCAATGGGTGTAGAGTTCTCTTTGTTATATTTTATTTTTGCTGTTACTCCCAGTATAGATTACATATTAGTCGTATGTCCATGTCTTCTAGATGTATCTCTTTTAGGCATTCTATATGTTGTTTGTGGTGTACTCCGTCAAAAGCTTTGGTGTAGTTTATGAAGAAGGCATATATTGGTTTATTTCTATGTGCATTCCTCTTAAGTCTTGTTTGCTTTCCATAGTTTCTATTTCTATACATTTTTTGGCTGAGCCAGTCTTCTTTTACCTTTTTGTACATTTTGCGTATTTCATTATCTATTTTATTGTATTGGGCAGTGTTCTTCGCCTGTCTCCTTTCTTCCATTTTTCTCTAAGATGTTGTCAGTTATCAATTTTTGTTTTTTGTTCTTTTCTTTTTTGTGTAAGGTGTCACAGGTTTCTTGTATGCTTTTCTTTATGCATTGCCATTTGGTTGTTACTTTTTCATCTGGATTCTTCTAGCAGCTTCTGATATGTTTTCTTTACTTGTATCGAATAGGTATCTTTAATATCTTTTTGACTTAAAGCTGTTATATCTGGTGGTATTGTTGATGAATTAAACTTTTGCTTCTTTCTCTTTAGTTTGATTTTCATGTTAATCATTACAGGATTGTGATCTGAATTAATATCTGCTCCTGGATAGGTTTTGGCTTTCTTTACGCTGTTACGGAACATTTCTTTTATCATTATCTAATCTATTTTATTCCTCTTCTTATCTCCAGGGCTTTTCCATGTGTATAGTGTCCTTTTATCTTGCTCAAAGTAGGTGTTGCATATTATTAGCCTGTTTTCTTCACAGAATTGTACTAATCTTTCTCCTCTGTCATTTCTTTTTTCCTAAACCATTGTTTCCTATAATGGTCTTACATCTGCCTTTTCCTACTTTAGCGTTCATGTCACCCATTGCAATCAAGATGTCCGAAGAATTCACTTGCATAACTTTATTTAGGTCTTCATACTGTGCCTCTATTTGCTCATCTGTGTAGTCTTGAGTAGGCAAGTATGTCTGTATTATTGCTATGTCGAATGGTTTTGCTTTCATCTTGAGTAGTATCATCCATCATTGTATGTCCAGTGGGTACTTATATATTTCTGTAGCTCTCTTTTTATTAGTATTCCTACCCCTCTTTGATGTTCTGTTGTGTATCCTGAGTTTATAAAGTATATTTTTCGTCCTCTTTCCATTCTTTCCATCTTGTCTCTGATATGCCTAAAATATCTATGTTTATCCGTTCTGCTTCTTGATATAGATTTTTCCAATTTCCCGTGATCAGTTAACTTGACTATATATATAACTTGCTTATTCCTTGCATTGAACTTCTTTGCTACTTGATTTACTTCGTAAGTTAGATACAATATCAGCCTTTATACTGTTAATATAATTCGTATTTTCTTGATATACTTTGACAACACTGTTTTAATATTTTTGATAGCTGGCTTGATAAGTAACCACTACGGCGGCGATTTTTGTATTAGTTCATTCACTTGTCTCGTTGAGCTTCTATTATGTGTTGTAATGCTGTTATTGTTGGTCCCTACTGTCGGGCATCTGTAGTGAAATGTATGACGCATTCATGCTCGCAGAGAGCTGTCCTTTGACGAATGATTCAGCGGCGACCCGCACAAGCATTGGGCCTGGGGTGAGAAAATGTAGATAAAACTCTACTGTTAGTCGATCCGGCCAAGGTGTTTTGTTCTTTTGCATGGCTCTCACTGAGGTTGCCAAATCCGCGGTGTTATCTCAGCGTTCAATGATTGGTTGTCTGTCTCCGTCAATAACTTTGTGTGTTGCATACATTTGTCTTTTACGTCTTCCCGTGTGTCTTCTTGTGTATAGAGCTTCCGGTAGTAATACTCGAAAGCTTTGGCAATCTCTGCTGTGTCCGTTTGTTTCTTCTTCTACTACGATCATTTCTCTTTAAATCTATGACTCCGGACTCTCTTATGATGGTAATCTTCCTCTCTCTTTAGTTAATTTGTCTGCGCGTTCGTTTCCGTGTACATTACTGTGTGATGGTACCCACTGGTTGACCACTCTCTGGAAGTTATTGCACAGTTATTGGCTGTGTTCACTTTCTGTTCGGTTTCGCCTAATGTCTTTTGGCGTGTGCTGAGACTGCCATGATGGTGACTACAGCTACCTTTCTTTGTTTGGGAGATGAGTTAGTAATTCTGATGATTCCACTGGCACGGGCGGTTGAGCTATTATGTATTTTAATTCGTTTGCAGTGAAACCGAGGCCTTCCATAACAAAAGAACCAAAGTCGCCCAGTATAGTTTCTCTTCCAGGGAGGTGGGTATGGACCACATTGTCCTTCTCAGGTCTGTAAAAGTGAGGGCAATCCTGTAGAACATGTTTTGTTGTCATGTTATCCAGTGTACAGTGGCATTGGCTGGTAGGTCCTATTTTGAGTTCAGTGAACACGTGGTTTCTCATTCTATTGTGGCCAGTGCGTAGGCGAAGTATGATGACTTGATCCCGCTTTGAAAGTTAGAGGTATCCATCCATCTCGTTATACTTTGAGTGTTCTTGTTTGCATTTTTCATGACACTTTCCTTTGGTGATGGATTTGGCTTCATCGTAGCTTACCAGATGATTCTCTTGTGGTAATCTTCCTCTCTCTTTAGCTAATTTGTCTGCGCGTTCGTTTCCGTGTATATTACAGTGTGATGGTACCCACTGGATGACTACTCTCTGGAAGTTATTGCACATCTGGTAAGGATTGATCTCAAGTCATCTAGCTCATTGTTCCTGAGGATTTTAGAGCTGTTAGGACTGACAGTGCATCAGTCAGTATCACCAATATCTTGTGCACGCTATTTTTTGTGTTGGATAGCCAGTTTAGCAGCGTCTTTGAGGGCTTCAGTTTCTACTTAAAGCTGTTTGAGAATTTCCCTGTAGCTATTGACATGGTAATCTCTTCTTGGTTATTCAGCCTCAAGAACACACCCCCTCCTTCATTTCTGGTGGCGTTTGTAGCAGAGCCATCTGTGTAAATGTATGAAGTTTGGGGAAAGCCTAACGCGTAAAATTACTATTTTTAGTGATTTCATGGTCGTATCCATAAAAAAATGGCTCGGGAAAAACTCGTAAAAGTGATTTGTTATTCAAAATCTTGCTATGAGGATGTCTAATATGAAGTTTTGGGATAGCATAGAGGTTATATATTAAATTTTTAAGTATTATATGCGTGTCCATCAAAAATGGTGAGGGGGGAAAATTCTTTTTAAAATGATTTGTAAATTTTTGACTCGGGTGAAAATCATAAAAGTGATTTTTATTCAAAATCTTGCTATGAGGATGTCTAATATGAAGTTTGAAGTAGGCCTAGAGTGTAAATTTACTATTTTTAGTGATTTCATAGTCGAATCTATAAAAATGGCTGGAGGTAAAATTCATAAAAGTGATTTTTATTCAAAATCTAGTTACGAGGTTGTCTAATATGAAGTTTTGGGAAAATCTAAATGTTAAATTTATTATTTAACAGTTTCATAGGCGTATCCGTCAAAAATTATCAAGGAGTAAAAATTCATAAAAGTGATTTTTAAGTAAATTTTTGCTACAATGATGTCTAATATAAAGTTTGAGGTAAACCTAGAGGTTAAATTTATATTTTTAACTGTTTCAAAGGCCCTCAAAATTGGTCAGAATGTAAAATTTATAAAAGTGATTTTAACAACTTTTTGCTACTGGGATGCCTAAAATAAAGTGTGAGGTAAGCCTAGAGGTTAAATTTTATTTTTTAAAACAGTTTCATAGGCGTATCCCTCAGAAATGGTCAGGGATAAAATTCATAAAAGTAATTTTTATGTGCACTTTTGCTACAGAGTTGCTTAAAATAAAGTTTGATGTAAGCCTTGAGGAACTTTTATTTTCTTTCAACAGTTAATAGGCGTATCCCTCAAAAATAGTGAGGGGCTAAAATTTAGAAAGTGATTTTAAAGTAATTTTTTGCTACGGGGTTGCCTAAATTAAAGTGAGGTAAGCCATAAGGTTACATTTTATTTTTTAACAGTTTCATAGGCGTATCCCTGAAAAAATGACAGGGGTAAAATTAATACAAATGATTTTTTATTCAAAATCTTTCTATGATGATGTCTATTATTAAGTGTGAAATTTACCTAGAGTGTAAATTTACTATATTTAGTGTTTTCATAGTCTTATCCATAAAAAATGGCTGGGAGTAATAAAAATAAAAGTGATTTTTATTCAAAATCTTGCTTCGGGTGTGTGTAATATGAAGGTTTGGGAAAGACTAGGGGTTAAATGTATTTGTTTAGCAGTTTCATGAGCGTATCTATAAGAAAATGACAGGGAGTAAAAATTCATAAAACTGATTTTTTATTCAAAATCTTGCTATGAGGATGTCTATTATTAGTGTGAAATTTACCTAGAGTGTAAATTTACTATTTTTAGTGTTTTCATAGTCGTATCCATAAAAAATGGCTTGGGGTAAAAATAATAAAAATGATTTTTCTTCAAAATCTTGCTACGGGGGTGTCTAATATGAAGTTTTGGGAAAGACTTGGGGTTAAATGTATTTGTTTAGCAGTTTCATGTGAGTATCACTAACCTAAAAAAATGGCTGGGGGTAAAATTCATAAAAGTGATTTTTTTATTCAAAATCTTACTACGGGGATGTCTAATATGAAATCTTGGGAAAGACTAGAGGTTAAATTTCATTTTTTAAAACAGTTTCATAGGCGTATTCCCCAAAAATGATCAAGGGTTATATATTTATAAAGTTATTTTTAAGTAAATTTTTGCTACGATTATGTCTAATATGAAGATTGAGGTCAACCTAGAGGTTAAATTTATATTTTTTAAATAGGTTCAAAGCGTATCCCTCAAAAATGTTCAGGGGGTAAAATTTATAAAAGTGATTTTAAATAAATGTTGCTGCTAGTATGCCTAAAATAAAGTTTGATGTAAGCCTGGAGGTATAATTTTATTTTTTTACCAGTTTCATAGGCGTATCCCTAAAAAATGGTAAAATTTATAAAAGGGATTTTTATGTACACTTATGCTACATGGATGCTTAAAATAACGTTTGAGGTAAGCCTTGATGTTAACTTTTATTTTTATAAACAGTTAATAGGCGTATCCCTCAAAAATAGTGAGGAACTAAAATTAAAAAATGTGATTTTAAAATAAATTTTTGCTACGGGGTTACCTAAATTAAAGTTTGAGGTAAGCATTGAGGTTAAATTTGATTTTTTTTTTAGTTTCATATGCGTATCCCTTAAAAAAATGGTATGATGTAAAATTCATAAACGTGATTTTTTTATTCAAAATCTTACTATGAGGATGTCTATTATTAAGTGTGAAATTTACCAAGAGTGTAAATTTACTATTTTTAGTGTTTTCATAGTCGTATCCATAAAAAATGGCGGGGGGGGCGTAAAAATATCAAAAGTGATTTTTATTCAAATTCTTGCTACGGCGGTGTGTAATATGTAAGTTTTAGGAAAGACTAGAGGTTAAATTGATCTATTTTAACAGTTTCATGGGCGTATCTTTACAAAAATGACTTTGATTAAAACTCATAAAAGTGATTTTTTATTATAAATCTTGCTATGAGGATGTCTAATATGAAGTTTTGGGAAAGCATATCGGTTATATTTTAATATTTTAAGTTTCATAGGCTTTTCGATCAAAAAATGATCAAAGGAGTAAAAATTCATAAAAGTGATTTTAATTAAATTTTTGCTACGGGGGTGCATAAAATAAAGTTTGAGGTAAGTCTAGAGGTTAAATTTAATTTTTAAAAGTTTCATAGGCGTATCCCTAAAAAAATGATCAAGGTTTAAACATTTATAAAAGTTATTTTAAGTAAATTTTTGCTACAATGATGTATAATATGAAGTTTGAGGTAAACCTAGAGGTTAAATTTATTTTTCTAACAGTTTCATAGGCGTATCCATAAAAAATTGGCTGTGGGTGAAATTCATAAAAGTGATTTTTATTCACTATCTCGCTATGAGGATGTCTAATGTGAAGTTTGAAGTAGGCCTAGAGTGTAAATTTACTATTTTTAGTGATTTTATTGTCGTATCTATAAAAAATGGCTGGGTGTAAAATTCATAAAAGTGATTTCTATTCAAAATCTTGTTACGAGGATGTCTAATATGAAGTTTTTGGAAAAACCTAGATGTTAAATTTATTATTTAACAGTTTAATAGGCGTATCCCCCAAAAAATTATCAAGGGGTAAAAATTCATAAAAGTGATTTTTTAGTAAATTTTTGCTACGATGATGTCTAATATGAAGTTTGAGGTAAACCTTGAGGTTAAATTTTATTTTTTTAACAGTTTCATAGGCGTATCACTCAAAAATGGTCAGATGTAATATTCATAAGTGATTTTTATGTAAAAATATCTTGCTATGAGGATGTCTATTATTAAGTGTGAAATTTACCTAGAGTGTGAATTTACTATTTTTAGTGTTTTCATTGTCGTATTCATAAAATTGGCGGGGGGTAAAATAATAAAAGTGATTTTTATTCAAAATTTTGCTACAGGGGTGTCTAATTTGAAGTTTTGAGAAAGACTAGAGGTTAAATTACTTTTTTTAACAGTTTCATATGCGTATCCCTAAAAAAGATCAAGGGTTAAACATTTATAAAAGTGATTATAAGTAAATTTTTGCCACGGGGATGCCTAAAATAAAATTAGAGGTAAGCCTAGAGGTTAACTTTAATTTTTTAACAGTTTCATAGGCATATCCCTCAAAAATTGTCAGGGGTAAAATTCATAAAGTGATTTTTATGTACACCTTTGCTATAGGGATGCTTAAAATAAAGTTTGAGGAAAGTCTTGAGGTTAACATTTATTTTTTTTACAGTTAATAGACGTATCCCTTAAAAAATAGTGAGGGGGTAAATTCATAAAAGTGATTTTTTTTTTATTCAAAACCTTGCTATGAGGATGTCTAATATGAAGTTTGAAGTAGACCTAGAGTGTAAATTTACTATTTTTAGTGATTTCATAGTCGTATACCCAAAAAAATGGTCAGGGGTAAAATTCATCAATTGGTTTTTAAGTACACTTTTGCTACAGGGATTCCTTAAAACAAAGTTTGAGGTAAACCTTGAGGTTAACTTTTATTTTGTTTAAAAGTTAATAGGCGTATCTAAAAAATAGTGAGAGGTAAAATTAATATAAGTGATTTTAAAGTAAATTTTGCTACGGGGTTGCCTAAATTAAAGTTTGAGGTAAGCCTAGAGGTTAAATTGTATTTTTTTTTTTAATTGCATAGGCGTATTCCTAAAAAAATGGCTGGAGGTAAAATTCATAAAAGTGATTTTATTATTCAAAATCTTGCTGTGAGGATATATTAAGTTTAAAATGTACCTAGAGTGTAAATGTACTACCTTTAGTGATTTCATAGTCGTATCCATAAAAATGTTTGGGGGTAAAAATAATAAAAGTCATTTTTAATCAAATCTTGCTACCGGGATGTCTAATATGAAGTTTTGGGAAAACCTAGATGTTATATTTATTTTTTTTACAGTTTCATAGGCGTATCCCTAAAAATTGGTCACGGGGTAAAATTCATAAAAGTTATTTTCAGTAAATTTTTGCTACGGGGATGCCTAAAATAAAGTATGAGGTTAGCCTTGAGGTTAAATTTTATATTTTCTAAACAGTTTCAAAGGAATATCCATAAAAAATGGCTGGGGTAAAATTCATAAAAGTGATTTTCTATTCAAAATCTTGCTATGAGGATGTCTAATATGAAGTTTGAAATAGGCCTAGAGTGTAAATTTACTATCTTTAGTGTTTTCAAATAGTATCCATAAAAAAGGCTGGGGGTAAAATTAATAAAAGTGATTTTTTTTTCAAAATCTTGCTACGGGTCTGTCTAATGTGAAGTCTTTGGAAAGTCTAGAAGTTTAATTTTACTTTTTAACACTTTCATAGGCGTATTCCTAAACATAGATCATCATCATCATGTACCGTATCGGTTGGCGTTGGTGTCATGTCTTTCCACAATCTTCTATCCACAGTGCATCGTATGAGTTCTGTTGTTGACTGTTTTCCATGACATGACACCAAGCTATCCAGTATTTTCTCTCTTTGTTGTCCGCGATCTCTCTTTCCTTTTATTTTGCTAGTTGTGACCAAGTATTCCAAATTTCCTCTTCTCGTGATGTGCCCAAAAAATGTTAATTGCTATTTCTGATGTTTTTTAAGACCTCCCTTTTTATGTTGGCCTCTTTGAGAACTTTCTCATTGGTCTTTTTAGCTGTCCAGGGAACTTTCAACATTCTTCTGAGAAATCCCATCTCTGTGGCCTCTAATCGTCTTTTCATTTGTTTGTCTATTGTCCATGATTCGCTTCCATAGGTCAGAATTGGTTCTATATAGCATCGATGAACTCTCTTTCTCATTTCTATTGACATAGATTTGTTGCGTAAGATATTTTTCATTTTCTGAAATGCTATCTTGGCCTGAGCTATTCTGCTTTTTATTTCTGTGTTGCATCTTCCATCTGATGTTATCACTGTGCCCAAGTATTTCAAACGTTGCACTTGTTTCAGATTTGTCTTCTTTATTTTTATGCTGCATGATGGTGGTGTTTGTTTCTTCGATATAACCATTACTTCTGTTTTCTTACTATTCAAACTGATACCTTTATTGTTGTTTTCTTTTACTATTATATCTATCATTTCGTGTCTCTGCTATTAAGACTGTGCCATGTCATGGAATTTATAGTCACTAACACCATATTCCCTATACGCCACTTGGCGTGACGGACTATTTTTCTTACTTTTTTAGGAGCCGCGACAGATCAGTGATTAGTGAACTGGACTACAAAGGACAAAGGGTAGGGTTCGATCCCAACCGACGGCTTCCGGGTTCACTCAGCCTTAAATGGGTACCGGATTTTTTTTCTGGGAAAGTAAAGCAGCACGGGCGTAATACCGACTACATTACCCCAAAAACCATGTGCTGAAGGTCTGTAAATTATAGGGTCACTAACACCATATTTTTCCCTATACGCCACTTGGCGTGACGGGGGTACTTTACTTACTATTCTTGCCTAACATTTTGCCACATTGCTACCGTCATAAATAGAAAGTCAGACTCGAACACCTCATGTCGACTGAACGAGATAGTTTTCTATTTATATCTTAAATGGTTAAAGAATTTGTGGCTCAAAAATTGAATATTTCAAAAAAGATCGTGTCAAATTTGACATTTTCAAAGGCATATATATACATATATATATATGTGTGTGTGTGTGTGTGTGTGTGTGTGTGTGTGTGTGTGCGTGTGTGTGCGTGTGTGTGTGTGCGCGTGCGTGTGTGTGTGTGTAGCTTTGACTTTACAACGGAATGGCTTCACTACAGTCTGGGCACCTCCATATCTGACCAGTTAACAACCAACAAAATGTCCATCTCGATCGTTCATACTTTACCATAGAACACGCTGAGTTCTTCTCTCAAAATGGTGTACTACTTGATGCATAGAAAACTGTGTAATATTGAACGCGCTGAACTCTGTACAAAAGGCGTGCAGCTCATAATGGACACACTCAAGTCACTGTAACATCCGTCACAAGCAACATAACTCTATGTGTCAACGACAAAACCGTTGACTTAAGATTAGTGAGCATGCCACAACAATAGTCGCAGTCCGAATAAATGAAGTCAGGCCACCACTTCCGTGAGACACTCGATCAGACCGCGGTCCAGCTTGTGGCAAATTTTTTACTCGAAAACAGACAAATCATACACCTCGTACCAAGGCAAGGCCGAGGCCTGTTACCGTTCTACTAAACTCAAGAGCCAGTGGCACTGCAGCACTATCTCATCGCGTGGGCACGCGAAATTCATGTCACGGGAGAGGGAGAGAGTTAGTTTAAAATCGTAACATTAAGAGAGAGAGAGAGAGGCAGTTTAAAATCATAACATTAAGAGAGAGAGAGAGAGAGAGAGAGAGCGGAAAAAAGAGATGCAGTTTAATATATTAAACATTAAGATATAGATAGAAGAGAGAGAGAGAGTGAGAGAGAGAGAGAGAGCGGAAAAAAGAGATGCAGTTTAATATATTAAACATTAAGATATAGATAGAAGAGAGAGAGAGAGAGAGAGAGAGAGAGAGAGCGGAAAAAAGAGATGCAGTTTAATATATTAAACATTAAGATATAGATAGATAGAGAGAGAGAGAGAGAGAGAGAGAGAGAGAGACAGAGAGAGAGAGAGAGAGAGAGAGTTTAAATTTCTAGCAGTAATATATAGAGATCGAGATTAAAATGGAGGAGTTAAGAGAGTTGAGAAAGTTTATACTTCTAGCATCAAAAGTTAACCATTTAAAAGTCCTTGAATGACCAGAGTATTTTAAATACAAGCACGATGTGAAAAGCAGATTATAATATTGGTATGAAAAGAGATACAGTTAAAAATCCTACTATTAATAAAGAAACAGTTAGAAATACTAAAAAGGAAAAGAAAAGCAGCTTAAAATAATGTTATGAAAAGAGAGATAGACAATTACATCTCAAGCATTAAAGTAGTGAGAGACAGTCATTCTTTTTTATTTTATTTTTAAACTGGGAATCAAGTTCAGAATAATTGATCAAACTTGTAGAATAAAGTGTAATACTGGGTGTTTATAATGTCGCTATGGAGGGACTTGATCAATATTCTTGAAATGAAATCACCGATTGATGAAACTGACATAACATTCTGTGTCCACAATCCCGTCACAAACATAACACAGTAATCCGCTATTATATTCACGGTTTCATTGGTGAAGGTAAATGGTGTTATACAAAGGAAACAGGATATTTTTTTTTTTAATACGTCTTCGGTAATGATAGCAAATATAGAGAAGAAGTTATTCAACAATTTGTGTTGAAATGTCCAGGCTCACAAGTCTCTCACCGCAATGAGGCTATGACTTTGATTGACAAGTTTCGTGCTACGGATAGTGTTGTAGATGCATACGGATCTGGAGGGCCTTCAATTTCAGAAGACACAGAACTTGATATGCAAACCAGAATTACAATGAGCCCTAATAAATCTTTAAGGTGGTTGCCTCACCATGCAAACTTTTCCAATGAATACCGTTAACAAGGTTCTGAAGTGTTAGCTGCACTATCGTCCTTACAGATTAATTGAATCGCCTTAATTCCATGCAAGAGATTGTGAATCCAGATTGAACTACTGCATGTGGTTTCAGAACTTTATCTCTGAACAAGGTGATGAAGTCCTTGACGTGACATTCTTCACTGATGAGGCACGGTTTCATCTCTCCGATTGCGTCAACAAGTAAGAACAACGTATCTAGAGTAGTAAAAAAAAACCCGCATGAATTACATCAAGTACCGCTTTACGTTCAGAAAGTCGTATGCGGATAATTGGGAAACATTTTTTTCAATGCAAAAATCAACGCAGAACATGATCGTACTTTAATGCTGGAATCATTAAAGCCTACCTTAGCCCACCTTACAGAGCGGGAAATTAAAGAAGCTCGGTTTCGGCAGGATGGGGCAACAGCACACACAGCCGCAACAACATCACTTACTTATTAGGAAAGCATATTTGCAAATCACATTATTTCACTTGTAATCTGGCCTGCTCGTTCACCAGACCTAACCCCGCCTAATTATTACCATACCTAACCCCGTCTAATTATTATCTGTGGGGGTGAGATGAAAAGAAATGTTTATCGAATATTCTGAAGACAGATAATGACCTGAAGGCAGAAATCGTCACCCAGAGACAACAAATATCACCAGACATTATACAGAAGGTTTTTGTAGACAAACACCAGGCATACCAAGAGTTGTTAAACCCCTACTGCCCATACCAGAACAGACTCCCTTAACAGAGGAATCAGTATTGTCAAAACAAACACGGACAGAAGTGAAAGGAATACTTGACAAGGATGAACAGAATAACCTGCAGCGTAAAACAATAACTCTGTTTCTTGGATGAAGAATACCCACAAGACCTATGGATTCGTGTATACACAGATGGGTCAGTACAGAATGCAGTAAAGAATGGGTGAGCAGGTGCAAACATAGAATACCCAAATAAGAACTAGTAAAAGTAAAAGTAAAGTACCTCCGTCACGCCAAGTGGCGTATAGGGAATATGGTGTTCATCATCATCATCAAGTACCGGGCCTAGTGGCGTAGGTGATCATGTCTCTCCACAACTTTCGATCTCGGCAGCTATTTATCATTTCTGTTGTTGACCTTCTGCCGAGCCATTCTCTTAAGCTGTCTGTTATTTTTTCTCTTTGCACTATCTCTATCACCTCTATCTCTTCGTCCCTCAATTTTCCCAGTTGTTACAATATATTCAAGTTGTTCTCTTCTCATTACATGGCCAAAAAATGATGATTGTCTCTTCCTAATATTGGAAATTAGCTCTCTTTTTGCTTTGACCTCTCTCAGAACCTCTTCATTACTCTTCTTAGCTGTCCATAGTATTCTCAACATTCTTCTGTAAAACCACATTTCTACAGACTCCAGTGATTTTCTTGTCTGTTGTCCTATTGTCCATGACTCGCATCAGTATATTAAGACTGGCTCTACGTAACATTTAAGAAATCTTTTTCTTATATATATGGTGTTAGTGACCATATATTTGACAGACCTTCGGCACATAATTTCTGGGGTCATGTGGTAGGTATTACGCCCGTGCCGCTTCACTTTCCCTGAAATAAATCAGGTACCTTTTAAAGGCTGGGTGAACCAGAAGCCGTCGGTTGGGATAAAACCCTACATCTTGTCCTTTGTAGTCCAGTTCACTAAAAACTGAGCTATCGCGGCTCCCAAATAACACTAGTGATATGTATAAAATAGCAACAGGGAAATATCGTCACAATTACGATGCAGAAATCCAAGCAATAGTGTTGGCAATAGAAAATCTGCTGAACAGTAATCTTAGCTCACAGACTGTAGTGTTTTTTGACAGATACAAGATCAGTACTCCAAGCACTGCAATCTAGAAAATTGCCACATCTGCAGATCTTATTGACTGAACTCTGCAAACATCACAGGATTGCCCGGCAGTGGTCCCACCTCACTGTAGAATACCAGGAAACGATAGAGCAGATCAGATGGCAAATGAAGGTGAAACAGTCACACAATCAGATGCACCGCTTACATACCATCATAAGATATAGATAATCAAATCAATTAGGAGACAACATGCCCCAAATCAGGATGCCTTTCATAATATGAATAGATGGGAAGAAGTTATCAGTATACGCATTAGAACAGAACACAATCAACTCCACAGTCACGTGTATACAAAATTCAAGATCGGCAAATCAACTACATGTACATGTGGACAGGCGCCCCAGACTGCGGAACGCATATTTCAAGAATGCACTGAATATAGTAGACTGAGGAAAATCCATTGGCCCATACAAAACAACATTACAGACAAAACTATATGGGCCACTGCAAGAATTGCAAAAGACTGTAACATTTATACAGGAAATGACATTGCAGATGTAGACAATATTTCAGGCAAACGAGAGATACATCCAGAAGGTTTTAGAAAATATGAAGAGGTCTTCTTCTTCTTCTTTCCTTCCTCATCTGCCTTTCAGCGTCGAGGGGAGATATAATTTGCGGTCTTTTGCTCTTATGTTCGCCTCTGCTGCTGTTATGTTTCCTAGTGCTTCTAATATTCCATCGATCCATCTTTTTCGTGGTCGACCCTTGGGTCTGTTGTTCTCACAACGTTTGTTGAAGGCTCGTTGTGTTGTGTTTTGTTCTTTCTGCCTTGTCACGTGGCCGAACCATTTTATCTGTTGTTTCCTTATACAGATTATATGGCTGGGGCTATTCCTAGCTTTTTTCTCAGTTCTACATTTCTGATCTTATCTCTCAGACTGTTTCCTGTCATTCGTCTAACACATTTCATCTCTGTAGAGGTTATTTTTCTTATTGTTCTTGCATAGTGTTTCCAGCGGGATATAATTTTCAGAAAGTTGTGTAAAGTGTTCTACCAAGGAGGAGGATAAGAACTGATAAGTACTTTTTTAAATGTAACCAACTAAAGTTTTATATTTAGACCGTAAAAGATCGCATGTGAGACCTTAGCGATCACACACGTGGGGGGGAAACATCAGCCGGGCTAAACCCCCATCGTGTGTTTCTCTTAAACTAAGCCCTTAACTTACGACTGACTTAGCAGGTCGGTAAGGGATAATTGTATTTATGCTCAGAGAAAATATGAAGAGGTGAGTTACAGAATGTATTGAGGCTTGAAGTGGATATTTTGAACACATGCTGTAAACACAACTCATCGTGTGAACAACTTCTTTATATAGTCTTCTTTTCTTAGTTGACATTTTAGTAACTGAAGGTAGATAACTTTTAATTTTTTTTAAAGAAATTATAAATAAGTGATATTTGCAACCATAAATAAGGAAGATACATTTCTTTTAGTTTGGTTCTTCAGAAAATGAACTTTTCTTATAGATTTTTGCAAAAGAACGAGCACATTTAATGATCATTCTTTTCTGAGAAGGCAATATGCATATGAATGACACTTTAGACAATTTACAATATACTGATATATCAAGAATTGTGTTCAATTAATCTAACAGGAGTTGCTTCCCTTTTAATAAAAGAAGACAACTTTTAATTTCTGGAGGCGAAGGCGCGCCCCACCCAGCACCAGAGCTGGAAGTCGTCAGTGACTCATAACTGATGGCTTGCGCCAGGATCGGTGAACCAGAACCATCCAGACCCTGCTACACCTCTTCGTGGTGCCTCTAGAAACAGACTAACCTGTCTAGTCTGGCCAAGCGAGCAGGGATCGAAGTGGGAAGACGAACCCGGTACACAAAAAAGCGTCGGCTGAAATCGGATGTGTTGGGCCGAAAGGCGCAGATATCACAGTGTTTCACTGCAAACTGCAACACAACGTAACTACGTCCACCTAACGTCCTTTTAAGGGCGGATGACGAGGAGGAAGTCTACGGTTCGTATCCGTTAGAATACCTCAAATCATCGGACGAACGCATCATCATCATCATCATTTCTAAAGCAGATAAGAAATATATTAACATTTTCATCAACAATTCAACAGGTAGAACATTTCTTGCATTTAAGTTTGATATATTAGGACAAACCGTTCCTGTAAATATTACGCAACATTTGAATATATATTCTTCAAAAAATTATTTGTTTTCTTAGCTGATAATCAACTGATTAAAGTTTCTTAGCATTTTTATACATTCATCATCATCATGTGCCATACCGGTTGGCGTTGGTGATCATGTCCCTCCACAATCTTCTATTCACAGTGCATCGTATCAGTTCTGTTGTTGACTGTTTTCCATGCCATGACACCAAGCTATCCAGTATTTTCTCGCGATCTCTCTTTCCTTTTATTTTGCCAGTTGTAACCAAGTATTCCAACTTTCCTCTTCCCATGATGTGCCCGAAAAATGTTGATTGCTTCTTTCATACGTTTTGTAAGAGCTCCCTTTTTGTGTTGGCCTCTTTGAGAACTTCCTCATTGGTCTTTTTAGCTGTCCATGGAACTTTCTTTTATACATTACAGGTGCAAAAGAAGTTAATTTACAAAAAGTAAGCGACGCTGTATTGTCACTTCACTGTAGAGTCTAGAAGAGATAATTTGTCAGAGAGAGATGTATCAATAACACAAGGAAAATACTATGCAGTCGAAATTTCAAATTTGTAGTACAAAAAGGGAGGGGAGTTGGAGATAGACAACTGCGCGAAATTCATGCCACTGGAAGAAGGAGAGAGGCAGTTTACATTTCTAGCAGTAATAGATAGAGATTAAAATGTAAGAGTTCAGAGAGTTGAGATAGTTTATATTTCTAGCATAAAAAGTTATCCATTAAAAAAACCTAGAATGATCAGAGAGACAGTTTAAAATAACCCCACCTAATTATTATCTGTGGGAAGAGCTGAAAAAAAAGTTTATCAAATATTCTGAAGACAGATAATGACCTGAAGGCAGAAATCGTTACCCTGAGCCAACAATATCACCGATCATTAGCCAGAAGGTATTTGTAGACAAACACAGACATATCATGCGTTTTTAACATTCTACTGCCCATACCGTAACATACTCCCTTAACAGAGGAATCTGGATTGTCGATACAAATACGTACAGAAGAGAAAGGAATACTCGACAAGCAGGAATAGAATAGTCAACAGTGTAAAACAACCACTTTCAGTTTCTTGGATGAAGAATACACACACGACCTATGAATTCGTGTGTACACCGATAGGTCAGCACATATTGCAGTAAAGAATGTGGGAGCAGTTGCCTACATCAAGTACCCAAACAACACAAGCGACATAAATACAAAAGCAACAGGGAAATATTGTAACAGTTACGATGCAGAAATCCAAGCAATAAAGTTGGCAATAGAAAAACTGCTGAACACCATTCTTATCCTACAACCTGTAGTGTTTTTTTGACAGATGCAAGATCAGTACTCCAAGCACTGCAATCCAGAAAGTAGCTATATGTGCAAACTTTATTGACTGAACTCTACAAACACCACAGCATTGCCCTGCAGTGGATCCCATCTCATTATGGAATACCAGGAAACTATAGAACAGATCAGCTTTCAAAAACAGGTGCAAAAGGCACACAACCAGATGCGCCGGTTACATACCATCATAAGATACAAATAATCAAATCAATCAGAAGATCAAATGCTCCAAATCAGGATGACTTTCATAATACGAATAGTTGGAAACAAGTTATCATTATACGCATTAGAACATGACACAATTGACTCCACAGTCCCGTGTATACAAAATTCAAGATCGGTACTTCAACGACATGTACATGTGGACAGGCGCCCCAGAGAGCGGAACGCATATTTCAAGAATACACTGAATATAGTAGACTGAGGAAAGTGCCCTTGTACCATTAATACAACACTACAGACAAGACTATATGCACCACTGCAAGAATAACAAAAGAAGGTAACATTTATACAGGAAACGACATTGCAGTTATAGACAATACTTCAGGCGAACGAAAGATAGATATATAGATCAGGAAGGTTTTCGAAAATAGTAAGAGACAAGTCTCAGAATGTATTGAGGCCTGTGCTGGATATTTTGAACACATGCTGTAAACACAGCTTCATCGCGTGAACAGCTTCTTTACCTAATACAAGCCAGCCAACAGCAGTAGTATCTAGATGAATAACACAAATTTTATTTACAATTTCACGAAATTTCAAAAAATATGTTCACTACACCGGACTTTATACAGTCTTGTTTTGTTATTTAAGACTCAAGTTGACTTTTCTGTGAGCAAAGGAAGATAACTTTTAATTTTTTAGAGAAATTATAAATAATTAATATTTGCAGCAGAAATTAAGGAAAGATACATTTCTTTTAATTTTATACTTTAGGATTTGACATTTGCTATAGACAATTTTAAAGACTTTGCACATTTTATGAGAATATTATTTTCTGGAAAACAATATGCATATGAATAAAACTTTTGACAAATTACAATTACAATATATCGACGATTTCTTAACTTTTAATCTAACAGGAGTTGCTTCCCTTATACCAAAAAAAAAGTAATACAACTTGTAATTTCTAAAGCATATGCGATTATATTAACATTTTCATCAACAATTCAACGGTAGAAGAGATTCTGGAAGAGATAATGTTAGAGAGAAAGAGAGAGGTATACACACACAAAAAATAGAAAAATACTATGCAGTTGAAATTTCAAAATTGCAGTAGAAAACGGAGAGGAGTTGGAGATAGACAATTGCACATAATTCATGTCACTGGAGAAGGAGAGTGGCAGTTTAAAAGTCTAACATTAAGAGAAAGCGAAAAAGAGAGATGCAGTTATATATATTAAACATTAAGATATAGATAGAAGAAATAGAATGAGAGATAGGCATTTTAAATTTCTAGCATTAATAGATAGAGATTAAAATGTAGGAGTTAAGAGAGTTGAGAGAGTTTATATTTCTAGTATCAAAAGTTAACCTTTTGAAAATTCTAGAATGACCAGAGAGACAATTTAAAATACTAGCATGAAGATAAAAGCAGTGTAAAATCTTAGTATGAAAAGAGATACATTTAAAAGTCCTACTATTAAGAAAGAAACAGTTAATAATGCTAATATGAAAATGAAAGCAGCTTAAAATCCTGTTATGAAAATAACGATATAAAATTACATCTCAAGCATTAAAATAGAGAGACAGTCATTCTTTTTTATTTTTTAATTGAGAATCAAGTTCTGAATAGTTTATCAAACTTGTAGTAACAAGTGTTATATAGGGTGTTTATAATGTCTCTGTGCGGTGACTCGATCAATATGTAGAAAAGAAAGGGGGAGCAGGGGTCAACATAGAGTACCCAAAAAATAACACTAGGGATATGGAAAAGATAGCAAAAGGGAAATATTATCACAATTACGATGCAGAAATGCAAGCAATAAAGTTGGCAATAGAAAAACTGCTGAACAGTAATCTTAGCCCACAGCCTGTAGAGTTTTTAACAGATGCAGGATCAATGCTCCAGGCACTGCAATCCAGAAAGTTGCTACATCTGAAAACTTTATTGACTGAACTCTACAAACACCACAGGATTGCCTTGCAGTGGATCCCAGTTCACAATGGAATACCAGGAAACTAGAGAGCAGATCAGCTTTCAAAAGAAGGTGCAACAGGCACACAACCAGATGCGCCTGTTACATACAATCATAAGATACAGATAATCAAATCAATCAGAAGATCAAATGCTCCAAATAAGGATGCCTTTCTTAATATGAATAGATTGGAACAAGTTATTATTATACGCATTGGAACAGGACACAATTGACTCCACAGTCACGTGTATACAAAATTCAAGATCGGCACCTCAACTATATGTACATGTGGACAGACGCCCCAGACAGCAGAACACATATTTCAAGATTGCACAGAATATAGTAAAAAAAAAAATGTGAATTGCCCCCGTCACGCCAAGTGGCGTATAGGGAATATGGTATTAATGACCATAAATTTTACAGACCTTCAACACAGGATTTTGGGGTAATGTGGTCGGTATTACGCCCGTGTCGCTACTCCATGTAGTAGACTGAGGGAAATCCCACATATCCCATATATACTACACTACAGACAAAATTATATGGACCACTGCAAGAATAACAAAAGACGGTAACATTTATACAGAGAACGACATTGCAGTTATAGACAATACTTCAGGCGAACGAAAGATAGATATATAGATCAGGAAGGTTTTCGAAAATAGTAAGAGACAAGTCTCAGAATGTATTGAGGCCTGTGCTGAATATTTTGAACACATGCTGTAAACACAGCTTCATCGCGTGAACAGCTTCTTTACCTAATACAAGCCAGCCAACAGCAGTAGTATCTAGATGAATAACACAAATTTTATTTACAATTTCACGCAATTTCAAAAATATGTTCACCACACCAGACTTTATACAGCCTCGTTTTCTTATTTAAGACTCAAGTAGACTTTTCTGTGAGCAAAGGAAGATAACTTTTAATGTTTTAGAATTAATATTTGCAACACAAATTAAGGAAAGATACATTTCTTTTAATTTTATACTTTAGGATTTGACATTTGCTATAGAAAGTTTTAAAGACCTTGCACATTTTATGAGAATATTATTTTCTGGAAAACAATATGCATATGAATAAAACTTTTGACAAATTACAATTACAATATATCGACGATTTCTTAACTTTTAATCTAACAGGAGTTGCTTCCCTTATTTAAAAAAGCAAGACAACTTGTAATTTCTAAAGCATATACGATTATATTAACATTTTCATCAACAATTCAACGGTAGAAGAGATTCTGGAAGAGATAATGTTAGAGAGAAAGAGAGAGGTATACACACACACAAAATAGGAAAATACTATGCAGTTGAAATTTCAAAATTGTAGTAGAAAAAGGAGAGGAGTTGGAGATAGACAATTGCACATAATTATTGTCACTGGAGAAGGAGAGTGGCAGTTTAAAAGTCTAACATTAAGAGAAAGCGAAAAAGAGAGATGCAGTTATATATATTAAACATTAAGATATAGATAGAAGAAAGAGAATGAGAGATAGGCATTTTAAATTTCTAGCATTAATAGACAGAGATTAAAATGTAGGAGTTAAGAGAGTTTATATTTCTAGCATCAAAAGTTAACCTTTTGAAAATCATAGAATGACCAGAGAGACATCCTTTTGTAATTCTTGCAGTGGCCCATACAGTTTTGTCTGTAGTGTTGCATTTATGGGCCAATGGATTGTCCTCGGTCTACTTTATTCAGTAGGGAGCCGCGATAGCTCAGTAGTTAGCTGAACTACAAAGGATAAAAGGTAGGGTTCGATCCCAACCGACGGCTTCCTGGTTCACCCAGCCTTAAATGGGTACTGGATTTTTTTCTGGGAAAGTAAAGCAGCACGGGCGTAATACCGACCACATTATC
This sequence comes from Megaustenia siamemsis, assembly GCA_032433765.1. NCBI lineage: Eukaryota > Metazoa > Mollusca > Gastropoda > Stylommatophora > Ariophantidae > Megaustenia > Megaustenia siamemsis. The sequence continues at coordinate 82,585,647 of JAVIAB010000139.1, forward strand.
TGAAAAATCATGTGCTGAAGGTCTGCAAAATAATAGTGTCACTAACACCATATTTCCCTATACGCCACTTGGCGTGACGGGAATACTTTACTTACTTACTTTATTCAGTACGGTCTTGGAGTATGTGTTCAGCAATCTGATTCTCCTGTCCATATGCACATGTAGTTGAAGTGCCGATCTTGAATTTTGTATAAATGTGACTGTGGAGTCTATTGTGTCCTGTTCTGAGGCGTATAATAACAACGTGTTTCCATCTATTCATTATGAAATGCATCCTGACATGAGGTTTGTAGTCCTCTGATTGATTTGATTGTCTGTTTCTTCTCATGGTATGTAACTGGTGCATCTAGTTGTGTGCCAGTCGCACATTGTTTTGCCAGCTGATCTGCTCTCTCGTTTCCTGGTATTCGACAATGAGATGGGATCCTGTGGTGCTTGCAGAGGTCAGTCAATAAGGCCTGCAGCTGTGGCAATTTTCTAGATTGCAGTGCCTGGAGTACTGATCTTGCATCTGTCAAAACACACTACAGGCTGTGGGCTAAGATTACTGTTCAGCAGTTTTTCTATTGCCAACTTTATTTCTTGGATTTCTGCATCGTAATTGTGACAATATTTCCCTGTTACTATTTTATTTCATATCCCTAGTATTATTTTATTATCCTATCATGCACCTGCTCCCCCATTCTTTACTGCATTCTGTGCTGATCCATCTGTGTACATCCGAATCCATGGTTCCTGTGGGTATTCTTCCCTCAAGAAACTGACAGTTATTGTTTTACTATGTATACTATTCTGTTCTTCTTTGTCACTTACTCCTTTCACTTCAGTCCATATGTGTATTGACAATCCGCATTCCTCTGTCTAGGGAGTCTGTTCTGGTATGGGCAAGTAGGGTGCTGGCAACTCTTATACTGTAAAACATTTAAACCGTCAAGCTTTTGTACGTTACTTTCAAAACATATAATTTCAAAGAAAATATACAAAAGTGACAAAACAAATATATAAGCTTTGATCAGGTGATTATAAGCTAAAAAAATGAACATTTCTTTGAAGAATGTATATTCAAATGTTGCACAATATTTACAGGCACGCTTCGTTCTAAAATATCAAACTTAAATGCAAGAAAATGTTCTACCGTTGAATTGTTGATGAAAATATGAATTTATTCATGTCTGCTTTAGAAATTAACAGTTATTTTCTTTTATTAAAAGGGAAGTAACTTCTAAAATAAAGATTAGCAAAATAGTATATGTATAATTCTCTGATGCACATTATTATAAGTGTCAAACTTTTGTATGTTACTTTAAAAAAAAGTATTTTTTGTCACAAAATATATGCACTCCGAAATGTTTGTAAAAATTGACTATTTCTATACAATCAGAATAAAAGAAAAGCATCTTTTTTTTTTTTAATTTATGGTTGCAAATATCATAAAAGTAGTAATATCTTTTCACGATTAAAAGTTATCTTCCTTTACTTATGTTTTACTTACACCGAAAGAAGAAAAGAACCACGCTCTATGTAACACCGCATACTACAAGTCCAGTTTTATCAACTAGAACGTGATTCTCAGATTACAAATTTTGAAAAAATTGACTGTCTGTCTATTTGAATGTCTGATCTGTAATTGTCTATCTCTCTTTTCTTATTATGATTTTAAAATGCTTTTATTTTCACATCAGGATTTTAAATGTTTCTTTATTAATACTGTCACTTTTAACTGTATTTCCTTACACATTAAGATTTTAAACTGCGTTTTTCTTCATGCTAGTATTTTAAATTGTCTTTCTGGTCATTCTAGGACTTTTAACTGTTTAACTATTTATGTTAGAAATATAAAACTCTCTTTCACTCTCTTAACTCTTTTATTCTAAACTTCATCTCTTATAATCATATCATTTTAGATACTTGTCTTTCAACGTCCGGATTTTTTTTTTTTTGTTGTTGTTTTGTATTTGCTTCTTTCTCTCTCCCTTAAAATACAGATTTTAAACTGTCTCTTTCCCTCTTTCATTGATATGATTTCCATGTAATTGCCTTTCTCTACATCGCCAGCCCATAAATTTGAATTTTCAACTGCATAGTTGTAGTTTCCTTGTGTTATTGACCATTCGCTCTCTAACATTCTCTCTCGTTGTTACAATATTTTCAAGTTATCCTTCTCTCGACTCAACAGTCAAGTGACCAGAATGAAATAAATTATTAATAATTTCTTTTTAGAACTTAAAGTTATCGTCATCCTTTTTCACACGAGAGGCAGCTTCTACCTCAGTAAGAAAACAAAGCTATTTAAAGTCGTTGTGCAGTGAAAATTTATTTTGAAATTACGGGAAATTGTAAATAAAATGTGTATTTATATATCTAGACTCTACTGCTCCTGGCTGGCTTGTATTGGGTAAAGTAGCTGTTCACGAGTTTAAGTTGTGCTTACAGCATGAGCTCAAAACATGCACCACAAGCCTCTTCATATTTTCGAAAACCTTCTGGATAATGACCGGTGATATTTGTTGGCTCTGAGTGACGATTACTGTCTTCAGATCATTAACTGTCTGCAGATTGTTTTGATGAACTTTATTTTTTTCAGCCCCCCCCCCTTTTCTCTCCCCCCCCCCCCTTTTAACAATTAGGTGGGGTTAGGTCTGGTGAAAGAGCACGCCAGAATCCAAGAGATAAAATGCGACTTTGAAATACGTTTTCTTAATAAGTGATGTTGCAGCTGTATGTGTTGTTGCCCCAAACTGCTGAAACCAGGTTTCTTTACAATTTCCCGCTCTGTAAGGTGGTCTATGAATTATTCCAGGATTAAAGTACGGTAACGTTCTGAGTTGGTTGTTGCATTGGCAAATTTTTCCCTATTATCGGCATGCGACTTTCTGATCGTTAAGCGGTACTTAATGTATTTTTGGCGGGTTTTTACTGCATCACACACGATTGTTCATACTTGGTGACGTAATCCTGTAGATGAAACCGTGCCTCATCAGTGAAGAAAGTCCCATCAAGGACTTCATCACCTTTTTCAAAGATAAGGTTCTGAAACCGCATGCAGTAGTTCCAGGAATTTTTTGTAACTGCAACTCTCTCTCTCTCTCTCTTAATGCTAGGAGTTTAAACTGCCACTCTCCCTCTCCCAGTGACATGGATTTCGTGTAATTGTCTATCTCCAACTCCCCCCCCCCCTTTTTTTTTCTACAACAATTTTGAATTTTCAACTGCATAGTATTTTTCCTTGTGTTATTGATATTTTTCTCTGTCTTTCTCTAACATTTTCTCTTAATCTTACAATATTTTTAAGTAATCTCTTCTCGACTCTACGGTGAAGTGACCAGACGGCACAGTTTTTGTAAATGAACTTGTTTTGCTCCTCTAAACTACAAAAATGCTTAGAAAATTAAACAGTTGATTATCAATTATGAAGAATACAATTTCTTTGAAGAATGTATATTCAAAAGTTGCACAATATTTATAGGCACGGTTCTTTTCTTAAATACCAAACTGAAATGCAAGAAAATGTTCTACCGTTGAATTGTTGATGAAAATATTAATATATCATGTCTGCTTTAGAAATTAACAATTATTTTCTTTTTTTTTTCAAGGGAAGTAACTCATAAAATAAACATTAGCCAAACAGAGTATATGTAAAATAATCTAATGCATATTAATTTAAGTGGCACAATTTTGTATATTACTTTCAAACAATTATTTTTTTGTCAAAAATATATGCACTCCGTAAAATGTTTGTAAAATTGACTATTTCTAAACAATCAGAATAAAAGAAATGCATCTTTTTAAAATTTATTTTTATGCAAGTATCATAAAAGTACATATTTCGATTATTTTGTTTTTGATGTTTCATTACTAGTTAGCTATGTAGGATTAGTTTTATTTATTCACATATCTGTGTGTGTATGTTGTTTGTTTGTTCCTGCTGAAGGCCTATTGAGCCGAAACGTCGTTCGATTCTGTGTCGTCTATTAATCACGTAAAGCTTCTAACATACCATTTATTATTTTTTTTTCAATTTTTCCTATCATAAAAGTAGTAATATCTTTTCACGATTAAAAGTTATCTTCCTTTACTTATGTTTTACTTACACCGAAAGAAGAAAAGAACCACGCTCTATGTAACACCGCATACTACAAGTCCAGTTTTATCAACTAGAACGTGATTCTCAGATTACAAATTTTGAAAAAATTGACTGTCTGTCTATTTGAATGTCTGATCTGTAATTGTCTATCTCTCTTTTCTTATTAGGATTTTAAAATGCTTTTTTTTCCACATCAGGATTTTAAATGTTTCTTTATTAATACTGCCACTTTTAACTGCATTTCCTTACACATTAAGACTTTAAACTGCGTTTTTCTTCATGCTAGTATTTTAAATTGTCTTTCTGGTCATTCTAGGACTTTTAACTGTTTAACTATTTGTGCTAGAAATATAAAACTCTCTCTCACTCTCTTAACTCTTTTATTTTAAACTTCATCTCTTATAATCATATCATTTTAGATACTTGTCTTTCAACGTCCGGATTTTTGTTTTGTTTTTTTTTGTTTTGTATTTGCTTCTTTCTCTCTCCCTTAAAATACAGATTTTAAACTGTCTCTTTCCCTCTTTCATTGATATGATTTCCATGTAATTGCCTTTCTCTACATCGCCAGCCCATAAATTTGAATTGTCAACTGCATAGTTGTAGTTTCCTTGTGTTATTGACATCTCGCTCTCTAACATTCTCTCTCGTTGTTACAATATTTTCAAGTTATCCTTCTCTCGATTCAACAGCCAAGTGACCAGAATGAAATAAATTATTAATAATTTCTTTTTAGAATTTAAAATTATCGTCATCCTTTTTCACACGAGAGGCAGCTTCTACCTCAGTAAGAAAACAAAGCTATTTAAAGTCGTTGTGCAGTGAAAATTTATTTTGAAATTACGGGAAATTGTAAATAAAATGTGTATTTAGATATCTAGTCTCTACTGCTCCTGGCTGGCTTGTATTGGGTAAAGTAGCTGTTCACGCGTTTAAGTTGTGCCTACAGCATTATCTCAAAACATGCACCACAAGCCTCTTCATATTTTCGAAAACCTTCTGGATAATGACCGATGATATTTGTTGGCTCTGAGTGACGATTACTGTCTTCAGATCATTAACTGTCTGCAGATTGTTTTGATGAACTTTATTTTTTTCAGCCCCCCTTTCTCTCCCCCCCCCCCTTTTAACAATTAGGTGGGGTTAGGTCTGGTGAAAGAGCACGCCAGAATCCAAGAGATAAAATGCGACTTTGAAATACGTTTTCTTAATAAGTGATGTTCCAGCTGTATGTGTTGTTGCCCCAAACTGCTGAAACCAGGTTTCTTTACAATTTCCCGCTCTGTAAGGTGGTCTATGAATTATTCCAGGATTAAAGTACGGTAACGTTCTGAGTTGGTTGTTGCATTGACAAATTTTTCCCTATTATCGGCATGCGACTTTCTGATCGTTAAGCGGTACTCTCTCTAACTTTTTCTCTTGTTCTTACAATATTTTCAAGTTATCTCTTCTCGACTCTATAGTGAAGTGACCAGACGGCACAGTTTTTGTAAATGAACTTGTTTTGCTCCTCTAATCTACAAAAATGCTTAGAAAATTTAATCAGTTGATTATCAGCTAAGAAGAATACAATTTCTTTGAAGAATATATATTTAAATCTTGCACAATATTTATAGGCACGGTTCTTTGTAAAATATCAAACTTGAATGGAAGAAAATGTTCTAACTTTGAATTGTTGATGAAAATATTAATATATTCATGTCATTTGAGTGTCAGTATTACTCATGCCTCGTATCGCTGTGCTAGTCTCATCGTATGACACAGTATTGTCTGTGTTAGTCACATCTCATATATTTGTGTGTGCATGTCTGTGTTAGTCACCTCTAGTGACTCGGGCAGATGGTGCTCGTAAACCTGGGAGGGCCGACCATCTAAGGGCAGAATCCCCCTACAGAAAATACCATCTGCTGCCTTGCAGGAAGATTAGGACAATCAAAGGCTAAGGAAAGCAATCCTGAATAAAATGATGGCTGAAATCGGATGCACTGGGCCACTGGCGCAGAACACAGTGCAACGTTTTAACGGGGGTTCAATCAGAGTGGATCTGGCAGACGCTAATTGTGATGTTCTGTCTGTTGTGGCGATCAACACCCTTAGCCTGACAGCTGTCTTCATGTGAGAGTCTGGAATCCTACTCTGATTAAGTCCTGATCGCAGCATGAGAGAGAGAAATGCCAGAAAATATTCTGCCGTTGAATTGTTGATGAAAATTTTAATATATTCATGTCTGCTTCAGAAATTAACAAATTTTATTTATTGTAGAAGAGGGGAAACCGTTCTTTAAGACATTTTCTTTGTTGACCTCAGAAGGACATTTTCTTTGTTGTCCTGAGAAGGACATTGTCTTTGTTGTCCTCAGAAGGACATCATTGGTAGTTGTATTCGGGGTCGCTGAAACCGTGCTGCGGGTCTTCACACTGCACTTCCCAGTCGTTGTACTCCGTATCTGTGAAGTAGTCTATGTATGTCTGTTGTTGTTCTTCGTATCGTAGAAATTTTTGTGTGGGTTGTTTGTTGTACTTCTGTATTAGTGAGGGTTTCCGTGTTTTGGGTTCATCTTCTGAATCAGTTGATGTGGCCTTCTGGACTTTTGTTCTGGAGTTTTGCTGTTGCATGTCCTCCTTTGTTGTTTGTTCTGTTTCCTTTTGTTTAGAGTTACGCTTTTTTTTTTAGTTGGTGTGGCTGTATCATTGGCTGCTGGTGCTGCATTAGTTGTGTTTGAAACGATGGTCTGGGCCGGTTCAGTAAGGACTGGTTCCTCGACTGCCTTGACTCTCTTGCTTGGTTTATTTGGGCACCTGTTTTCCCAGTGCGTGTCGAGTCCGCAGTGGGAGCATGGTGTTCTCCTGCCTGGCAGGTCACGAAAACTTTGATAATTTCGTTAATTTTTCCTTTGAGTCTTAGTTTGAGGTAGTAAGGTATATCCACCTCTGGAGCTGGCTGGTACCAAAAGGTCCATCTATCGGCTTGGTATGTATCTTGTTTAACTTGAGTCTCTTTATCCCCAGTCATTTTGTGTACAATATCCTGTACTTGTTGGTTGTTAAGTGTTGGTGGCATCCAGTGGATGCATCCTCTTGCTCGCTCATGGCATATCACTATTGTGACGTTTGGATCTTTAAGTTGTATAGTTTTGTCGCCAAGATCTTTGTATTTCTGCTTGTGTGCATCAGGTGTTAAGGTAAAAAACCATTTTCTTGAGTCGCTGAAACGGTACAAAGTTTTTATACCGTTCAGCATAACTCCGGCGGGGCCTACGAGGATGCTCGTCATCAAGGAAAGTGATATTTTGGAGGCGTCCGGGCCGCTGACATTTGCCGTCAATGTGCCTTTCACATGCTTCCCGTCTACTTCAATATCGTGAATTTCGTGTTCCGCTTTATCTGACGGCTTTGGAGGCATCTGGACTTCCTCTGTTCTGGTTCTTTCTTCTGAATTCGCCTGGAAGGCTTGGGTGGTTGGGATTGGCTTCTTCCCTGTGTTTGACGTTTTCTTCGGCATGATTTCGTCTTCCGTGCGAGTTTATTTTATTTTTGTGTAGTCTCTAATAGATTTCTCTGTCTTGTTTTTTGTTCTTTTTCTGTTTCTTAGACTCTCATGACATCTGTGTCAATTTCCAGCCTTCTTCGCACCTTTACTCGAGACCTTGGGAGGCATTGTATCTATAAGAAACAAGTTTTTCAGCCCCCCTTTCTCCCCCCCCCTTTTTAACAATTAGGTGGGGTTAGGTCTGGTGAAAGAGCACGCCAGAATCCAAGAGATAAAATGCGACTTTGAAATACGTTTTCTTAATAAGTGATGTTGCAGCTGTATGTGTTGTTGCCCCAAACTGCTGAAACCAGGTTTCTTTACAATTTCCCGCTCTGTAAGGTGGTCTATGAATTATTCAAGGATTAAAGTACGGTAACGTTCTGAGTTGGTTGTTGCATTGACAAATTTTTCCCTATTATCGGCATGCGACTTTCTGATCGTTAAGCGGTACTCTCTCTAACTTTTTCTCTTGTTCTTACAATATTTTCAAGTTATCTCTTCTCGACTCTATAGTGAAGTGACCAGACGGCACAGTTTTTGTAAATGAACTTGTTTTGCTCCTCTAATCTACAAAAATGCTTAGAAAATTTAATCAGTTGATTATCAGCTAAGAAGAATACAATTTCTTTGAAGAATATATATTTAAATCTTGCACAATATTTATAGGCACGGTTCTTTGTAAAATATCAAACTTGAATGGAAGAAAATGTTCTAACTTTGAATTGTTGATGAAAATATTAATATATTCATGTCATTTGAGTGTCAGTATTACTCATGCCTCGTATCGCTGTGCTAGTCTCATCGTATGACATAGTATTGTCTGTGTTAGTCACATCTCATATATTTGTGTGTGCATGTCTGTGTTAGTCACCTCTAGTGACTCGGGCAGATGGTGCTCGTAAACCTGGGAGGGCCGACCATCTAAGGGCAGAATCCCCCTACAGAAAATACCATCTGCAGCCTTGCAGGAAGATTAGGACAATCAAAGGCTAAGGAAAGCAAACCTGAATAAAATGCTGGCTGAAATCGGATGCACTGGGCCACTGGCGCAGAACACAGTGCAACGTTTTAACGGGGGTTCAATCAGAATGGATCTGGCAGACGCTAATTGTGATGTTCTGTCTGTTGTGGCGATCAACACCCTTAGCCTGACAGCTGTCTTCATGTGAGAGTCTGGAATCCTACTCTGATTAAGTCCTGATCGCAGCATGAGAGAGAGAAATGCCAGAAAATATTCTGCCGTTGAATTGTTGATGAAAATTTTAATATATTCATGTCTGCTTCAGAAATTAACAGTTATTTTTTTTTTATCAAAAGGGAAGTAACTCATAAAATTTTTTAAAAAGCAAAAATATTATATGTATAATTATCTAATGCAAATTAATTTAAGTGTCGAAATTTTGTATATTACTTTCATTAAAGTATTTTTTGTCACAAGATATATAAGCTCTGTTAATTTTTTTGTAAAAATTAACTATTTCTAAACCATCATATAAAAATAAATGCATCTTTTTTTAATTTATGGTGGCAAATATCATAAAAGTAATAATCTTTTCAAAATTAAAAGTTATCTTCCTTTACTTATGTTTTACTTACACCGAAAGAAGAAAAGAACTACGCTCTATGTAACACCGCATACTACAAATCCAGTTTCATCAAGTAGACTACAAACTTGTTTGTATGTCCTGTAGTGAAATCCCTCCTTGTTCTGTGTGCTGTATCAGTCTTTTGTGTTGTATGCTGTGTTCATCATTATCATCAAGTTCCGGGCCTGCTGGCGTAGGTGATCATGTCTCTCCACAACTTTCGATTCCGACAGTTATTTAACATTTCTGTTGTTGACCTTCTGCTAAGCCATTCTCTAAGCTGTCTGGTATTTTTTTTTTATCTTTGCTTCCCTCTATCTCTTCGTCCCTCGATTTCTCCAGTTGTTACAATATATTCCAGTTGTTCCCTTCTCATTACATGGCCAAAAAAAATGATGATTGTTTCTTCCGAATATTGAATATTAGCTCTCTTTTTGCTTTGATCTCTTTCAGAACATTTTCATTATTTTTCTTAGCTGTCCATGGTATTCTCAACATTCTTGTGTAAAACCACAGTTCTACAGACTCCAGTTATTTTCTTGTCTGTTGTCCTATTGTCCATGATTCACGTCCATATGATAAGACTGGCTCTACATAACATTTGCTTCCTTGCTTGCTTGCTTGCGTTCTCCCGATGACTAAAGTATTCTAGAGTATTCGTAGACTGTTGAATTCCTCTTCGTCATCCGTCCTTAAAAGGACGTTATGTGGGCGTGTCTGCGTTGTGTTGTGGTTTGCAGTATAACTGTTATATTTGCGCCTTTTGGTCCAACACATCCGTCTTCAGCACGGCATTTTTGAGTACCGGGTTGTCTTCCCTCTTGGATCCCTGCTCGCTTGGCCAGACTAGACAGGTTAGACTGTTACTGGAGGCACCACGGAGAGGTGGAGCAGGGTCTGGATGGTTTTGGTTCACCGATCCTGGCGCAAGTCATCAGCTGTTGGTCGCTGACAACTTCCAGCTCTGGTGCTGGGAGGCGCACCTTCGCCTCCACATAACATTTGAGAACTCTTTTTCTTGTTTCTATTGTCAAAAATGGATTGCATACTATCTTCCTCATTTTTTGCAAAGCTACTTTTGCCTGAGTCATTCTACATCTCACCTCTTTTGTACATCTTCCGTCTGAGGTTAACAAAGTCCCCAAATATTTAAATTCATTTACTTGTTTTAATATTGATCCACATGTCTTTATTTTGCACTGAGGTGATGTCTTTTTCTTTGTTGTTACCATTACTTCTGTCTTTTTGCTATTAAGGCTGTGTCCTTTATTTTTGCTTTCTTTCACTATAATGTCCAACATTTCTTGTAACTCATTTTCACTCTCAGCGATTAAGACTGTATCATCAGCATACCTTAAATTATTTATATTATGACCTCCAATGCTGTGTATAGTGTGTCCAAAAACAAAATGTTTTATCAGTTTGTTTATTTATGTTATGGTTGGCTGCGGTGGGTTAAAAACTGTGGCTATGTATGTTAGTTTTGGGATGATGTAAGTGTTTACGATGATGCTCCAACCAAATATTGTGAATGTTTCTGTCTTATCACACGTCAAATACATTTTGTCTGATGTTTCCTTATGTATTCAACGTCTGAAGTTACTCCTTGTTTGAATCTCAGTTTCTCACTTTCTGATATTATTTCACAGTATATTTCCTGTCATGTCTCTAACATTTCTCTATCACTGTCTGTGTATACCTTTCCTTTAATAAGACAGTGCATGATATGCGAACGTGTCACAGCAATATACTGACAAGAAAGTAATGGTCATATCGTAATTATCTCCACTGCCTGTCTGGCGTAAAGGATCATGTCACATACAAAATTCTTGTCACTGTTCTTTAATCAGCTCTGCTATTGTTCTCTTTAAGTTAATAGACATGTCAATAAGAAATTACCTGGCACAATCGCGCATACATTTGGACGTTCTTTTACTGTGATTAGAGACTATTTGTAAATACAGGAGCGTCAGAGGCGACAGTAAAGAAAAAAGGAATCCGTCCTGAGTTTTCTGTTTCTTTTTGGAGAGGCTTTAAGTCTGTAAGACAAACATGCTTAATTTTAATTTTAATTTAAAAAAAAAAATTTAAAGACTAATGAGATCTTTATTAAGAGCAAAATTGTCTAAGACCAAGCAACAATAATTAGCTGATCACAACAAATATACAAAGCCAAGAATGAAAAGGAAAAAAATGAGTTATACATAAAAATAAATATATATATATATATATATATATATATATATATATATATATATATATATATATATATATATATAATTTAGTTTCAGTTTGAATTAAAAACTGAATGTTGAACGGTGCATGTTAAATGTTTGCTGAAGCAAAAGTAATTTAGATTAATAAAACATAATTGGTAAAGCAATGTCAGCAGCTTGTTAATGAAATCCAGTCCCTTGGCGATCATCTGAAATTAATTTTACAATATACTGAGGGATGTAGGGGACCAATGTAATCCAAGTAGCAAGAGATAGGAAAACAAATGTACAGTAATTTGTATTTTTTTTAAAATTCATAAATAAAAGCAGTATGAAGGCAGAAAATAAAGGCACAGCTAATACAACTGTTACAAGGCATGTCATTTAAAATGTGAGCTTGTACACGTTTTATTTCCACATTAATCATAATGTTACTTTAAAAACAACAAATTAGAGGTGCAGTTTCCAAGTTTAGCTGTGGTATACAACAGCAAAAGCCAAAACTTTCTATAAATCACTGGCTGTGACAGATGTGGGCCGAACTGGCACATAGAAGGACAGCATATCGCTGTAGTAGCTGCCATCATTGTCTCCTCCTCCAAAGACAAGAACCTCATCCTCATCTTTATTTTCATAGCCAGACATCAGACGTAGACAGGCATGCCCAGCCCTGGGAGATGGAGCATTCTCCAGAGCCAAATTCTGCCATGATTTATTATCAAGATCAAATATGAAGGCATCATGTATTGCATTATCGCCTCCATGAATGAAAATCCGGTTATTGGTGAGAGCACAAGAGGAATGCAAGCTCCTTGGTTTAGGGGATTGTCCAAATACTTTGGGTGATGACCAGTCCACAGTTGTTAAGTCCAAGATGAACAAATCATTGTAGCAGTATATGCTTAAGGATGCTACGAACTGAATTTCTCATAACCCGCCTTCTAATAAACGAACATTATTCATGTTGCTTCGGTATATATTAAATAGACAATTGTATATAATTCAGCGATGTTATTATAGTAAATATTTATTTAATTATAACTATCTATACTTATTTAAAATTTAAAATTTTCAAATATATTTATCGTTTCATATATAAATATAAAGAAAAAAGTGCTTGATTTAAATTAAAAGTGTTTTTTTTTTTTTTATATTTAATCGTGGAGAAAGTAATTTTAATTGTGAGTAAAGGAGAATATGTGTTAAATACCTTTGATTAAGAAATACAATATTTTACTTCCCTTAGTATTTTTGTGAAATGTATTTTATCGTTCAGTAATAGACAAAAAAAAGTGATTAACAATATCTTCAAAGCAGTAGCATGATCTCTTTATCTTATAACATTCATACTTTCAACTATCACAATTTTAGCGTCTTTTTGTCCAACTTTTCCGACAATAGCGTAACAAAGTTACCAGATAGTTTAGGAGAATGTTTTATTTAGAAGTCAACAACAGAGTAGACATACAATTGTAGAGACTGTGTATTGTGGACAAGTGTGATGTCTTGAAATATTGCTTGAAAGAGAAACAGAGTAGACAGACAATTGTAGAGACTGTATTGTGGACACGTGTGATGTCTTGAATGATTGCTTGAAAGAGAAACAGAGTAAATAGACAATTGTAGAGACTGTGTATTGTGCACAAGTGTGATGTCTTGAAATATTGCTTGAAAGAGAAACAGAGTATACAGACAATTGTAGAGACTGTATTGCTGACAAGTGTGATGTCTTGAGTGATTGCTTGAAACAGAAACAGAGTAGACAGACAATTGTAGAGACTGTGTATTGCTGACAAGTGTGATGTATTTAAAGATTGCTTGAAATAGAAACAAGAGTAGACAGACAATTGTAGAGGCTGTGTATTGCTGACAAGTGTGATGTCTTGAATGATTGCTTGAAAGAGAAACAGAGTAGACAGACAATTGTGGAGACTGTGTATTGCTGACAAGTGTGATGTCTTGAATGATTGCTTGAAAGAGAAACAGAGTTGACAGACAATTGTAGAGACTGTGTATGCTGACAAGTGTGATGTCTTGAAACATTGCTTGAAAGAGAAACAGAGTAGACAGACAATTGTAGAGACTGTGTATTGTGGACAAGTGTGATGTCTTGAAAGATTGCTTGAAAGAGAAACAGAGTAGACAGACAATTGCAGAGACTGTGTATTGCTGACAAGTGTGATTTCTTGAATGATTGCTTGAAACAGAAACAAGAGTAGACAGAAAGACAATTGTAGAGACTATGTATTGTGGACAAGTGTGATGTCTTGAAAGATTGCTTGAAAGAGAAACAGAGTAGACAAACAATTGTAGGGACTGTGTATTGCTGACAAGTGTGATGTCTTGAATGATTGCTTGAAACAGAAACAAGAGTAGACAGAAAGACAAATGTAGAGACTGTGTATTGCTGACAAGTGTGATGTCTTGAATGATTGCTTGAAACAGAAACAAGAGTAGACAGAAAGACAATTGTAGGGACTGTGTATCGCTGACAAGTGTGATGTCTTGAATTGCTTGAAACAGAAACAGAGTAGACAGACAATTGTAGAGACTGTGTATTGCTGACAAGTGTGATGTCTTGAATGATTGCTTGAAACAGAAACAAGAGTAGACAGAAAGACAATTGTAGAGACTGTGTATTGCTGACAAGTGTGATGTCTTGAATGATTACTTCAAACAGAAACAAGAGTAGACAGAAAGACAATTGTAGAGGCTATGTAATGTGGACAAATGTGATGTCTTGAATGATTGCTTGAAAGAGAAACAGAGTAGATAGACAATTGTAGGGACTGTGTATTGCTGATAAGTATGATGTCTTGAATGTTTGCTTGAAAGAGAAACAGAGTAGACAGACAATTGTGGAGACTGTGTATTGCTGACAAGTGTGATGTCTTGAATTGCTTGAAAGAGAAACAGAGTAGACAGACAATTGTAGAGACTGTGTATTGCTGACAAGTGTGATGTATTGAAAGAGAAACAGAGTAGACAGATAATTGTAGAGACTGTGTATTGTGAACAAGTGTGTTGTCTTGAAAGATTGCTTGAAAGAGAAACAGTGTAGACCGACAATTGTAGAGACTGTATTGTGGACAAGTGTGATTTCTTGAATGATTGCTTGGAACACGTACAGACTTGCGCTTGGTGCGGCAGGCCAAGATGGTCGTTTAGTCGAATCGAGTTCAGGACTGATGTCATTTTTGTTGCAGTGTGGTCTAACGTGATGCTTTCTGGTTTGGGTTTTCGTTCGCACTAGCCCGGCCGTATTCACGCGACCACATAATCGACATGGCTTTGACGCCTGCGCGATGAGATTGTGCTGCAGTGCCACTGACTCTTGAGTTTAGTGAAACGGTAACAGGCCTCGGACTTTCCCTGGTACGCGATGTATAAATTGTCAGTTTCCTGGTACAACTTTCCCACAAGTTGGACTGCGATCGGATCGAGTGTCTCACCGAAGTCGAAGCCTGACTTCATTTATTGGGACAGCGACTATTCTTGGTGTATGCTCACTAATCTTAAGTCCATGGATTTTTCGCTGGAGTTATGCTACCTATGACGGACTTTACAGCGATTCGGGTGTGTCCATTATGAGCTGCACGCCTTTTGTGCAGACTTCAGGGCGTTCAATATTGCACAGTTTTCTGTGCATCAAGTAGCACGCCATTTTCACAGAACGCAACGTGTTCTATGGAACAGTATGAAAGATCGAGATGGACATTTTGTTGGTTGCTGAGCGGACATGGGGACTTATAGTCACTCCGCTCTAAAGTCAAAGGTACGGCACAGCAGCTTGTTTTAAAGTGGCATTTCACTTCCAACGCTGAAACGTTTGCAGAATTAGGTGCCTGTCCTTGGTCGCACTCAATTCTGAATGCAAGGGATGATTTATTGTCTTTCCTTCCTTTCAAATAACCCCGGACCTGAGCACATCTACGTTGTCTAATCCTTGGTAAGTCAAGTAAGTACCTCATTGAACGGATAGAAGTATCTCTGGTACCTCTTTGCACATCTGTGTGTAGCATTCTGCCCCCATTGACGACTTTGTTAGTTCTAGGACATATTGTTATCTTCATGAGAGCATAGAGAGACCAAAGCGTATAGAGTTCTGTGCTGTCACCTCCTTCGTGAACCAAATCCATCGTTCTCTCTTAGTCTCTACAGCTAGTTTTTGGAAACTACTGATGGCCTTTTTATTGTCTCGCGCAAGATCCGTCATCGGACAAGTGTCACAAAGGGTCAATATTCGACAAGATGGCCATACCTTCAGCGTGCGTCTATTCTTGAGCAAAACCAACTGTACCTCCTGTGTCCACCGCAATTATTTATTTATTTTTTTTTTTTTTGGGGGGGGGGGGGGTGTGAAGAGTGTCTGAATGTCAGGAGTTGTCTTTCCCTAGATCCCCGTGCCCGTTGACCTAGTTGCCTCAACACAGACGATTCTGACTGATTATACATGAAAGGATGTGTTATCCTTGCGGGTTTCCTCGGCGTTTTACTCTACATCCTTGTGAGTTTGTTTTCTTTGATATTATCATAGTTTCTATCGTTTTAATAGTCAAGTCTTTTTGTTCACTTTCTGTCACATGTTCATCTAATAGTTTGTGTAGATCTTGTTGGTGTTATGCTTTCAATAACATGTCATCTGGAATTGTTTATGTTGCTTCACCCTTCTGTAATGTCATATTTTCTATGCACAGTGTCCACAAAGCAAATATCTATCAGTTTCTTTGTTACTTTGATTGTTGACTGCGATGAGTGAAAGACTGTATATCTGTCTTGGGATGATGTAGGTGTTTACAATGACGCCCATGCCGAAATGTGTGCATGTTTTGTGTTTCTATATGTGCAGTATATCTGTTATCATTGTGACTAGATGTTGCCATATTGGTTTCTTATTTCTCTTAATTAATTGTCATTATAAAACCAACGATGTCGGGTTTGAAAAATAATACTCATTATATTGCTCCTTATATAAGTTTATATTATAAAATTATACATTTTATATAAATGAGGAAGATACTATGCAATCCATTTTTGACAATAGAAACCAGAAAAAGAGTTCTTAAATGTTATATAGAGCCAGTCTTAACATATGGTAGTGAATCATGGACAATAGGACAACAGACAAGAAAATCATTGTAGTTGGTAGAAATGTGGTTTTACAGAAGAATGTTGAGAATACCAAGGACAGCGAAGAAGAGTAATGAAAACGTTCTGAAAGAGGCTAAATGAAAAAAAAGAGAGCTATTTTCCGATATTAGGAAGAAACAATTATCATTTCTTGGCCATGTAATGAGAAGGGAACAACTGAAAATTGAGGGACATAGAGATAGAGAGAAGCAAACAGAAAAGATAACAGACAGCTTAAGAGAGTGGCTTGGCAGAAGGTCAGCAACAGAAATGATAAATAACTGTAGTGATAGAAAGTTGTGAAGAGACATGATAACCTACGCCACATACGCCAGCAGGTCCGGTACTTGATGGTGATATATAAGTGGTACTTATATTTTCGGTGTAGTTAAGAGACATGATCACCTACGCCACATACGCCAGCAGGTTCGGTACTTGATGATGATAATGATGATGATGATGATGATATATAAGTGCTACTTATATTTTCGGTGTAGTTAAGAGACATGATCACCTACGCCACATACGCCAGCAGGTCCGGTACTTGACGATGATCATGATGATGATGATATATAAGTGCTACTTATATTTTCGGTGTAGTTAAGAGACATGATCACCTACGCCACATACGCCAGCTGGTCCGGTACTTGATGATGATGATGATGATGATGATAATGATGATATACAAGTGCAACTGATATTTTCGGTGTATTTAAGAGACATGATCACCTACGCCACATACGCTAGCAGGTCCGGTACTTGATGATGTACAAGTGCAACTGATATTTTCGATGTAGTTAAAAGACATGATCACCTACGCCACATACGCCAGCAGGTCCGGTACTTGATGATGATGATATATAAGTGCTACTGATATTTTCGGTGTAGTTAAGAGACATGATCACCTACGCCACATACGTCAGCAGGTCCGGAACTTGATGATGATGATGATATATAAATGCTACTGATATTTTCGGTGTAGTTAAGAGACATGATCACCTACGCCACATTCGCCAGCAGGTCCGGTACTTGATGATGATGATGATGATGATGATAATGATGATGATGATATACAAGTGCAACTGATATTTTCGGTGTATTTAAGAGACATGATCACCTACGCCACATTCGCCAGCAGGTCCGGTAATTGATGATGATAATGATGATGATGATGATGATGATATATAAGTGCTACTTATATTTTCGGTGTAGTTAAGAGACATGATCACCTACGCCACATACGCCAGCTGGTCCGGTACTTGATGATGATGATGATGATAATGATGATGATGATATACAAGTGCAACTGATATTTTCGGTGTATTTAAGAGACATGATCACCTACGCCACATACGCTAGCAGGTCCGGTACTTGATGATGATGATGATGATGATGATGATGTACAAGTGCAACTGATATTTTCGATGTAGTTAAAAGACATGATCACCTACGCCACATACGCCAGCAGGTCCGGTACTTGATGATGATGATATATAAGTGCAACTGATATTTTCGGTGTAGTTAAGAGACATGATCACCTACGCCACATACGTCAGCAGGTCCGGAACTTGATGATGATGATGATATATAAATGCTACTGATATTTTCGGTGTAGTTAAGAGACATGATCACCTACGCCACATTCGCCAGCAGGTCCGGTAATTGATGATGATGATGATGATGATGATGATGATGATGATATATAAGTGCTACTGATATTTTCGGTGTAGTTAAGGGACATGTCAATGAGACATTCCAAAAAACACAATCTGTTGGTCTTGCCATTAGTGTGATACACATTTAAAGGAACGGTAGAGGAAACAATAATAACAAAAGGACCATGAAGTCTGTGTCTATATAGTTGAAAACTGGAGTCTCATCGATGTCTCTAAGACAAACATACTCAGGTACTGGAGTCTCATCGATGTCTCTAAGACAAACATACTCAAGTATTGGAGTCTCATCGATGTCTCTAAGACAAACGTACTCAAGTACTGGAGTCTCATCGATGTCTCTAAGACAAACATACTCAAGTACTGGAGTCTCATCGATGTCTCTAAGACAAACATACTCAAGTACTGGAGTCTCATCGATGTCTCTAAGACAAACATACTCAAGTACTGGAGTCTCATCGATGTCTCTAAGACAAACATACTCAAGTATTGGAGTCTCATCGATGTCTCTAAGACAAACATACTCAGGTACTGGAGTCTCATCGATGTCTCTAAGACAAACATACTCAAGTATTGGAGTCTCATCGATGTCTCTAAGACAAACATACTCAGGTACTGGAGTCTCATCGATGTCTCTAAGACAAACATACTCAGGTACTGGAGTCTCATCGATGTCTTTTAGAACTAATCTGGGCAAAATTAAAAGGACAAGTGGCAGATGAAAATACAACATTCAAAATATGCGATGTAAAGACTCTTGCTAATCTCGCTTTATTAAATATAGACAAAGATTATTGGGCTAAATGTGAAGACCACGTCTTAAAACAGGAAGAGGAATATTGGAAAAATGATGGTTTGTGGAATGTTCAACCCCAAACAGTTATTAATCTTTTAGACTCGTCTGATTCAGAATGAAAGTATATAGCCCCCACAATGTTGGCCCCTATATTACCTTAAATTAGTTCAACAAACGGTCCTTATCAGGACCACACAACTATGAAAATTGGACATACAGGTACACCTTGATATTATCGTCCGTCCTCGAACTGAGAAGACAATAATTCTTCTGGTGTTTTGTCTTATTAGGTTATTTCCCCATTACGGCCATGCCTTTACCTAGTGAAAATTAATCATAGACCAGCAACTACGGTAATTTCTATTATTTAGGGGTTCACAATTTACAATTTTGACAAACATCAAAGAAATTCGCCGCTTTAAGAAAACTGTAGCTGCAAGATATTTGTTAAATATACATTTAAAGGGTCTTTTGCATTCTAATAACATTTGGAAAATTTCAACAGTTTTTAAAAAACGGTTACTGAGTAATAGCGTTTTGAAGTTGGGCACGTGATTTGAAACGAGCTATAGTTCTTTGTCTCAATCTCACTCACTCATCTCCCTCGTCTTGCACGCTTTTCCCCTGAATCTGTATTTCCCGTGAATCTACTGCGCCCCCTCACTTGTCTCCCCTAGACCTGCACTAATTCTCTTTGTTATCTCCCTCTCAACATCTCCTTAATTTTCATCATTACTTCTCCTTGTCCTATCTTTTATTTATCTCTCTATTTCACTACAACTACTTTGGACATACTATAACCAGTGATGGAAAATGTAAAACTGAAATAAACATAAGAACAGGAATGACAAAAAGTAATTTTAATGTCATGAAAAATATACTATCATCAAAACATATAATACCAGGGCTAAAACTAACAATAGCAAAAATGGTATATCTTCTCAATATGGTGCAGAAACATGGACATTAGACAAGAAAACAGAACAGAGAATTGAAGCCTTTGAAATGTGGATATATAGAAGAATAGGTAGAATTGGATGTAAAGAAAAGAAAACAAACGATGAGGTCTTAAAACATCTAAAAATGAAAAGAGAACTACTAAACACAATTCAAATAAGACAAATGCGATTTTTGGGCCATGTTAAAAGACACAACAGCCTACTAAAAGTAATCTTGGAGGAGAAAATACAGGATAAAAGAGGCAGAGGCAGATCAAAACTAACACGACGAGTAACATCAAAAGATGGACAAATCAGCCTATGACAACCTGCACCATCAAAGCAAGAGACAGAGCAGAATGGCACTCCATAGTAGCCAACCTTCGTGTCGGAGAGGACACTTGATTATGATGTTGATTGTAAATGCATCTGCTTTTCTTAGTAAGCGCTCTGGATCGACCAGGCCCCTTTTCCACCTTTAGACTTCTCAATGTTTACATCATTGTCCTACCAACTCTCCTCATCTTCTCTTAAGAAATGAAGAACACATTTTCTATGTCATTTTTATCCAGAGTAAGGCCACACTTAATGCCGCCGAGCTTTACGGTTATTTCATTGCCGTGCACATCATCGTACCCTGGACAGTACACCCAGGTTAGCGTGCTCACTTTAGAGCTATCCAAGAACTGCATCCACTTCTGCCTTCTACATTACAAAGATATATCTAAACGTGACATGAGATCGCTTGGTATGAACACCGTTGGGTAGAGCTCGCTAAAGAAAGATGTATCAGGAGGCTGTAAACATTAGCCAAAAGGCAAACGATGATAGCAGTCGGTAGTGATAGCTGGCTAATGACGTAAGTCAGAACAGAGATCTGACCAAGTTCACGTAGTTAGCTAGTTATAACTGGACTAAACAGTCTGAGTTAGTGACGGGATATCAGCCCTAATCTGAAAATGTCTCTTGACGAAGTCGAATGTTTCTAATTGACTGGTGCAACTGTCGCTGTTCTGCTTTCAATTACGACACAGCGCAACAGTTGTCGTTATCAAGGAGAACGAGGACTATGCAGGAATAAAGTCTGCTTGGGGTACTGAGCTGTGAACTAGAGTGTTATGTGCAAAAACTCTACGCTACTTTGAACTCTGTAGTTATAATCATCACGTGCCATACCGGTTGGCGTAAGCGATCATGACCCTCCACAATCTTCTATCCACCGTGCATCGTATCAATTCTGATGCTGACTGTTTTCCAAGCCATGACACCAAGCTATCTAGTATTTTCTCTCTTTTTTCTTTCGTCCGCGATATCTCTTTCCCTGTATTTTGCCAGTTGTAACCAAATATTCAAACTTTCTTCTTCTCATGGTGTGTTCGAAAAAATGTTTGTTTCTTTCTTATGTGTTTTTTTTTTTTTTTATTAGCTTCGTTTTTGCCTCTTTGAGAATGTCCTCATTAGTCTTTTTATCTGTCGAGGAAACTTTCAACATTCTTCTGAGAAATCCCATCTCTGTGGCCTCCAATCGTCTTTTCATTTGTTTGTTTACTGTCCATGATTTGCTTCAATAGGTCAGAACTGACTCTATATAACACAGATGAACTCTCTTTCTCACTTCTATTAACATAGATTTGTTGCATAACACGTTTTTCATTTTTTGAAATGCTATTTGAGCTAACCTGCTTTTTTTTTTTTTATTTCTGTGGTGCATCTTCCATCGGATGTTATTACTGCGTCCAAGTATTTGACGTGTTGCGCTTGTTTCAGATTTGTCTTCTTTATTTTTATGCTGCATGCTGGTTGTTTTTTCGATATGACCATTACATCTGTTCTCTTATTATTCACTGAGACCTTTCTTGTTGCTTTCTTTTAGTGAACTCTTTAGAAGCTAAAGATAAATAAATGATTGACCCGGAAATAATCTCCCGAAGACTACACGTAGCTGCTGTGTTTGATTTCTTTCACGATTTTTCAGGCAGGGAGTCTTGCAGACTTGCTGGATAAATCTTTTAAGTATATTCTCTTGTTTGTTTTAGATAAATTAAAACACTTCAAACTTGCAGCACGTCACAGCCATTTTATTATTTTGTACGTTCAAAGTTAACTTAAAGCATCTTGTTATACTATACTATTTGAATTTGACAAAACTGACTTAAGTAGTTAATGTCAGTCTTGCTTACTTAAACTAAACTTAAGTCAGTCAGTCAAACTTAAAGTTTTGCCACAACAAACAATGCATAAAAAAACAGCATGGCAAGAATCCTGCAACACCTTGCCCAAAAAGGAAAGTAACAAAAATAAAAAATGGATAACAGACAAAATATTAGAAAAAATGGAAGAAAGAAGACAAGCGAAAAACACTGCCAGATAGTAAGGATATAGACAATGACAATGAAATACGGAGAATGTGCAAAAAGGTAAAAAGGCAAAAGAAGACTGACTCAACCAAAGATGTATAGAAATCGAAACTATGGAAAGTAAACAAAACCCAGAAGAGAGATGCACACAGAAATAAAGAGAATGACGAATAAATACAAAAAAGCTGCAGGAATCGGATGTATAGTATAGCAAACAAAGAGAGAAGAATGCTATCAGACAACAAAGATATAATATATAATAGATAGATGGCAAGAATATATAACAGAATTATTTCATGACGAAAGGGACAAAAAGCCAGACATAAAATGTACATACAACTATAAAATCCTGAAATCCGAAGTAGAAAAAGTCTTAAAACCATTAAAAAGGGAAAAGCTGCAGGGCCTGACAATATACAGATAGAGATGATACAGGCTCTAGAAGAGTTTGGTGTCAAAGTGATCACAGACATATGCAATGACATATACCATACAGGATACTTACCAAACGATCTAAAAACATCAACTTTCATTGCATTGCCTAAAAAGAATGGTGCAGTTGAATGCAGTGACTTCAGAACAATAAGCCTAATGAGCCAGGTAACACAAATTTTACTAAAAGTTATACAGGGAAGGATTCAGAATAAAATCAATACTGAATTAGAGGAGCAACAATTTGGATTCAAGAAAAACAGTGGGACAAAAGAAGCCATATTCAGCATGAGAACATTGAATGAAAAGTGCACAGAAGTAAACAAACCAATATATGCCTGCTTTATAGATTACACCAAAGCTTTCGATAGAATACACCATAACCAACTTATAGACTGCCTAAAGGTTATAAATCTAGATGACGCAGACATACGACTAATATGTAATTTATACTGGGAGCAAACAGCAATAATAAGATATAACAAGGAGAACTCTACACCCATGGACATAAAAAGAGGAGTAAGACAAGGATGCATCTTATCACCAAGCTTGTTCAATCTATACACTGAGCAAATCTTTAAAAACATCTCAGAGATACCAGGCCTAAACATTAATGGAAAGATAATCAATAACCTGAGATATGCTGATGATACTGTTCTACTAGCAGAAAATCCTAAAGACCTACAACAGTTGCTTAATGTGATAAACACAACAAGCAAAAAATATGGACTAGAAATGAATATCAAAAAGACTAAAACTATGATTATAAACAAAGAAAATTCTCAAGACCTACAATTAAATATCACAGTAGAGGGAATACATCTGGAGACAGTCCAGAGTTACAACTACCTGGGGCATACTATAACCAATGATGGAAAATGCAAAACTGAAATAAACAAAAGAATAGGTATGGCAAAAAGTAATTTTAATGCCATGAAAAATATACTAACAACAAAACAAATATCAGCAGGGCTGAAACTAAGAATGGCAAAATGTTACATCTTCTCAATATTCCTGTATGGTGCAGAAACATGGACATTAGACAAGAAAACAGAACAGAAAATTGAAGCCTTTGAAATGTGGATTTATAGAAGAATAGGTAGAATTGGATGGAAACAAAAGACAACAAACGATGAAGTTTTAAAACAACTGAAAATAAAAAGAGAACTGCTGAACACAATTAAGACAAGACAAATTAAATTTTTGGGGCATGTTAAAAGACACAACAGTCTACTAAAAGTAATATTGGAAGGAAAAATACAAGGTAAAAGAGGCAGAGGGAGACCAAGACTAACATGGACGAGTAACATCAAAAGATGGACAAGTCAATCTATGTCAGCCTGCACCATCAAAGCAAGAAACAGAGTAGAATGGCGATCCATGGTAGCCAACCGTTGCGGAGAGGGCACACGATGATGATGATGATGACTGTTAAGTATTACTGTTACTGTTCTGTTAAGTGTTAAGTATCTCAGTTGAGTATCATCTCGTCGTCATCATAATGATAATTCATAAAATATAACTCTACGTCCACTACTAAAATTAAAAGACGAAAGTGATTGAATAAGACTAGGAAAAAAAAAAGACTCGCTGACTAAGAGCAGAGCCTCATTTCAGGACGTCAGGAGAAGGTCTTGTCTTAGTTTTAACTTACTAAGTAGTTAGTCTAGTACTAAAGAGCTTCTTTCTTAGTAGACCTGCCTAATAATATAACTTGAACATGGTCTTACTAAGACTTAACTATTTTCTAAGACTCTTACTAGTTTAGTGTGTAGGTGTAGGGCTTACCGGTCATGCCTCATGGTTAATAGATGGCAGACGCAAAGAGTGAAAGACTCACGACTCAGATCACTACTGGGGCACTGGTTGGTCTCGAGACAGAGGTTGTGAGTTCATATCCCGGCTGCACCAGCTGAGATTTTTGTTTATGATTACTCTCTGTGGCAACCACCCCTGTGGTCTCAGCAGCGAGGCCTGGCTTGAAACATCAATTACTCATCAATGGAAAAAATATGAGTACCTCCGAAAACAAAGTTATCTGTATGTGTGGCGAGGGACCCCTGTGCACATGGCTGCCAAAGAAAAGGGAAAAATGGAATAATGCGAAAAATTCAGTTCCTAGACTTCATCAAAGGTGAAAGCTGGCAAATGCACACAAAAAAAAAAAAAAGGACTATTACTCTGTATTGATAATCTATGTCTACGCCAGTCTGATTAACTCTAGTACAATAATTATTTATAGTAAAAAATATTAAATTTGTATATAATTATAGAATAGCTAGACAGAGCATTTATTTTTTCAGTACTCTAGGCATTACAATTAAGAAAATTACCACAACTGCAGACCTTATTGACTGAACTCTGCAAGCACCACAGGGTTGCCCTGCAGTGGAATATCAGGAAATGAGAAAGCAGATCAGTTGGCAAAGGAAGGTTCAACAGGCACACAACTAGATGCACCGGTTACATACCATCAGAAGAAACAGATAATCAACTCAATTAGAGGACCACAAGCCCCAAATCAGGAGGCCTTTCATAATATGAATAGATGTGAACAAGTTATCATTATATGCCTCAGAAAAGGACACAATCGACTCCACAGCCACATGTATACAAAATTCAAGATCGGTACCTCAACTACTTGTACATGTGGACATGCACCCCAGACTGCTGAACACATACTTCAAGACTGTACTGAATATAGTAGACTGAGGAAAATCCATTGGCCCATAGATACAACACAACAGGCAAAACTATATGGGTCACTGCAAGAATGACAAAAGACAGTAAAATTTATACAGGAAACGACATTGCAGATATAGACAATGTTTCAGGCAAACGAAAGATAGATAGATCAGCTCATGTGGTCATCAACATGCATATAAACATATTTTAATATAATTATTATATTTTTTATTATAATTATTCATAAAAAAATATCTTACATCTATGAAATTATTCCATTACTGGGGTGTGTTGTTGGTGAACACATAGGACCAAAGAATAAAGGCTGCTTGAGGAGTTCGGGTCTCAGTTTTTTTTCACCACATCAGTCATTTATATATTACCAAACAATACCTATAGTTCCAGAAAGTTGAGTTAGGGAACAGGCAAATAATTTCAATGCTGCTGTAAAGCTGGTAGCAAGGAGCCAGTAGTGGGGTGTGATAAACACTCCAAGGTATGGTGACAGCTATACAAGGAAGGAACACAACACAGTACTGACGTTTCAGCCTGTGGCCTTGTTCAGAATACAGGGACAACGACAACAAACAGTGAAGTACAATAAACTATAACTACAAGTCGGATGATCAAGTATAAGGAGAGGTGGACAGGGAGAGAAGTCAGATGGTATGATAAGAAAAGAGAGAGAGATATGTGCTACATGAGGGGAGGTAGGATGGGTGTAGAGATAGAAAAAAGTAAATAATATATCTGTGAAGGTATATTTAAAAAAAAGTATATTAAAAAATGACTTAGCTTCCACATTGAGTTACCAATGGTGGTGGTGGTTTTTTTTATAAAAAGGAAAAATTAATCCATGTTTTATTTGTGACACCACCCTCCCTAATCTCTTGGGTAGTGAGATCTGATCTCTAGTCCTCTTGGGTAACTGCAATAAACAGGAGGTCCCATGTGCACTTGCGCATGTTAAACAACTCTTGGACATTAACATTGAAAAGAGTAGGCCATAAATTGGTCATTAAGTAAAGTAAAGTAAAGTACCCCCGTCACGCCAAGTGGCGGTATAGGGAATATGGTGTTAGTGACCATAAATTTTACAGACCTTCGGCACATGATTTTCGGGGTAATGTGGTCGGTATTACGCCCACACCACTTTACTTTCCCAGAAAAATCCTGTATCCATTTAAGGCTGGGTGAACCTGGAAGCCGTCAGTTGGGATCGAACCCTACCCCTTGTCCTTTGTAGTCCAGTTCACTAACCACTGAGCTATCGTGGCTCCCTAAATTGGTCATTGTTCTGGCAAAATTATCAACAAAAGTCTACCTACACTGAATCCCAGGTCATGCTATGTGCAAGTGGGTCAGGATTTTTCTAGTATTTTCTCGAGGATGATATCTGAGTATCTATGGATTCATCTGGTGTGCAATGATGACAATCCTAACAAAAAATAACACTGTATTGATCTACTTTTCCAGAAAATATCTCATGGTCCCCATTTTCAAAATTTTGGTGAACCCAGATGCTACTTTGCATACCTTATGTATTATAAGGGGTTCCTTTAATTTGTTCGGAGTTTTCTAAAAAATTGTATTTATAATCTTTAAATAGTACTTTATAAAGGAAAACTGACAATTTGTGTGACTTTCTGTATCTTTTCTTTGTTTAAATTGTGGGTGTAAAAGTGGAAATTAACTGCTTATACAAGTGCTATCCAACCAAACTAAAGTGAACCTACATTTTAAAAAGGTTATCAATACTGGGGGGGGGGGTGGAGAAAGAGAGGAAACAGGCAAATAATTGCATATTTGCGGTAAAGCTGATAGCAGGAAAATAGTAGTAGGGTGTAACATATAGTAATACGAGATTTGTGACAGCTTTACAAAAAAGAGACACAACAAAATACTGACATTTCGGCCTACATAAAGCCTTCCTCAGAAATCTAGAACAACATAAAGAAACTAAATTAAATTCAACTAATTCTAGGATGAGATGGACAGGTAAAACAAGGAGAAATGAACAGAGGGGTAAGAGGTGAAATGATGGAGCTAGAGAGAGATGTTCTACATGTCGGAGGATAAAAATGGATAAAATGTGAACATTTATCCTCCAACACGTAGCACATCTCTCTTTCATTCCATCATTTCATCTCTTATCCATGTTCATTTTTTCTGGATTTACATGTCCCTCTCATCTTAGATGTAATGGAGGCGGAAGACGCGCCTCCCAGCACCAGAGCTAGAAGTTGTCAGTGATCCACAGCTGATGGCTTGCACCAGGATCGATGAGCCAGAACCATCCAGACCCTGCTCCACCTCTCTGTGGTGCCTCTAGTAACAGACTAACCTGTCTTGTCTGACAAAGCGAGTAGGGATCGAAGAGGGAATACAACCCAGTACTCAAAAATATCGTGCTGAAGTTGGATATGTTGGGCCGAAAGGCGCAAATATCACAGTTATACTGTAAACCACAACGCAGACACATCCATTTAACATCCTTTTAAGGGTGGATGATGAAGAGGTGTACTCCTTTAGTTATCGGGCGAACGCAAGCAACCATATGTAGTAGGGTTTACTTTAGTTCGTTGTTCTTGTTTTCTGAGGAAGGCTGCATGTAGGCCGAAACGTCAGTATTTTCTTGTGTCCTTTTTTTGTAAAGCTGTCACCATACCTTGTAGGAATGTACATTACACCCTACTGCTTCCTCCTATAAATACTGAGGCAAAAAAACTTGACCAAAGTTGTTGAACTTCTGACTTCCCAGCAGATGAGTACACTAATTATAATGTCTTTCGTTTTTAAATATGACTCATAGAAATAACCAGAAATGACTCCAAGTATCTTGCTATATTTTCCAGATCTAACAACAATGATCACAGACGTACAACTTGCCATTTTTGCCAATGGCCTGGGTGTTGCATTGTTCTTACTTGTGGTGTTGTATCATTACGTCGCTGCCAATAATGTGAAGAAAATCGACTGACATAAAAAAAAATAATATCACCATTTGCTCAGTCAAGGTATCATTCTTATAATAAAATATTGACTAGTCAATTATTGTGTTAACTGTCAGACTTAATAAAAAAAAAAGGATAAGAATTAGTTTTACTTAGAGATACTTACATAACGTACATGCACACACAAACATTTACTTTGCTTTTAATTATGTTTTCTTCATCTTGCTATGGACGTTTGATAGGTGGCCTAAGTCACAATCATAAAACATTCATTGGTATCAAAACATAAATTTAAACTTAGACACAAGACACAATGAAATGAGAAACAAAAACATTGGGCATCTTGAGAGGCTTGCCCAGAAAAGGGATATGAGGCAAGATACAAACAATGAGGGTCTTGTGCAAAGTCTGACGTTTAATAGCAAAGAACATTGGACATGAAGAGTCTATAATTGTTGCCTTGTGTGCTGACATTGAAAAAGATAATAAAGAAATTTATTTAAATGGTTGGGTGAAAGAAAGAAAACAATAGTTCTTCATTTCTAGAAACACACACAGAAATAATGAATTTAAGGTGTTTGCTGAATGTTTATTTGAACCATGGCCATACATCGCATGGTGCCCAAGGGCTGACTCATATTATGCATCTCTTGTCACAGTTCTCCATAAGGTTTTCTTTGGTTTGCATATCTTATATCTTCTCTTTGGAGTGTGCCATGTGTTATTTTTTGTTGTGGATTTCTTGTCTGAGTATGACTATCCAACTCCAGATCTGGTTATCACTTTATACGCTTCCTCTTGGTTGCACAATTCTTGGTTGCATTTTTATTTGGCTAAATGTATTTTTCCTGTAAAGTTTTCCTGAAAGCAGGTTGTAAGAAATGACAATGGGCATGTTTCCTTTTCTACTCTTCTGAAATCTGATCCGTGCCAAAGCACTGAAAGTAAGTAACTCATATATTCTTAGCTTAATTTTTGTTTTGTAATCAGTTCCTGCCACCTATTTTGGGACCTTCTGAAGCAAGCAGCGAGAGTCTGATATTCTCTATTTTCTAAACTAATTTTCTTGAAAGTCTTGTTAAATCAACACAGAACAGTGTTCACATTACTATTCACCACAATAGAATTATCGCAACTCCTTCACTGTTCTGTCCACCCTCTCTCACAGAATAGAATATACTGTTTCTCCAGTTGCAGTTTTTGTCCTCTTTGCACTAGTCTCCCTGCTTTCTTTTATTCCCAATATGTTAAAAGTTCTGAAAGAGGCCAAAACAGCGAGCTAATATCCAATATTAGGAAGAAACAGTCATCATTTTTTGGCTTTCTGATCTACATCAATGACCTAGTTACTGAACTACCACATGGCATCAAAGTGGCAATGTGGTGCACAGAGGAGTATGCAACAGTGGCCTCCAAATTGCTACAAAGAGCTATGAATGCACTGAATTCATGGACAAATAGATGGTGTATCAGCATCAATACAGATAAATGCAGTACTACACTTTTCACTCTCTCCCCAAAACAAAAAGCAGGAGCCATCTATATAAACAATGAGCCTGTGAAAGAAGACATACAAGCTACATATCTCGGAGTTACATTTGATAACAAACTACCTTGGAAACAGCAGATAAATAAGGCAACCCAAAAAGCAAGGAGGAAATTGGCTATTCTAAGAAAGCTGTGTGGAACCACATGGGGTGCGGATCAGCCGCATGGTGCTCAGCACCAAACACCACACTGCAAGAACTGGATAAAGTACAAAACCAGGCACTTAGGGTCATCACAGGAGCAATGAAATCAACACCAATATTGGAGATGGAGAAATTGTGGAGGATACCAGCACTGAGAGAACGGAGTGACACAAAGGTGCTGATACAGGCAGAAAAATTTGCATGCATGCCGAGACATCCAATGAAGGACCGATTCCAAAATCTTGCATTGGGACGACTTAAGAGAAGCAGTTTTATCCACCAAGCCAAGCGTATTAGTAGATAAACACCAAACATGCCAAGAGTTGTTAACCCCCTACTGCCCATACCAGAACAGACTCCCTGGACAGAGGAATCAGGATTATCAATACAAATACGGAGAGAAGTGAAAGGAATAGTTGACAAAGAACAGAATAGTCTACAGCGAAAAACAATAACTCAGTTTCCTGGATGAAGAATACCAAGACCTATGGATTCGTGTGTACACAGATGGATCGGCACAGAATGCAGTAAAGAATGGGGGAGAAGGTGCATATATAGAGTACCCAAATAACACTAGGGATATGAATAAAATAGCAACAGGGAAATATTGTCACAATTATGATGCAGAAATACAAGCAATAAAGTTGGCAATAGAAAAACTGCTGAACAGTTATCTTAGCCCACAGCCTGTAGTGTTTTTGACAGATGCAAGATCAGTGTCCCAGGCACTACAATCAAGAAAATTACCACATCTGCAGACCTTATTGACTGAACTCTGCAAGCACCACAGGGTTGCCCTGCAGTGGATCCCATCTCACTGTGGAATACCAGGAAATGAGAAAGCAGATCAGTTGGCAAAGGAAGGTTCAACAGGCACACAACTAGATGCACCGGTTACATACCATCATAAGAAACAGATAATCAAATCAATCAGAGGACACAAGCCCCAAATCTGGATGCCCTTCATAATATGAATAGATATGAACAAGTTATCATTATATGCCTCAGAACAGGACACAATCAACCACATAGTCACATGTATACAAAATTCAAAATCGGCACATCAATTACTTGTACGTGTGGACAGGCGACCCAGACTGCACTGAATATAGTAGACTGTGGAAAATCCATTGGCCCATAGTTACAACAACAGACAAAACTATATGGGCCACTGCAAGAATTACAAAAGACAGTAAAATTTATACAGGAAACGACATTGCTGATATAGACAATACTTCGGGTGAACGATAGATAGATAGATAATGTAAAAATATTGGCTTAGCTAATGGCTGGATGGAGAAACATAGATTAAATTTCAAAATAAACTCTGCTGCCAACTTCAGGTATCTTGACAGTGCCATACCAACAAATCAAATGAAGCATCGACAAGAAAGTAAGGAATTCACTGAAATCAAAATTGTGCACATGACACTGGCACATCATCAGAATTTTCTCATATTGGCCCAATCAGCCACCCCAACAAAATGATGACCATGATAGATGAACATTTTTCTGGCACACACATCATCATCATATTATTATTGTCTCATCCTCAGATACTCCCAAGTTCAGAATGTGGCTTGTCTCAGCTTCTTAAATCAGATATATTTTTATTTATAAAAAAAAATATGTTCACTGTTGGAATATATTAAAATGTAATACTAAGACCTATTTTTGTTGTCATTGAGTATTATCGTGTGCTGTAATTACTTTATATGTACTTTACTCAGGAAATGAAATCCATTCTATCTTACCAACATTATTTAAATGTTAGCATACAATAAATGTATTTAAAAATTGCTGATATGGATGAGTTAGGTCAAATACAGTTGCAGAAACCTCTTTCCTGATGTTTCCTTTCTTTAACACATTCTATAGCATGAGCCACAAAATGCAGCTCAAGTAGACAACGCGAGAAACCTAGGAGCCATGTTTTGTGGCTTTCACAATTTATTATTGTTTCTGCAATTATTTTGACTAAAACCTTGTAAATTCTCTTATTTAAACCTTTTCCAACTTCCTGAGAAAATTGTCACAACAAACTGGATCAATTTTTTTCCCAATTATTTCAAATTTTTTTTTTTTAATTCTGAGAAACAGCATGGCCACAGCTATCTGTGATTAACTCTTTCCGAACCACCAACTGACACAATGACTCCACTTATGAAAGTACCACCGGACCCAAAGACACATTGGACAGAGTACGGTTGAATATTCTAAAGTAAAGTAATGATCCTGTATATTCACCTAAAGAAAACCTAAAGTTAACCCCCTTTGTAGTAATTGTATGTCTTCCTTTCTTTGGTGGGCACGGACAGGCAATGCCTTATATCTTGTAGGGCAACAACAAAGGTCCTCCATTTTATAGTACAGTCGATGGCCATCTTTCACATGGGGCTAATGTCTGACCCACACTTTAATTCTGCTTCTGTTGCTCCCACCAGGTTGTTCTTGGTGTGAGTATTTTATCTTCCATTCAGAGTCCACTGCAAGGCAGTTCTTGTCTCTGATTCTCTTCTGCTCACATCACCCATTTGGCTACATTGTCCACCTTTTATCACTACTTGCAACATGTTATGGTTGCTGTTTCGTTTGGCCAAAATATCCTGAGGATCTTGATCATGCAGATAGTGTGAAATGATGCTAGCCAATTTTGATGTTATCCATTGTTCTGCAGCTGTCATATCCATATAAATTACTGAAGGAAAACAAAGACAAAATGCTGCACTTTACACTAAGTGATCAGTATTATTTAATTAATCAAACATTTTTGTACTGGTGGAAGAAACAAAAAAAATGTCAACAGTTCAAATGTGCTTTTATAGACAAGTACATGTTTATTTTTCATGTAGGAAATATAACAATTATAATGCCAGGCATGAGAGCACCTAAAGTTAACAAGTACAAATAATGACAACACAAACTGTGAAGGAGGAAAAAAAAAGAGGAATTTTTAGTGCTTATATCTTAGCGCTACCATAGAAACATACAGGATGATGTGTCATTAACTTGTAGTGTAAAAAAAAAAATATATATATATACATGCATATTTATATGGCTGTGTTGTCTGGGTGTTGAGTGAGATAAGTTCTTCACTTTCTCTCCCATTGTGGCTCTAGTTCTACTCCATGAACACAAAATGTATAGAATTCCATTTCTTTCCGTTGCTGTAGAAACTTTTACAAGACATTTTTTAACTTAATTGTTTATAAAGGAAAGGGGTGATTTTCTAAGTTCTGAGCACTGCAATCATTCAATTGTTAAGAGAGACGGTGGCTGAATCAACGACTTATCATGTTTCAAGCCAGGAGAATACATGCAAGTCTCCCTCGTCAGACTACACAAATAGAGAAAATGTACAGATATTTGGGAGTATTACTACTGCATCATCATCAGGTCGCACGTCCTTAGTAGAATGTTGCATTCACTATAGCCTATTTCAAAGAATTTGTCTCTAGTGAGATCCCCCAGTATTTCTGTTGTCACGCTGACAGTCTCTCTGATGCCTTGAAACCACCTTCTTCTTGGTCTACCCGATATATCATCCTGTAACCATGTTTTCCACTGTTACTCTCTCTCCAGCCCGCTATGTCTTTCGACATGATGGTATAAGTTGTTCTTTCTCATGTTTCAGTCTATTAACCCTAGATTACGCTTCTGTTGTAAAAATTTACCACCCTTAAACTACAGCATCATGTACCTCCACAATCTTCTATCCACAGTGCATCATATCCATTCTGTTGTTGACTGTTTTCCATGCCATGACACCAAGCTATCCAGTATTTTCTCTCTTTCTCGTCCGCGATCTCTCTTTCCTTTTATTTTGCCAGTTGTTATCAAGTATTCCAACTTTCCTCTTCTCATGATGTGCCCAAAAAATAATGTTGATTGCTTCTTTCTGATGTTTGAAGAGCTCCGTTTTTGTGTTGGCCTCTGAGAACTTCCTCATTGCTCTTTTCAGCTGTCCAGGGAACTTTCAACATTTTTCTGAGAAATCCCATCTCTGTGGCCTCTAATTGTCTTTTCATTTGTTTGTCTTCTGTCTATGATTTGCTTCTATATGTCAGAATTGGTTCTATATAGCACTGATGAACTCTCTTTCTCATTTCTATTGACATAGATTTGTTGCATAAGATATTTTTCATTTTCTTAAATGCTATTTTGGCCTGAGCTATTCTGCTTTTTATTTCTGTGGTGCATCTCCCATCTGATGATATTACTGTGCCCAAGTATTTGAAACGTTGCACTTGTTTCAGATTTGTCTCGTTTATTTTTATGCTGCATGATGGTGATGAACTTAAACTACAAATTACTTAAATTTGACAGTTTATTGTGAACAAATATCCCTTCCCATCCCTTGTTAATGACTACTTCTGGTGACCCCTGAGTGTTGATTTGTCTCCTTTGATATTGGATTTCTTTTTTTTTTTTCAAATAAAATATATTCTGCATAAAAGTTACTATGGAAAATCGTAAGAACACGGCTGTTCTAATTGATAAATTACGCCAACATTCAAGAAATATTATGGGGGAAATCTCAGCCATCGGTGAGACATCAAAGAAATCTTTTGTAAACACGGGATAGACACCAAACAAGGCTTAGAGGTAGTTGAGCTTATGGGTTGAAGTGATGCTGGAAGGCCTCAGTGTGAAAAGACAAAATGTAACTTCTCTGGTAGCGGGGGGCATGTAAGATTTTAAGCTAAAAATTGGCAGCAAGCAAGGAAATGATTATCTCCCCGTGTCATCTTGGGTAAACACACAATTGTGTAGCAAAAGATCACAGAAAATACTATTTTTGGAACTCTAAGATTTAAGTGGTAGTAATATTTTACTATGCTATCGTGGATATATATATATATGAACCCTACTATCACTAATAGGAATCATAAATTAGGGTTAATGTGTCTTCCATACAGTTTCTCATTATCCGGGGTATCTTATCTTATCCTTCCTGTTTGCAAGATTGTCCATGATTGCTCTTGGGAAAATACATGCCCTCAGTATTCTAATCAATGTCACTGCAAGGATATAGACTTTCTTATAGTATATAGACTTATAGATATAGATATCTGTCTGCCATAAAAATTCAGATTACAATCAAAATACAGACCAAGAATCTAACTGTAAAGTTTCTCCTGACAAACCTGCACAATTAAATGAAGGACAAAATAAGTAGAAATGCATTGCTTGCCCACACAGAACCAAGCATGGCACAGGAAACCATTAGGTATGCTGGTTAGCAGCCATAGCAAAATAATGTCCATCCACAGCATTCTTTATGTAGTAAAGAGTTGAGAATGACCACTGATAATATATCATCTTTTTTTTCGCCAGTATTTTGTCATAAATGCACTCTGGACACTTCCATTAGTGTTTTCTCAAAATGTTCATTAGCATGCAGCAGCTAACATATGACTTTGGTATCAAAGGTTGGCTACCATGGGTCACCATTTTGCTTCGATGGTGCAGGACGTCATAGGTTGACTTGTTCATCTTTCGATGTTACTCGTCCACGTTAGCCTTGGTCAGCCTCTGCCTCTTTTACCTTGTACTCTCACTTCCAAGATTACCTTTAGTAGGCTGTTGTGTCTTTTAAAATGCCCCCAAAATCACATTGTATTTAGTAGTTCTCTTTTCATTTTTAGTTGTTTTAAGAAGACTGTTTTCTTTTCGTTCCATCCAAATCTACCTATTATTCTTTATATCCACATTTCAAAGGCTTCTAAACTCTATGTTCTATATATATATATATATATATATATATATATATATATATATATATATATATACATATGAAAACAAAATCTCAATTTTTGCCATTAACTCAAAAAAACATTTTCTTGTATTTAGGAACATTATCACTGCATGAAAAGTGCCATCAACACAAACTATGTAGGACCAGTGGTGATCCCTTAGACAACTTCAGAAAACCAGCAATATAATTTTACACTTTCAAACTTAGCTGTACACCAACCTGGTCTTGCAGATTTTTAACTGTAAAAAGTTATTTTACCAACTTGAACATAAAATCTACATATTTTCATCTGTCTCTT
The DNA here is from genome assembly GCA_032433765.1 of Megaustenia siamemsis. Taxonomy (NCBI): domain Eukaryota; kingdom Metazoa; phylum Mollusca; class Gastropoda; order Stylommatophora; family Ariophantidae; genus Megaustenia; species Megaustenia siamemsis. The sequence continues at coordinate 82,621,776 of JAVIAB010000139.1, forward strand.
TTAAAACTACACACTTCGTCTTACACAGATAAGGTGTACAACAAAAAAAATGCTCACCATGGTATTATCAGTACTTTAGACCTGAGATGAACATCTTAACCTCATATCTACAAGTGACCCATGAACAAAGCATTTAAAATTATATCTTGACATTACTCAATCTGTGAGGTAAATAACAAAACTCAAATAGACAGAAATAATGCTATTGTTACAATAATTTGATGCATTGTTTTCTATATTTACAAAAACTTATTGAAATATTTAAACAAAACAATTCTGCATTATGAAATTATTGTAACAATTACATAAGATTTATACACACGAATGTAAAGTTCATATGCAAAACGATAATCCCATACACCTTCAGCAAGCTAATAGCTTGTAATTGCCACACTACTTAGAAAACTTTCTCATAACAGTGTCAATGGCTGGATCATGTCACCTCACAAATAAGAGATTTGTTGACATCAGTTGCTAGCAAGAGCACCACATAAAGTCACCATGATGTAGACATCTGGCATAAGCTTGTTCAATTTATGTGATAAATAAGGAGAAACAAGTAAGCAACTTTCTAGAAGTCTAACGGCAGGAACAAAAATATGTTTCAGTTGTCGCCACTGTCTCGTTGCAGTTTATACCAGAGTAACATTAGCAGACTTGCAATACTGCTGAAGAAAGTTTTTAGCTTCTGTTTCCATGCCAGAGTTGATCAAAGGTTGAACCTGTCAAATTAACAACAATGAGAGCATTAAAATATTTTTCTACAATTCTAACCATTATTAATCAGTGAACAGTGAAGGAATAGTTACAAGTATAAAATAACAAAGCTTCAAAATGCTGAAATACATGTCATTATAATTGTTGCTGTTCATGATTATTTATTTTCTGTATACATTTATAAGTTGGTGGTTAGACATTCATTTTACAAATAACCTTGGTGAAGGAATATCTATCTATTGTCCTTTCAAGCCGAAGATGGCACATAGGGCAGAACCACAATCTCAAAAAACAGAAACCTTGCGTGCCAAAGTGGAACATATTGCAGAGATCACTGCTCTAAAATCTATGGCGCTGTTTCCATAACAATACTTTTTACAATCACAGCTTGTCAAGCCATCGATCAACCTCCTTAGTTGCCTCTTACGGCATGCCTGGAAGGTCACAGTGTCACTATTATTTACTTCCCTCATAATAAGGCCCCGGTAACACACAGCTCACAGAAAGTCCATGATAGTTTTGCACCCGACAGCAGAAACAAAAATCTGGACAACATGATTGCATCTTTTACAAAGCAAGCACTGTGTGAATATTTATGTAGGTCATAGCGAGAATGAGAATTCATGTGCAACAAATTATCAAATTCCAAGAATTTATCATTTTGAGATTCTTGGCTGAGGTTGATTTATGACCTGAGTTTGCCCTCATGGACATATTCTGTATGTTTGGCTATCTAATAGAATTATTCGCTGCATTTGTTGAGTTACAAAAGGTTCTTTTGATGATTAACTTCTTGAAAATTTTTTTATGCATTGTATGAGAGAATGTCTCACAAAATGTGTGTGTGTGGGGGGGGGGGGGGGGGGGGGGGGGGGGGGGGAAGAGAGAGAGAGAGAGAGGATATTTAAGATCTTACATCAATAGAAAAAAAGCCAACACAACACTCAGGGGTCACAGCAAGGTAACAATTAGGAGGGGCTGCAAATATTTTGACCATGGCAAACTGTCAAGTTCTAAAAATTTTGTGTTTAAATGCAATAATTTTAAAGACAGTATCATAAACTATAGTTAAGATCTAACTCCAAAAAATTGTTATCCTCAGTGATGTCAGTCCCACAACCTAATCAAGCTCCAAACAGGACAGACTCATCCAATATTAAAGGAAAAAATGTATGTCGCCTTAAATAATAAAACCAAACCCTGCAATGGATGTCAGCACACTGCAAATAAGAAAGCAGGTGGGGAACCTTAAACAATCCAACCACAAACAACTATCAAGAAGGCTTGAGAGCAAGCCCACAATCATGTCACAGGTCAAGGTTCATCTTTGCGAGCTATAGACTGACATAGTCCAACCTACTACCGCTTGAAAAGCTGAAAACATGGGGTTGCGTTAAGGCCTCCTCTATAGCTGGCTGTGATCCAACCCACCTCAAAGCAAAGACTCTCCAGCGAAACAAGGAATGGAAAACACAATGGAGAGAAGTGTAGGAAAAATATGAACCAAAACATGAACAGGAAAATATGGTCACAGAGCACATCTACACAAAACAGGACACTGTAGTAATCGCTGTGTTATGCAATACCTCATGGCACAAACTAGTTTTTTCTAGAATCGTCATCTGAACATTTCCATACTTCAAATTCTTTTGTTTGCCTCAACCACTTTATTGCTCCATTCTAGATATTTCCCCTGTGTCTTTCTCTATCTCTGTATGTCACTGTTTTTATAGTTTTAGCAAATTTGTAGTAAAATGTAATTAAAAAAAGAGAAATCACATACCATGCCAGGGCAGCGAATAGCCATTTTACCCAGATGTTTTGCCAAATTAATTTTAGGGTCATCTGAGAGTCCTGTCAATGGATCATGGTCTTGCTTTCCAGCATATGCCAGTTGTGAGTATGACGTCTGGTAACCTGGAGGATTATAGCAAGAAACATTACACACTACAACAGTTTGTAATAATAAAAAAAAAATATCTGAGTTTTAATCCACTCATTCAAACAAATTAGTTGCCTTTTACATTTTATTATCTTTTCAATATTTAAATAGTGATTACATAGCCATTTATCTCCCTCCACCCTTGCAATGCTGTTAACAGGTGCACCATCCTGAGGTCACACTAAAAATAACATTCCAACTATTATTTACTCTACATTCTTATCAATAAAAAAAAAAAAAAGATATTCAGCTTCAAGCTCTGAGTTTCTTGTTTACATCTTTTTATATTAACAGTTCAGTATGTATGTCAATTTTCAAATATGTCTAGTCATATTCTCAGCCTGTGCCACCAAAATGGCTCAATTCTCATACTGCAGTTGATGTCCTTTGTCATAGTCATCTCCATAGCGGCATGCAGTAAACAGAATTTCTTCACTTTGCTGACAAAAGTTCAAACACATACAGCAGCTTCACACTGGGAAATAACTCTTGCCGTTCATCAGCTTTTTTTCGTAAGAGGCGACTAAGGAGTTTGATCGATGGCGCAGAGAGAAATCACAAATAAAAATCCCAACTGGTGCAGTCGGGATTTGAACCTACAACCTCTCGGTTTTGAGGCCGGTGTGTTGTCTCCAGACCAACCAGTCCCTCAGTCATGGTGTTTTAACTCCATTCACCACTTATAAACCAATACAAGATCATTCCCTACATGTTTACTGATCACAACAGCTAATTTGTCATTTTGATAAATTTACATTATATGACATAAAACCTCAATTGTGCAAAATCAATATAATATGATAGGAAAGTAATTTTAGTATAACTGTTATGTAGATTAGTTTGAAGTGGTAAGGGAAAAATTCAATCTTTGATTTTGTCAACTCATTGCAGCACATTTTGCATGTCACTTTTACTACATACATAACCAAAGTATTGTTCACAAAAAATATGATAAAAAAAAATGTTGACAGACAAGGCACGAGCAAACAATTATATATACCAGAAAGATATATAAATATAGCATGTGCAGATTTGTGTTGAAAAGTGGACATGTAAAAATGCAGCTTTGACACATGTTCACCAAGAATTGAAGCATTAACAAAAAATAAATAGAACTACCTGGTGTATCCTCTATTTCAATAAAATGTTCATCATCTGGGATGCTATCATCTTCTGGCAGTTCAAACAAACCAACCAGAGCCTGGAGCAATCTTGGCCTGTCATGACAGGAGGAAGAAATAAGCATTTTAAAGACGCTGAAGATATGAGTCAAAATTAGTAATAAGGTACAGTTTACCACACCATACAAAATATGGGAAAATATATGTTAAAAAGTGTTAAAAAATAAGATTGACACTCAGACAAACCATGCCATTAAGAAAATTGACAAAGTTGAGGCAAGACTATGCAAATCAAACAAAATTAGAACCAGTGACCAAGAATTTAACAATAATCAGCTTTTTATCTTGAAGGATAAATTCAAGTTTTATAGTTGAATACTCATTTAAGTAGGTTCTGCTAAACCATTACAAACAAGACATAATTATCAATAATACAGTTTCACTGATAACATCTAATTTATGGAAAACAATATGAACATTTAACTTAAAAAAATAAAAATAAAAAATTGTTACAACTTACCAAAGAGATGCATATTCTCCACTTAGCATAGAATCTACTTCAGTCAGTATCATTGTGACACCAAATGCACAGATCTTTTTGGATGTATTGCCAGACACTTTTTGGAGGTCTTGCAGGAAAAGACGTTCGACAACCATGTGAAACATTCTAAAATATAAAGAAAACCACAGTTCTAAAATGTCTCCCACTAGCTTTAGGCTAAATCAAGAGTGGTCATTAGAAGTAATCAATTTTGGAGCACAAATGACTAAAAATATACAAAACAATTGTTTTGGATTCATTTCTTAACACAAACTCCAGCTATTAAAATATGAGCACTTTGTAGGAAGAGATGGTAACAATAGTAAGGACTGGCCTCATCATCTCAAAATACTATTATTTCATTCTAAGAGATTGGGTTGAAAGCACTTGTCAGAAAATACCAGGATTGGTGAATCAGAACTATCCAGATCCTACTCCACCCTTTTGTGGTGTATGTAGAAGCAGTTAATGAGACTGGGTCCAAGTGATTAGGGATTGAGAGGAAGGCAACTTGGCACTCAAAAATGCCATGCATCTATATCCATTTAAGACAATGAGGTCTACTTACTTGCAGGGTGAACACAAGGAAGATAGGAGTATTGTGAAAACATGGTTTAAACAACCCCATCATATAAGCTATAGGACACCCTTTACCTGATATTTTGCACATTAACATTATCATGCACCTCATAATGGGCACAATTTCATGTGTCTCTCTCATACACACACACAAAAACCTCACAGAGCCCAAATTTAATATCCTCACCATACATATTGTGTATTTGCCTTTATATAATGAGTATAACTTAGTTTTGACTAATAAAGATGGCAGCTGATAGTACTGGGGGAAAAAAAATCAAAATTAGGAACCAAAAGAAGACTAGAAGTGGAAAATAAAACACCATAGTCATATTTTCTGGTCCTCATACTCCATAAATAGAATCATATTAATGATAAAGAAAACACTTACTTTGGTTGAATTCCATCAATTATCTCCACAAGTGATGAAGCTCCATACTTGATTGCATACAAACAGAAGAAAACCAGCAAGCCTAGTGAGAAAAAGGTATATTGATGCCTCATGTTACCAGTTTCTAACATTCAACACTTATTTTTTTTTTATGTTAGAGAATGTAGACATATATTGTCAGTTGTCTCTCATTAAAATCCATGGCAATTGAAACAATGCATTGTCCATTTATTATGATGCAACTTACAAACATTTGCACTCTCACACTTTGAGTTACCACTGGCCACTTTCTTTGTACTATCTTAGCCACTGTATATAATTTGGTTTATTGACCAGATTAGCTATCTGCAGAAACTAACTTCATTCTGGTGTCACACTGTAAGTGTAATTGTTGATTGTCTATAAATATTAACAATTTGGTGGGCTTCTGTGAGTTGCTATGTTTGATATTTGTAAAATTTACATTAATGTGCTGGTCAGTCTCAATGTTCCAATGAAAGATTTGACAGCAGATCAGAAAAGATGTGCTATATATATAATATATAAAAACAAGAACAAATGAGAAAAAAAATGGTAGATCTGTGCTCCAAATTGAGCAGAAACTTAACCATCTAACGTTTGTGAGATGCCAGAGGGCTCACAGTGTACCACATCACAAGATTTCAAAACTAAGCAAGGACATTAACTCTTAGTAAACACCAAGCTAAAAAGCTGACCAACTCTGGACATATCCAATTTTTAGCACATTTATGGTATCTGTTGTTTGTCATTGTTTAATCAAGTAGTATATAATATTCAGGAAAGGCTGCTCTGTTCATTTACAACATTATGATACATTTGTATACAAGAGTCGCATGAAAAAAGTGACAAAATTCAAATTAAACTTCTATGAAACATTTAAAATTCCTCATCAGAAGCCACATGTGTACTTATAATATCCAAATATGCATATATAATTATACGAATTTCAATCATTTTAAAGCACGAACAACATATTTATACCCATTCACAGTTACAGGGTGTTTACAATTTAAAAGAAATAAAGCTAGGAATGTTTCAAATATTCACTTCACATAGTAAATCCTTCTATTATCAAAACTGAAAATCAACTTTCTTCTTCTTTATGCCTTCCTCATTTGCCTTTCAGTGTCGAGGGAAGATATAGTTTGTGATCTTTTGCTCTTCTGTGTGCTGTTATGTTTCGCTAGTGTTTCTAATATTCCATCAATCCATCTATTTTTGTAGCCGGCCCTTTGGTCTGGTGCTCTAGCAACACTAATTGAAAGCTTGTTGTACTGCGTTTTGATCTTTCTGCCTATCACATAGGCCAAACCATTTTATGTTTTTTTTCTGTATGTATTCTATGTTAGGAATTATTTCTTTTTTTTTTAGTTCTCAGCTCTTCATTTCTGATTTTATCTCTCAGACTGTTTCCTTCATTCGACATTTAATCCCAGGAATGGTTATTTTTCTCATTGTTCCTGCATCTAGGGCCCAGGTCTGGCATTGGTAGCTGAACTTTGGGATGAAGATTTAATTGCAGTGCCCATTTTGCCTCAAGTTATTTCCTTGTTGAACAATAGTAGTAATATCCGTCTGATGATTTGACAATCTCTGTTGCACGGTCAGTGAGCCTATTTCTGTGTTTGTGAATTGTCTGTCACTAGACTTTTTAGACATTTAAATTCTTCCGCTTGTTTTAGTACTCTGCCGTCCATCACTATCTTGTGTTGATTTTCATGTTGTACTTTGCACCTGTGCTCTTGAGTCTATTTAAGTGTTCTTGTAGGTCTTCTATTTTAACATGAATAGGTGCCCGATCGTCTGCAAATAGAAGCTCATTAATCTCATCTGTCTCGATAGGTTGGCTAACATGTAGTCAGTCCATGTATATAAAGAACAATGGGGTAGATAGTATACATCCCAGTTTTCCTGATCCTGACCACATTGCTTTATTTCCTGGTGCATATTTTATTACTTCTTCAATTTCCTTTTTCAAGTTTGGTTCCGTGTTTATGACATGTTCAAAAGGTTTTAAAAGAAATCTTTGATATTGACTGTCTTTTCTTGCTAGATAGAAGTCTCTTGTGGTTGTCTGAAGTCCCTCCTCATTTTTTTTTGCCTGAATTCTGTTTTGTTTTGCTTCTATGATCACAATTTTATCATTCCACCATTGGATGCTCTTCTTCCCATGTTTCTTGAAAGTTTCATGAATTCCTGTTAGTTTTTCTTCTGGCTAATTTTCCTCGATTCTAGATCTTTAAATTTAATTTATCTTCACTCTCAGTTGTAGTTCCTTCTTTTGTATATTTACGTATCTTCTCTTTGTTTCTGGCTGCCTGAATGCAATCATAACCATTCTATGGCCTGTGTCACTTGAAACATTTGGGATCTGTTACTCTTTTCTTCTTCTGAAAATCCATCCACTTTCATGTTGAATGATATCCACAGACCACTTGAAAATAACTCAAAACAACAGAAATGGGATCCAGTGGTCACTGACCAAACAACTTGATGATTTAGACTTTGCTGATGACATAGCTCTCCTATCACACAGCCACCAACAGATGCAAGATAAAATGAGTATATTAGATGAGAGATCACAACAGCTAGGACTAAAGATTAATAGAGATAAGACCAACATTATGAGAATTAATGCAGTTGGCAATAACCAAATAAAACTAGGAGAAATACCTCTACTAGACGTACAATCTTATATATATCTGGGCAGTAATATAGATAAAGAGGGAGGAACAGAAAACGATACCAAAATAAGGATATCAAAAGCAAGAGGAGCTTTCATTGCACTGGGAAACATATGGAAATCCAAAGAAATTAGGCTAAATACAAAAATACAAATTTTCAACTCCAATGTTAAGTCGGTTCTATTATATGGCTGTGAAACATGGAGAATAACAAAATTGACAATCACGAAGGTACAGACTTTCATTAATGGATGCTTGCGCAGAATAAAGGGATGGAAATGGCAGGACAAAGTCACAAACGTGGAATTATGGAAATGTACCGGTCAAATACCAGTGGATAAAGAAATACAGCGAAGACGATGGCGATGGATAGGACACACACTACGGAAACCAACTGAGAGTATTACACAACAGGCCCTTTTTTGGAATCCCCAGGGGAAAAGACAAAGAGGAAGACCAAGGAATTCTTGGAGAAGACAGATTGAAGCAGAGATGAAGATGATGGGGAAGACATGGAATGATCTTAAAAGAATTGCAAAAAACAGAACGACTTGGAAAGTGTTTGTTGAAGACCTATGCTCCACTGGGAGCTAAAAGGTAGAAGAAGAAGATATCCACAGACAAAGAGATCAAATCAACCATGTAAAGCACAAACAGCATATTTAAAACATAAAAATGTTACATTATGAGAAATTTTAATAGAACGAACACGCCAACCTGTCATGTCATGAAGCAACTGATAAGGAAAAGGTGTCTTTTAAGGGTTAATGTCTGCTATTTTTGTCAGCCTTGTATTAATGTTCCAGTGTTTGTTGAGACTGGCCTCTTTTCCTTTCTTCCTGCCATTTTCCATTAAAGCACTTACTTTTTGAATATCTGATTATCTCTTCTCATCAAAGAACTATACATGCCCACATTCTCTTCCTGATTATAAATGGCCGGTTCATTGGCCCTTCAAATATTTCTTATTTTTATTGTTATCATCTGCTAGGAATAATTGTGAGATGGTAAATTATTCTGTATGCTGAACTTACTCTTAATAAACTTAGTGGTCTTGGAGGTACTCAAACGCTGGAAAAGTAACAGGAATATCTGCTTCAAATAGGGTGTCACATGATGCCTGGAACAAACAAAAAAATAAAAGAGTGCAATATTTTATAAACTACTAATATTGAAGAATATTCTTCTTACGCTTCAATTAAGCAGTTTTATCCACCAAGCCAAGCGTATTTGTAGACAAACACCAGACATGCCAAGAGTTGTTAACCCCATACTGCCCATACCAGAACAGACTCCCTGGACAGAGGAATCAGGATTATTAATATAAATATGGACAGAAGTGAAAGGAATAGTTGACAAAGAGGAACAGAATAGTCTACAGTGAAAAACAATAATTCTCAGTTTCCTGGATGAAGAACACCCACAAGACCTATGGATTCGTGTGTACACAGATGGATCAGCACAGAATGGGGGAGCAGAAGCATATATAGAGTACCTAAATAACAATAGGGATATGAATAAAATAGAAACAGATAAATATTGTCACAATTATGATGCAGAAATCCAAGCATTAAAATTGACAATAGAAAAACTGTTGAACAGTAATATTAGCCCACAGCCTGTAATGTTTTTGACAGATGCAAGATCAGTACCCCGGGCACTACAATCCAGAAAATTACATCTGCAGACCTTATTGACTAAACTCTGTAAGCACCACAGGGTTGCCTTGCAGTGGATCCCATCTCACTGTGGAATACCAGGAAATGAGAAAGCAGATCAGTTGGCAAAGGAATGTTCAACAGGCACACAACTAGATACACTGGTTACATACCATCATAAGAAACAGATAATCAAATCAATCAGAGGACCACACGCCCCAAATCAGGATGCCTTTCATAATATGAGTAGATGTGAATAAGTTATCATTATATGCCTCAGAACAGAACACAACCGACTCCACAGTCACATGTATACAAAATTCAAGATCAGCACCTCAACTACTTGTACGTGTGGACAGGCGCCCCAGACTGCTGAACACATACTTCAAGACTGCACTGAATATAGTAGACTGAGGAAAATCCATTGGGCCATAGATACAAAACAACAGACAAAACTTTATTAACCACTGCAAGAATAACAAAAGACAGTAAAATTTATACAGGAAACGACATTGCAGATATAGACAATACTTCAGGCGAACGAAAGATAGACACTTCAATGAAAACAAAAAATAATTATTTACGCTACGTGTGATAGCTGGAAAACAACAAGAGATATAGAAACAAAGTTGAACGCATTCGAAAATAAATGTCTAAGGAAAATACTTGGTATAGCGTGGAACGAATTCAAAACAAACTAGGAAATTTGAGAAATCGCCAATCAACCACTAATATCTTCAGTAATAAAGAAAAGACGATGGTCATATGTTGGACATTTGATGAGAAGAGATAATAACCAAATAGCAAAGCAAGCCCTCATATGGGAAACAACAGGTAAGAGAAAAAGAGGAAGACCCAGGGAGACACTGAGAAGAACATTGATGCGAGAGGCAAGAGCAGCAGGATTCAGCTCCCTCAATGAGATAGAGCTGCTTGCACAGAACAGAGACAAATGGCGAGATTTGATAAAATATATCTAAAAGAATTGAAAACTGCTAGAACAAAAATTCAGATAAGAGAAGAAGTATCTTGGTCTACGCCCTATGGGCTGGCTACGGCTTGAAAGGTCAATAGATAAGATAGATAGATGTTACTTACACTATTAAAACATCTATAGCTCGTTTCAAATCACGTGCCCAACTTCAAAAAGCTATTGCTCAGTAACCGTTTGTTAAAAACAGTTGAAATTTTCCAAATGTTATTAGAATGCAAAAGACCCTTTAAATGTATATTTAACAAATATCTTGCAGCTGCAGTTTTCTTAAAGCGGCAAATTTCTTTGATGTTTGTCAAAATTGTAAAGTGTGAACCCCTAAATAATAGAAATTACCGTAGTTGCTGGTCTATGATTAATTTTCACTAGGTAAAGGCATGGCCGTAATGGAGAAATAACTCAATAATAAAAAACACAGGGAGAATTATTGTCTTCTCAGTTCTAGGACGGACGATAATATCAAGGTATACCTGTATGTCCAATTTTCATAGTTGTGTGGTCCTGAAAAGGACCGTTTGCTGAACTAATTTAAGATAATATAGGGGCCAACATTGTGGGGGCTATATACTTTCATTCTGAATCAGACGAGTCTAAAAGATTAATAACTGTTTGGGGTTGAACATTCCACAAACCATCATTTTTCCAATATTCCTCTTCCTGTTTTAAGACGTGGTCTTCACATTTAGCCCAATAATCTTTGTCTATATTTAATAAAGCGAGATTAGCAAGAGTCTTTACATCGCATATTTTGAATGTTGTATTTTCATCTGCCACTTGTCCTTTTAATTTTGCCCAGATTAGTTCTATTGGATTTAAATGAGCATGGTAAGGTTGCAGCCTCAAACTTATATGACCGTGCTCTTGGATAATCTTATCTATTTGAAAAATCTTTGTCCTTTGTTTTTGCTTTACTAGAGATAGTAATTCAGGTTTTAAGTACATGTTATTAAATTGTATGTGCTCCTTTGTGAGCCATATCTTAATAGCATCTTTTGTACTGGATGACGTCTGGACTTTATTTTCAAGTGCAACAATGTTGTGGTTCGCTGCATTGTCCATTATTAGGCAAGATGGTCGATCTAGTGATGGGAGAACAGAATTTTCAATCCAATGTCTAAATATGTGACCATTCATCTCAGAGTGATAATCCCGATTGTCTATGGATTTTGAAAGAAAAATGAGCTCTGCATTCTGTATTAGTCCATGTTGTTGACTACCTGCATGAGCAATTATCAAGCGCTGTCCTTTGCTGCTAGGTATTAATCTCTTAATCTTTCCATCTGATGACTGCCATTCCCTTTGGTTAGTGTGGTGAGCATTGATCCATGTTTCATCCAAGTACACAATATCATAACCTTGCTTGCGCACCTCTTTTACTTCACGTAAGTACTTGCTTCTCATGACTACTATATGTGGCTTCTCACAGATGATGTTTCGTCCATTGGAATACTTTCTGAATGTAAAGCCTGCAGCTCTCACATTCCTCCATAATGTAGACTTTGATATTTCAATACTGTTGTTCTTTTTCAGCGATACTTTTAATTTTCTTATTGTAACAGTTTCATTCATACCCAACATTTTGCGAATTTCACTTCTAATAAGTTCACTGTCGAAATTATCCAACATTTTTGCTCTTCCTTGTGATTTTGTATATTTTGAACATTGACGGTCACATGTTTGAATCCAGCGATTAAATGACCGTTTAGATAAATCCAAAATGCGTCTTGTCCTATTCTCAGGGTTTTCTAAAGAATGAAATAATCTTCCTCGTTTAGCCTCTTTGCAAAAATAGTCATACATTTTTATTGCGATGTTTTGTAAACTGCAGAATTTCATTTTAAGACTCATGATAAATGTTATCGTTCCACGTCTCTCCACCTATGAATGAACGGAAATGGAACACACAATTTCTCGTGTTTTTTTTACAAGTGTCTAATTGTGTAAAAAAACCACTGTAAAAGCGTGCAAACACGTCAATTTTACTGTGTATGGATTTTTACTCGCTATTTTTAACTTAAAATTCTGTAAACATTAAGTTTTGACTACATCTATGGGTCGTTATAAATTTATATAAATCAAATAAGCAACAATAATAACCAAATTTTTTAAAATGAAATTAATTCCCTGTTGGGTTATAATCATTATAACTTTACATGCAAATTTTGAACAACTTACAACAAGCGGTTAAAAAGCTATCGATTTTAAAAGTTGGGCACGAGTTATGAAACAAGCTATAGCATTTTTTCCCTACATCAACCTCTGTCTCTCCTGCCTTCTATTTTTCCTGTAGTATTCAAACTTGCCTCATTTTCCATGCAGGCCTGCTTTTTCCTAAATTGTTTTATAACCTTATCTTCTGCCTCTGCTAGTACCACTCACTGGATTATTTTTGACTCTCTACAGTATTTTTTGCATTCTTCTACCATTTTAAAATTAATTTACCTGGTTTGTTTTTATTTATTGTCCATGATTCACAACCATATAGCAGCACTGTAAGACCCCCCTAACTTTCAATGATAATGACTTCTTGCATTTGTCAATTTATTAAATCTGTTTTAAGTTCATTAGCTCTTTCCATCAATGTTCTGATGATGTATATATATGATGTGGCCTTTCCCCTCTAACATTTACTAAACAGACACTAGTCAAAAATGGTCTTTCTGAACTGGTAAAAAGTTTTTCTAATCATTTTTATCACAATCTCATAGCTAAAAAAAAAAAAAAAATTTACATTCTCAAAAATCACAATATCAGGATGTCATCATCACCATATGTTCATGGATTGACACTAATAATAAAAAAACATAAATAGTCAGTCCACTACAATTTGCTGATGGTCCAAATTTACATTCATCAAGAGGCTGACGTACTTAAAATAGAAATTCATACATTCCATATATTCTTTTAGGTGAACCTGTAACCAGACAAAAAAAAACCCCCGTCCAAATGAAAAAAAAAATGTACATGTCAACTTTAAGTCTTAATTTATAATAATAATAAGAGATATTAATAATATTTAAAAATCTGTGCTGAAGTTGGATGTGTGGGCTGAAAGGCGCAAATATAACAGTTATACTGCAAACCACACACGCCTACTTAACGCCCATTTTAAAGGGGGAGGGGGAGACGATGGTGAAGAGGTGCTCTCCTTTAGTCATCGGGTGAACGAAAGCAAGCATTAAAAAAATCGTTAATGTTATTAAAATAATAATAAAAACATAGTTCCTCACAGGCGTCAGATTTCTTTAAAATGTAGCATGATGATTTATGTTATGTTTAACTTTAAATTAGTGGTGAATTTAAAAATCCCCCCCCCCCCATTATCCATTAAATTAATTATTAAACTTTTAAAAATGCAAAGCTATTAACAGAAGTGAGCGATTTGACTAACAATGAATATTGCTGGTGCTTTTGCTTTCCTAGCAGAGATGTTCCCCTTCCTTAAAAATTATTATTTTTATGCCAATTTATAGGCAGACATAAGTTTGATTTCTCAAATTTGGTAAAAATAAACGTAAAATTGCAATTGCTTTCGCGAGCTCTGTTTAACATGTTTAAATTAATAATATAAAAAATATTGGAAAACAAAGCACACCTTCTGCATTCAATTGTGGCTCTAACTTGCAAATCCAATATAATGAAATTACCATGTGACAGTGTTTACAGCGATTACGACAAAAATCAATAAAGAATTGCTTCCAACTTTCACCCCATGCCAGTGGGGGTTACCATGACGTATATCTTCAATTATGCTTTGCAGGTCTTGCTTACTACTCAGCGAGACACGACCTGTTCAATGTTAGAACAAATCTTGTAGTTATATTAGCCATTAGTTTTAGAAAAATTTAAAGTGTAACTTTAAACTTCACAAAAAATAAATGTTGTTTCCCCATATTACTTTAGTGAATACAATGTTTAAAAAAGAAAAAGCATATTAAATATGGGAAAAACATAACATATATGGAAGGTATAGAAGTTTGTCAAATCTTCGGACAGTTATCACCACTATTGTCCAAAAAGGAAATAACTCTGGAGGCAAAACGAGCACTATACAATACAATCTTCATCCCAACGTTGTGCTACCAATGCCAGACCTGGACCCTAGATGCAAGAACAATAAGAAAAATAACCTCTACAGAGATAAAATCTGTTAGACGAATGACAGGAAACAGTCTCAGAGACAAGATCAGAAATGAAGAACTGAGAAAAAAGCTAGGAATAGCCCCAGCCATAGAATATATAAGGAAACAACAGATAAAATGGTTCGGCCACGTGACAAGACAGAAAGAACAAAACACAACACAACGAGCCTTCAACAAACGTGAGAACACCAGACCCAAGGGTCGACCACGAAAAAGATGGATCGATGGAATATTAGAAGCACTAGGAAACATAACAGCAGCAAAGGCGAACAGAAGAGCAAAAGACCGCAAATTATATCTCCCCTCGACGCTGAAAGGCAGATGAGGAAGGAAAGAAGATAGAAGTTAAGTTTTTACTTCCTACCAGAAATATGAAGTCTGACATAAAGGGTGGTTATAAAAGCATATTAAATACGGGGAAAGCATAACATATATGGAAGGTATAGAAGTTAAGTTTTTACTTCCTACCAGAAATATGAAGTCTGACATAAAGGGTGGTTATAAAAGCATATTAAATACGGGGAAAGCATAACATATATGGAAGGTATAGAAGTTAAGTTTTATTTCCTACCAGAAATATGAAGTCTGAAATAAAGGGTGGTTATAAAAGCATATTTACTTGGGCATAAACTCAATGATGTAGTTCAGAAGATAGAAGCCCTCATGGTCATGACTTTTAGATGCATTCAGTTTCTGGAACACTCCAAGAAGACCATTCTGTTTGGGATTAAAAGATATATTGAATAAAACATTAATGTTATTATATTTTAGTGAGCACAGAAAATAATCGTAAACCATATTCTTTTTTTTTTTTTTTTAATCGTCACTGCAACAGCAATAGACTCCAAATAAAAACTGTCACATCACAAGTACCAAAAGCTGCTGAGAGTTCTGTCTATTTTAAGAGAGAGGTGTTAGTGCCCATTTTTTTAATAGCCCTTTTGCACATTATTTTTCAGGCAATATGGTCAATATTATGCTGCTAGACATTCCCAGAAAAAAAAATCTTGTACCTATTTAAAGCTGTGTGAACGTAGAAGTTGTGCTGGCAATCAGGATCAAACATGACCTCTTGTTCTTAATAGTCCAGTTCATACAGCAAAAGTTAAGCACTCTCATGTAATGCAGCTTGTAGATTCTCACAATAAAAAACATTAACAGATTAAAATATGGAAAGGAGCTTACCAGTTTGTCTGCCTCTATTTGGTCAGATGCTTTGTGGATGTAGGCTTGAATGAGACGAACCAGTGGGGGAATATTACCAGGTCTTTCCCACAAAACTGGAGCCAAGAGGTGCGGGAACAGAGCCATGTATGTGTCTGGGATTCTGCCAGAGTGCAGCTCAATCAGCATAGATAAAATTTGAAATACGTATGGGATAAATTCTGAAAAATAAAATACACAAATAATTATGTTCAACATTGTTAACAGCAACTGTAATATAAATACATGCCAAAATTTGTTTTCAGTCTCTCTACACAACTCAATATTTACTTTTTAAATTTATACTTTTAAACAGATCCAATGTAACTACTAAGGACATGTTTGGTCAGCACAGGACTGTCTTACTGGCCAACACTAGTAAGATCAGAAATTCAAACTCACATAACAAAAAAACTGAGGGACCTACTTTGGAAATTCCACAATGATTGCAAATTAAATAACCCCAACCCTATGGGGAGATGACGTCATGGGACGCACCAAAATGGCAGCTTATTTATATTCGAGCTATGGACCAAGCAATGTTTACATTGAACAACACGATAAATGTTATTGCTGCGAGTTGGCAGATTTTTGAAAATGTTTTCAAGGGTTTGAACATAAATGTTTGTTCACAGTTCGTTAACCTTCGCTGTAGATAAAGTCGTTAATTGGATGGCTTCGTTTCAGACATTTTTGACGTTGGTAGCTAAGGACCTAACTTGTGCAAACGGATGACATTGGCAAGGATCATTTTGAATCTATGAAGTGGGCTTATTGTGTGTTTAACTCAAACGCATATGTGCTTTTTAACCAAAGACTTTTTTTTGGGGGGGGGGGGACTCAATGCAGATATCCCCGATGGAAGAATAAATTGTACTATTAGTCCCATAAATGATTCGCTTCCAGAGGTTTATGATGTAAACAAAGCAGTTTTGTCATTGCAAGTGAATAATGTCCACACCTATAATTGGTCAGGATTGTGTAGCAGCAGCAGCTTTATAGCGAACACAGAAAACATCACAGGATTGTGCTGTTCTGAAACAGCATTGCCATGCTACCCTAGAATTGCCTTTAATTGGATTACTGTGACCACAAACCACTCTCCATGTGTGTGCCACATATTTACACCCCAGAAAGAAATACTGAATATAACAACACCATGTGCCGTCTGTGATATTAATGACCACAGACCAGGAGCCTCCTGTATGATTGATACAACTGTTGCACCAAGCACTTCATCAGCAGAGCCATATCTATGGAATGTTAATCTGACATTGTTCTTGAATGATGTCCAAGTTAATGAGACATCAGAATCGTGTGGCAGCAGCTACAAGAAGGGAGCGGAGAACATCAAGTTCTGCTGCTATAAAGGAGACTTGCCTTGCTATCACAGAATTGCCTTAATTGGGATCACTGTAGTTGAAAACTTCTCCTCTTGTGTAAACTACACATTCACATCTAAGAGTGAATCAGTGAAGGTCACAAAATCATATTCTCTCTGTGGTTTTACTAACTACAGGTCATGTGGCTTCTGTTGGATTGAAAATGACAAATTACCACCACTGTGTGTCTATATGTTTGGAATTGGAGTCATCAATGACGGCCTAACATCATCAAGTGCTATGACGATCATCATTTTCGGGAGGACGTGAACTCCCATGGTATATGGTGGATAGGCGGCAGGAGCCATTGAAGGCTATGTCTAAAAAGTGTTCTTTCTTGCAGTTTCCTCATATTCCAAGTCCGGCTTGTTGCAGGAGCTACTGAGTTAAGTGCTCTGTGCACACCGCGAGCTGTGTGTCTCATCCGTTTTGATCCTGCTTCGATATCCCGCTTGTTTACGATGAATGATGATATCGTATGACAGGGAACAGTTGGCTGTGTTCACTTTCTGCGCGGTTTCGCCTTATGTCTTTTGGCGTGTGCTGAGACTGCTACGATGGGGACTACAGTTACCTTTCTTTGTTTGGGAGATGAGTTGGTAATTCGGATGATTCCACTGGCACGGGCGGTTGAGCAATTATGGATTTTAATTCGTTTGCTGTGATGCCGTGGCCTTCCATAACCAATAACCAATAACCCTATGTTGTTAAAGACTTGAAAATACTAGATACTCTACACTGAATTCCAAATAAAGGTGTTACCTTGCACATCATGCTGTAATATTTCAGTGAATGGCTGAAAGAGAACCTCTTCAAACGTTGACACAGCTTCAGGATGATTTCTGCAACAGGATCTGATAGCCACACACATGCATTCAAATAAATAGTGATTAAAGTGTGGTTTACTGGGGTTCTGAAACAAAGAATAAAATAAAAAACACACCTCAGTCATTGCAAATAAACTATAGCCAGCAGATGATGTAGAAGAAATATATATACAAATAAATGGTATGGTTAACAGGTGCTTATGCTTGATACCAAAATGCTCAAGAATCAAATGGCAAAAATAAATAAAAACAAGAGAAAAGAGTAGCCAGGTAAAATTCTAGAAGAAAATACACCAATAAAGGTTTATAAATATCTGAAAAATAGAAACTAGTAAAATCTCAGCACATCAGACTAGAATGAGGTCTAGATAAATAATACATAGAAAATGATATGATATAAGATATAAGACGACCAATCTTCCCAAAGTGCAACACAGTATAGAGGTATTGATAAGAACATTTGATTGAAAAAAAAAGTCCTCATATCTTTTCCTATCTTATCTACCTATTTTCATATCTCAAATCTTAACCACAATGTAGTCTCTATTTATAATCTGTGTTGTTTATTATGTAGTAGTGATGCTAAAACACTAACAAATTTCTTGTTGAAAATATAATTTTTTTCATTTTAAAAACATTAAAAGTCTTGGAAAATTCCCAATAATCAATAATTAGAAAACGTCAAGGTCTGTTATTTGTTAGGCATACAATCACCCCATCTTATATAATTTTGTGATGTGGGAAGTACAATCAATGTCCTCAGAAAAAAATTAGAGTGTTTGATAAGAAATATCATTATCCATCATAATGAGGATATCATCATAGGACATTGACTTTCAAATGGAATCATCATCATAATCATATACCATGCCTGCTGGCGTAGGTGATCATGTCTCTCCACAACTTTCGATCACGATAGTTATTTATCATCTCTGTTGTTGACATTTCGCCAAGTCATTCTCTTAAGCTGTGTGGTATCTTTTCTCTTTGCTTCCCTCTTATCTCGTCCCTCAATTTTCCCAGTTGTTACAATATATGCCAGCTGTTCTCTTCTTATTACATGGCCAAAAAAATGATGATTGTTTCTTCCCAATATTGAAAATTAGCTCTCTTTTTGCTTTAGCCTCTTTCAGAATGTTTTCATTACTCTTCTTAGCTGTCCATGGTATTCTCAACATTCTTCTGTAAAACCACATTTCTACATACTCCAGTGATTTTCTTGTCTGTTGTCCTATGATTCACATCCATATGTTAAAACTGGTTCTACATAACATTTAAGAACTCTTTTTCTTTTCTATTGTCAAAAAATGAATTGCATAGGATCTTCCTCATGGTAACACAAAATAAATAACTCGTGTAAAACAAAAGACGCACGCAGAAACAATTTAAACAGCAGGCCTACTCAAGTAACAAATATTAATTTGTTTTTAAAGATAACAGCAAGAGAAAATGTGCATGTGTAATAAATGTCATTCATTAATTCAAGAAGACTAACATTTTCCTTGACACAGTTATGGTACTAAGAACTAATTAACTATGAATTTCAGACAGACTTGTGAAAACCTAGGCAACCACAATTTATGAATCTAAAGCTTTTTAAACACATGGCCTTCAGCATGGTTTTATGCTCCCTTATAGATTTAGTATATAAATTTTATTTAATATAATAAAATATTTAATGTGACCAATCATCAACATAGGAAATCATGAAATTGTTTAAAATATAACCCAATTAATGTTCTCAGATAAACAAAAAAGTTAAAGAGTCTGTAATATGAAATAACATTTTTGTGTCATAAAAATGATATCAGAGGACACCAACAAATTTTGAATTGCAAATAGATTAAGAATGACGTAATTAACAAAATAAAAGTTGAATGTTAAACATAACCTAGAACTCCATACAGTAGTGATTTTAAAACAACATATAATTTTTTATTTAAGAAACACTGAAGCTGACTGGACTGACTGGGCAATTGTAGATAATTAGGGGAGATCAGGAAGTACAAGATTTCCCATGACAAACTGAATTGCATAAATTATGAATTTGGCAGGAAGAGATCTGATAAAAGAAACCTGAGAAATCAAGTGAAGAGAGAGTGAAAAAGAACCTGTCAGCTTAATCAAAAAAGAACTGATAAAGAACTGTAATACTTTACGAAGGATAGCAAATTACACCTTCTCAATATTCCTATATGGTGCAGAAACATGGACATTAGACAAGAAAACAGAACTGAGAATTGAAGCCTTTGAAATGTGGATATATAGAAGAATAGGTAGAATTAGTTGTTTTAGGACTTCGTTGTTTGTTTTCTTTTCCTTCCACCCAATTCTACCTATTCTTCTATAAATCCACATATCAAAGGCTTCAATTTTCTGTTATGTTTTCTTATCTAATGTCCATGTTTCTGCACCATACAGGAATATTGAGAAGATGTAACATTTTGCCATTCTTAGTTACAGCCCTGTTGATATTTGTTTTGTTGTTAGTATATTTTCATGGCATTAAAATTACTTTTTGCCACACCTATTCTTTTGTTTATTTCAATTTTGCATTTTCCATCATTGTCACTCTTAATATGTAACAGTATATCACGGCCCCATATATAAAATAATATGAGCACATATAACAGGTTATTAAAATAAAGCTTCACAAACTATTTTCAAACATAATCAAGCCAATGTCCTCAGAAAAAAATTAGAGTGTTTGATATGAAATATCATTACCACATCATAAAGATGATTTCATCATAGGACATAAACTGAACACCAAATAGTTTGTGAATTAAGTGAATAATGCAAAATAAAAATGGCATGCCAAATAATCTTATAATCTGGTAGTCTTATCATACTCTTGATAGATAGAAGAATCAAGGATGAATTAGATTGCAGTAAATGAAAGAAATGACATCAAATAAGTTAAAGGAAAGGGATGGTATAAAGTTAGTAGATGTAATAAACAAATGCATAGATATAAAGCTTTTGAGATAATAATCACTCATGCGTAACAGGTATAGTGTCATGATGAATATTCAAAATGCAGATAAATGAATTTTTTTAGGTCATATTTCAGCGGTGGCTAATTAAGGAAAAAAATGTTATTAAAAAAAAACTCATGGACAGCAAAACATCAAATGCCGGACAATTTATTATCTTTGAGAAGAGCAGGCTGCAAAGTTCTGTCAAGAGGAGAAATGCTATAAGACCAGGACAGAGAATTGATAATTAATCATTTATTTTCTACCACTACCTCAGAACAATGTGTAACCTTTTGGTCCCATATGAGAATCAATGCATTCAAATATCATTGCCATGCCGATCGGTGTAGGCGACCATGTCCTTCTACAAACTTCTATCTATCACACATCACATAAGTTCTGTTGTTGACTGTTTTCCATGCCATGACACCAAGCTATCTAGCATTTTCTCTCTTTGTTGTCACATATAACAGGTGATTATAATAAAGCTTCACAAATGAAGGGATCACTCTAAACATAAATAATGTCCTCAGAGAAAAAAAATTAGAGCGTAATGAAAATAGATGTCATTACTGTCATAAATATGATATCACCACAGGACAAACAATGATTTGCAAATAGACTATGATTGAAGTCATTATTGAAAATAAAAACTTGACAAACATTTCAAACAGTATGTATTTCTCAAAGTCCAAATATATATGCACTCTCAAGTATAATGTGTCCATTAACAAGGATAATTAATCATATACTTTCTACATTTGTTTCTTACGTGGCCTAATAAAAATAATAATAATAAAATTAATATAAAAAATAATATAACTGGCAAAATAAAAGGAAAGAGAGATCGCGGACGACAAAGAGAGAAAATACTGAATAGCTTTGTGTCATGGCATGGAAAACAGTCAACAACAGAACTGATACAATGCACTGTAGATAGAAGATTGTGGAAGGACATCATCGCCTACGCCAACTGGTATGGCACATGATGATAAATAGAAGATTGTTTATGTAAAATACAAAATATGTCCTCAGAAAAAAAAATTGAGTGATTGATAAGAAATATCCTTATTTTATCATTAATAGGATTTCATCACAGGAAAGGGAACAGCTAAAAGGTAATGACAATTTTCAGGAATGGTGGTGACAGCACCTTTGTACCAGAACTTTCACCACCACACCAAGAAAGTCTACAGAGACTTTACAAGGTTCTGCTTCTCAAAGTTAATCTCTAATTTACATTGTTGCAGTAATAAATGCCTTAAGCATTTCTTTATTAAGACTTATAAAAGTAAAGGAGCACCGCCAAGTGGTGTATAGGGAATATGGTGTTAGTGCCCATAATTTTTACAGGCCCTTGTCGCATGATTTTTGGGGTAATGTGACCAGTATTAACCTGTGCCGCTTTCAATCCAAGAAAAAATCTGGTACCCATTTAAAGCTGATTAAGACCTATCTATAGCACGGCTAAAAACATCCACAATTCAAGTAATCACAATTTCGTAAAGTTAGGCCCCATTTATAAAACAATGAATTCATGTAAAACAGACGATTATATTAAAGCCTCACAGATACGATTACTCTAAACACAAATCCAATTAATGTCCTCAGAGAAAAAATTAGAGTACATGAAAAGAAATATCATGATCTTGTCATAAAGAAAACATCATCACAGGACATAAAAATCACTAAAGCAAACATTGCTAGCATGGCAAACACTAATATTTATTTTGTTGGTTTTACCAATGTAGTGGTTTTAAAATTACATATCTTTGTTTTATAACTTAATTTTTAATTTTAAAAAATACTTGGACAATTCCCAGTAAATAGAGGAAACTAGTAGAAGACACTGTGACCTTCCAGGCATGTCGTCGGAGGCGACTAAGGAGGTTGATCGATGGCTTGACAAGCTGTCATTGTAAAAAGTACTATTATGGAAACAGAGCCATAGTTTTTAGAAGCAGTGATCTCTGCGATATGTGCCATTTTGGCACGCAAGGTTTCTGTTTTTGAGATTGTGGTTCTGCCCTATGTGCCGTCTTCGGCTCGAAAGGACAGTAGGTAGGTAGATAGTAGAAGATTTGGTTTTGGAAAGTAATACATGTCCTGAGAAAAAAATTAGAGTGTTTGATAAGAAATATCATTATCATATCAAATATGACATTTCATCACAGGACAACATACAGACAGTATATATAAACTGACAGACTAAATATGAGGTTAAAAAAAAAACCAAAAAAATTCCAAAATTATTATCAGTGAAATGCAGATCTCTGTCAGGAAGAATTCTGTAACAAACATTTGGATCTTCTGTGCTTCCCATGAGTGCTACTCTTCACAAAACAGAATCCTGCTGCAGCCATATGATCAATCGCAAATAAAAATTTCCTTATTACAGCCTTTAGAATGTCAAAAAAAATATTCCCAGTGGTTAACCCCCAATTCATATTGTTTGCTCCCATATATAAAGCCTCACAAATATAAGACACACTAGACACAAAATCCAATAAATGTCCTCAGAGAAAAAAATTAGAGTGTATGAAAAGAAATATCATGATCTTGTCATAAATAAAACATCATCACAGGACATACCTTGAAATAGTTATACATGAAGTCACTAAAGCTAGCATGCCAAACATACTCAAATTTTGTGTTGATTTTACCAATGTAGTGATCTTAAAATACACATATTCTTTTTATAACTTAATTTTAATAATAAAAAACTGAAAATTGGTTATGTAAAGCACAATACAAGTCCTCAGAAGAAAAAAAAATTAGAGTGATAAGAAATATTATTTTATCATTAATCAGATTTCATCACAGGAAATGAAGAGAGAAAGGTTAACTGGAAAGTGAAAAGAATAGGGCGGCATATACAGTCGAACCTGGTCTTAGGACCACCTGTTTAAAGCGTTTCCCTGGTTATAGGACCGGGTCTACAATTTCCCCGAGTTTTTTACTATATGCTAACACTGATTACGCGCTCACCGTATGACGCGACCAGAGACCAGGCTAATTAACCGCCGCCAATGTTATTTATCCCGTATACGACACGCGGGTAATCCGACGGTGTCTACAGGTGTCCAAGTTTTCCCGTATTTAGTGAGTCCCAGATTACAGTGGGACGTGTTACGTTTATCAGTCAATACTGGTGTGAGAAACACGGCAGACACAGATCTATGATTCGTGAAGTGACATCACTTCGCGGTTCCGTCTAGACCAGAGTAGACCATTGCGTGGCCCGTATAAATTACAGGAATTAACTAAAGAATTAGTCATTGCCCGCTTAGAGTGTATTCACGTACATGTACAGTATCTCAGTGAATTATTTTTGTGGATTTTAAAAGTGTTACACACAATATAGGAAATGGCCAGTGTCAAAAGCGCACCTATTCAATAACAAACGGGAGATCTGACATACTAGACGTTATCATGGACTTGAGAGAAAAATTGAACTTATCATTTATTTATTTTTGTCTGACAAACAACAGACTACCATATTGGATTTTTTTCAAGTCAAAAGTGATACATGTACAGTATAAGTGGAATCTGTGTATGTGTGTTTTATTTTTGTGTGTTTAACTATCGTGTTTTATGAAAAGTGTCCAACCAGTGGCTATTGTAGACCGACATGTGCACTATGTTCTACTCATGGATTACGCTGATTTGCAGGTTAGTTTTCATAGTGCTTAGGATAAATTTTTTTTTATCGCTCTATTTATTATGTGAAACCTGTGAGGCAGGACCACCTGTCCTATGGGACCAGTTTTTGAAAGTCCCGTGAATGGTCGCCTTAGACAGGTTCGACTGTATATGAAAGTCACAACAAGTGATATATAAAGATAGAAAAATACATGGCCACCTGTAATAGCCAGTTATGGTACCCTGATGATGATTCCCATAAAAAGATACCAAACAATTAATCAGAAAAAAATATTTTTAAAAATATCTTTGAATAAACATGACAATATACTTATGCATTAAGTATAAGGTGGTTAGAAAAAACTAACATAAAGTGTAAAAAGATTTACTTAAATTTTTTTTCTGGGAAAGTAAAGTGGAACATAATACTGACCACATAACCCCAAAAGTCATGTGCCGAAGGTCTGTAAGATTTATGGTCACTAACACCATATTCCCTATACGCCACTTGGCATGACAGGGGTACTTTACTTTTCACTTTAAGTGTCACTGCACATAAATCAGTCAATAGCAGAAATGACAAGACGCACTGTAGAAAGAAAATTGTGGAATAACATGATCACCTATGACAATCGGCAAGGAACATGACGATGATACTCTTACTTCACCCAACCACTACTACTCTTCATCATCTGTCCTTAAAAGGATGTAATGTGTGGACAGACTATCAGTTTAACGTAAGCAGCCTTGCGGCCTTACACATTCATCTCTGGCATGCTGAGGAGATTCTATTTGCTGTTTGGGAATTTTGCTGAGTATCTAAATAAACCATTTTATTTGGTTCTGGAAATAACTCAGAACTATTGTGACAACACCTACTCCTCTAATATTATGGATATTTTTCTTTCAAACACAACACATGCCACATATGACAAGATATTACTATAGTGTCAATGAAGTTTAATTTAATGTCCTCAGAAAAAAATTAGAGTGTATGATAAGAAATATCATTATGTAGTCATACAGTGTGTTCATCATTGGACATAAAAAAAATAACTGCAATGAAGCTTACACACAAGATGGCTTTGAGAATCAGTCTCTGAAAATTAGTACCATAGATTTTTTCTGGGAAAGCAAAACAGTATGGTATGATGCCAACCACATGTCATAAAATCCCCAATTCATATTGTTTGATCCCATATATAAAAGCCTCACAAAAAAGATACTCTGGACATAAAATCTAATTAATGTCCTCAGAGAAAAAAATTAGAGTACATGAAAAGAAATGTCACAATTTTGTCATAAAGAAGACATCATCACAGGACATAAAGTCACTAAAGCTATCATGCCAAACAATACTCCCACAATAATATTTTTTGGTTGGTTTTACCAATGTAGTGATTTTAAAATTACACATATTCTTAGCTTTATAACTTTTTAATTAAATTAAATTTTTAATTTAAAAAAAAACACTTGGACAATGCCTAGTAAATAGAGGAAACTAGTAGAAGATTTCGTTATGCCGCTCACAACACGTGCCCTCAGAAAAAAATTAGAGTATGTGATAAGAAATACTCATTAGCACAAACACAAAACTTAGGCTATTCAAATCAAATGTACTATCAACCCTTACGTATGCGTGTGAAAGCTGGAAAACAACAAGAGATATAGAAACAAAGTTGAACGCATTCGAAAATAAATGTCTAAGGAAAATACTTGGTATAGAATGGAACGAATTCAAAACAAACGAGGAAATTAGAGAAATCGCCAATCAACCACTAATATCTTCAGTAATAAAGAAAAGACGATGGTCATACGTTGGACATGTGATGAGAAGAGATAATAATCGAATAGCAAAGCAAGCCCTCATATGGGAAACAACAGGTAAAAGAAAAAGAGGAAGACCCAGGGAGACACTGAGAAGAACATTGATGAGAGAGGCAAGAGCAGCAGGAATCGGCTCCCTCAATGAGATAGAACTGCTTGCACAGAACAGAGACAGATGGCGAGATTTGATAAAATATCTTTAAAAGAAAACTGCTAGAACAAAAATTCATATAGGAGAAGGTGTATCTTGGTCTACGCCCTATGGGCCGGTTACGGCTCGAAAGGTCAATAGATAGATAGATAAGAAATATCATTATTTTATCAATGACAGTATTTCATCACAGGACATGAGAAGGGGAACAACTGGAACACTGTGAAATTTGGAAAGACTGAGGAAAAGAGAGAAGTGAAAAGAATAAGGCAAGTAGAAAGTCATTACAAGTGATATATAAAGATAGAAAAATACATTACTACCTGTGATAGCAGTTATGGTACCCTGATGAAGAAAAGATACCGATCAATTATGAAAAATAAAGCAATAAAGATGTTTTTTTTTTCCGATGCCCTCCAGAAGTTGCATTAGCAAAATTTGAAACATCATGCAACTTGCTGTGCACAAAACAAGGGTAAATTGCAGAGCTGTCAGGATGAGAATAACAACAGAGACAAATAAAATAGAACAAGTATAATTAATTATGGACTTTTTACAATTAATTACTAAGTTACATAGTTACACCTGTGAACACCTAGAAAATGACCACAAATAACTGGCCCATCATTACATCTTTTCTTTATCATGGTCTCTAGATATTTTCACGTGGCTAATCATCAGTCAACCACTAATATCTTCAGTAATAAAGAAAAGACGATGGTCATACGTTGGACATGTGATGAGAAGAGATAATAATCGAATAGCAAAGCAAGCCCTCATATGGGAAACAACAGGTAAAAGAAAAAGAGGAAGACCCAGGGAGACACTGAGAAGAACATTGATGAGAGAGGCAAGAGCAGCAGGAATCGGCTCCCTCAATGAGATAGAACTGCTTGCACAGAACAGAGACAGATGGCGAGATTTAATAAAATATCTTTAAAAGAAAACTGCTAGAACAAAAATTCATATAGGAGAAGGTGTATCTTGGTCTACGCCCTATGGGCCGGTTACGGCTCGAAAGGTCAATAGATAATCATCAGTACCTTGTGTCCTTGTGTGATTAAAAAATAATTTAAAGAATGTCCTCAGAAAAAAATTTGAGTGATAATAAATATCATTCACACAACTACTAATACTCTTCATCGTCTGTCCTTAAAAGGATGTAACGCATGGACAGATTGTATCAATACTTTAAAGTAAGTAGCCTTGTGACCTTACACATACATCTTTGGCATGCTGTGAGATTCTATTTGCTGTTTGGAAATTATGTTAAGCATCTAAACCATTTAATATGTTTTGTTTCTGGAGATAACTCTGAAATACTGTCACAACACCTACTTTTCTCTATCATTCCACATCATATCCCTTCATGCTAAGATATCAATACATTATTTATGGATATTTTTCTACGTAAGGCAACACATGCCACATATGAAAAGGTATTACTAGATATCTAAATATGACTAGTGTCAATGAAGTTTAATTAATGTCCTCAGAAAAAAATTAGAGTGTATGATAAGAAATATCATTATGCAGTCATACAGTGTGTTCATCATCGGACATAAATAACTGCTATTAAGCTTACACACATCACAAAATATACACATAGAATTTTGAAAGATGAATTCATAGCAACTGAGTATTCATTAAAACAAGGGACTTCACTATACTCTAGACAAGAAGTTACAGTGGCTCGCTGGTTAGTGTGTATGCTACCAACTGCATTCTGAGCCAAGATGGCTTTGAGAATCATATAGTCTCTGGAAATTAGTACCATAGATTTTTTTCTGGGAAAGCAAAATAGCATGGTATGATATCAACCACATGTCATAAAATCCCCAATTCATATTGTTTGTTCCTATATATAGCCACACAAATAAGATACTGTAGACACAAAATCCAATAAATGTCCTCAGAGAAAAAATTAGAGTGTATGAAAAGAAATATCATGTTCTTGTCATATATAAAACATCATCACAGGACATATCCTGAAATAGTTATACATGAAGTCACTAAAGCTAGCATGCCAAACATACTCAAATTTTTTGTTGGTTTACCAATGTAGTGATCTTAAAACTACACATATTTTTTTATTTTTATAACTTAATTATTAATAAAAAAAAAAATGAAAATAATCAGAATTCCCAGTAAATAGGGGAAACAATAGAAGATTTATTATGTAAAATACAATAAATGTCCTCAGAAAAAAATTACAGTGTTTGATAAGAAACATCATTCATTATTTTATCAGTAATAAAATTTAATCACAGGACATGTGATGGGTGGGAACAGTTGGAAATCTGTGACATCTGGAAAGACTGAGGAAAGGTAAACAAAGAGAAAAATTGGCAGCAAAGCTAGAAGAATGGGATGGTAGACAGTAATAAAACTTTATTTCTATCTATCTATTGACCTTTTGAGCCATAGCCGGTCCAAAGGGCGTACACCAAGATACTCAACTCCTCTTATCTGAATTTTGTGTGTGTTCAAACTGTATTTAAAGACAGAAAAATAAATAATCCCTCATGTTAGCAGTCATTGTATCTGAAATTAGTTTTAAAAAAAAACAACATTCAGAGAAAATAATTTCATAGAGGTGACTAATAATAAAAAATAATTTAAAAATAAAGATAAAACATCCAAAAAAATATTACAATGCAACTCTTTCAGGAGAAAGGTTAGCAAAATATCAAATGCCATGCAAATAACTGTGTATAGGATGAGATGCTGCAAGACAGAACAATAGAGAGAAAAAGAAAGAGAATAGGGAGAATTAATCATGTGCAATCTATATAAGGCCAATAAGTTAATCTGTGAACATCTAGAAAATGTCTACAAATTATTACCTCTGTTGGCCTACATCATAACTTAAACCTTTCTTTATTATGGCTCAGATATATTCATTCATGTTAATGTCTACATTTGCCTTTTAAATGGCATATTATGCCAACAAATTATAAGACTTCCAGAACTGTCACCACTACATCAAGGAAGGATGCACTGACTTTACAAGTTCATGCACTACAAAGTCAATCTTTAATTCAATCTTTAATTATCAGTGCTTCAGCCATCCCCCACTCAATTACCTCAAACATTTCTTTATTAAGACTTTTAGCAGAGCTAAAAACACCCACAACATTTCAAGTAATCACCAATTCATAATGTCAAGTCCTATATATAAAACAATGCATTTACACATAACAGATGATAACAAAGCGGCACAGATAAGATTACTGTAAACATAAATCCAATTAATGTCCTCAGAGAAAAAAATCTTTTATATTCTTCCCAACATAATTTTTAATAATTAAAAAAAGTATCAAAAATAATAAACATCCAGTAAATAAAAGTAACTAATAGAAGATTGTTTATGTAAGATACAAAATATGTCCTCAGAAAAAAATTAGAGTGTATAAAAATAAATATCATGATTTTGTCATAAATATGACATCATCACAGGACATAAAAGCAACCTTCAAATAGTTACGATCGAAGTCGTTAATACAAACTAAAACTTCCATGCCAAACATACTCATAATCTGATAATGTAGAAGTGAGTTTACAACTACACAGATTCTTATCAACATAATAATAGTAAAAAAAAAAAAAAAAAAAAAAGAACACCTGGACAAATGTAAGTAAAAAGAGTAACTATAGCTTGTTTCATAAGTCGTACCCAACTTTAAAAATCAATATCTTTTAAACCGCTTTTTGTAATTTTTTCAAAATTTGTATGTATAGTTATAATGATTAGAACCCAACAGGGAATTAATTTCATTAAAAACAAACATTTGGTTATTATTATTGCTTATTTGATTTATATAAATTTATAACGACCCATTGATGTAGTCAAAACTTAGTGTTTACAGTATTTAAGTTAAAAATAGCGATTACAAATCTATACACGCTCAAATTTACGATTTTGCACGCTTTCCGCGTGAGTTGTCTGACACAATTAGACACTTGTAGTAAACACGAGACATTGTGTGTTCCATTTCCGTTAATACAGCGGCGTAACGTGGAACAATAACATTTATCATGGGTCTTAAAATGAAATTCTGCAGTTTACAAAACATCGCAATAAAAATGTATGACTATTTTTGCAAAGAGGCTAAACGAGGAAGATTATTTCATTCTTTAGAAAACCCTGAGAATAGGACAAGACACATTTTGGATTTATCTAAACGGTCATTTAATCACTGGATTCAAGCACTTGACCGTCAATGTTCCAAATATACAAAATCACAAGGAAGAGCAAAAATGTTGGATAATTTCGACAGTGAACTTATTAGAAGTGAAATTCGCAAAATGTTGGGTATGAATGAAACTGTTACAATAAGAAAATTAAAAGTATCACTGAAAAAGAACAACAGTATTGAAATATCAAAGTCTACATTATGGAGGAATGTGAGAGCTGCAGGCTTTACATTCAGAAAGTATTCCAATGGACGAAACATCATCTGTGAGAAGCCACATATAGTAGTCATGAGAAGCAAGTACTTACGTGAAGTAAAAGAGGTGCGCAAGCAAGGTTATGATATTGTGTACTTGGATGAAACATGGATCAATGCTCACCACACTAACCAAAGGGAATGGCAGTCATCAGATGGAAAGATTAAGAGATTAATACCTAGCAGCAAAGGACAGCGCTTGATAATTGCTCATGCAGGTAGTCGACAACATGGACTAATACAGAATGCAGAGCTCATTTTTCTTTCAAAATCCATAGACAATCGGGATTATCACTCTGAGATGAATGGTCACATATTTAAACATTGGATTGAAAATTCTGTTCTCCCATCACTAGATCGACCATCTTGCCTAATAATTGACAATGCAGCGTACCACAACATTGTTACACTTGAAGATAAAGTCCCGATGTCATCCAGTACAAAAGATGCTATTAAGATATGGCTCACAAAGGAGCACATACAATTTAATAACATGTACTTAAAACCTGAATTACTATCTCTAGTAAAGCAAAAACAGAGGACAAAGATTTTTCAAATAGATAAGATTATCCAAGAGCACGGTCATATAAGTTTGAGGCTGCCACCTTACCATGCTCATTTAAATCCAATAGAACTAATCTGGGCAAAATTAAAAGGACAAGTGGCAGATGAAAATACAACATTCAAAATATGCGATGTAAAGACTCTTGCTAATCTCGCTTTATTAAATATAGACAAAGATTATTGGGCTAAATGTGAAGACCACGTCTTAAAACAGGAAGAGGAATATTGGAAAAATGATGGTTTGTGGAATATTCAACCCCAAACAGTTATTAATCTTTTAGACTCGTCTGATTCAGAATGAAAGTATATAGCCCCCACAATGTTGGCCCTATATTACCTTAAATTATTTCAACAAACGGTCCTTTTCAGGACCACACAACTATGAAAATTGGACATACAGGTATACCTTGATATTATTATCGTCCGTTTTGTCATTGCAAGTGAATAATGTCCACACCTATAATTGGTCAGGATTGTGTAGCAGCAGCAGCTTTATAGCGAACACAGAAAACATCACAGGATTGTGCTGTTCTGAAACAGCATTGCCATGCTACCCTAGAATTGCCTTTAATGGGATTACTGACCACAAACCACTCTCCATGTGTGTGCCACATATTTACACCCCAGAAAGAAATACTGAATATAACAACACCATGTGCCGTCTGTGATATTAATGACCACAGACCAGGAGCCTCCAGTATGATTGATACAACTGTTGCACCAAGCACTTCATCAGCAGAGCCATATCTATGGAATGTTAATCTGACATTGTTCTTGAATGATGTCCAAGTTAATGAGACATCAGAATCGTGTGGCAGCAGCTACAAGAAGGGAGCGGAGAACATCAAGTTCTGCTGCTATAAAGGAGACTTGCCTTGCTATCCCAGAATTGCCTTAAATGGAATCACTGTAGTTGAAAACTTCTCCTCTTGTGTAAACTACACATTCACATCTAAGAGTGAATCAGTGAAGGTCACAAAATCATATTCTCTCTGTGGTTTTACTAACTACAGGTCAGGTGGCTTATGTTGGATTGAAAATGACAAATTACCACCACTGTGTGTCTATATGTTTGGAATTGGAGTCATCAATGACGGCCTAACATCATCAAGTGCTATGACGATCATCATTTTCGGGAGGACGTGAACTCCCATGGTATATGGTGGATAGGCGGCAGGAGCCATTGAAGGCTATGTCTGAAAAGTGTTCCTTCTTGCAGTTTCCTCATATTCCAAGTCCGGCTTGATGCAGGAGCTACTGAGTTAAGTGCTCTGTGCACACCGTGAGCTGTGTGTCTCATCCGTTTTGATCCTGCTTCGATATCCCGCTTGTTTACGATGAATGATGATATCGTATGACAGGGAACAGTTGGCTGTGTTCACTTTCTGCGCGGTTTCGCCTTATGTCTTTTGGCGTGTGCTGAGACTGCTACGATGGGGACTACAGTTACCTTTCTTTGTTTGGGAGATGAGTTGGTAATTCGGATGATTCCACTGGCACGGGCGGTTGAGCAATTATGGATTTTAATTCGTTTGCTGTGATGCCGAGGCCTTCCATAACCAATAACCAATATTATCGTCCGTCCTCGAACTGAGCAGACAATAATTCTCCTGGTGTTTTGTTTTATCCAGTTATTTCCCCATTACGGCCACGCCTTTACCTAGTGAAAATTAATCGTAGACCAGCAACTACGGTAATTTCTATTCTTTAGGGCTTCACAATTTACAATTTTGACAAACATCAAAGAAATATCGCCGCTTTAAGAAAACTGCAGCTGCAAGATATTTGTTAAATATACATTTAAAGGGTCTTTTGCATTCTAATAACATTTGGAAAATTTCAAAAGTATTTAACAAACGGTTAGAGAGTAATAGCGTTTTGAAGTTGGGCATATGTTTTGAAACGAGCTATAGAAGATTTTTTAATACCAAATATGTCCTCAGAAAAAAATTAGAGTGTTTGATAAGAAATATCATTATTTTATCATTAATAGGATTTCATCACAGGACATGAGAAGGGAACAGCTATAAGGTACTGATAATTTTCAGAAATGGTGGTGACAACACATCTGTACCTGAAAATAGATAATTAACCATAGACTTTCTACCTAAAACTTGCATGATCTGCTCATAATCTGAGAATGTAGAAGTGATTTTAAAACTACACAGGTTCTTATCAACATAATAATAGTTAAAAAGAAAGAATACCTGGACAAATCTAAGTAAAAAGTAACTAGAAGAATTTTTAATACTAAAAGTCCTCAGAAAAAAATTAGAGTGTTTGATAAGAAATATCATTATTTTATCATAAATAATATTTCATCACAGGACATGAAAATGGAACAGCTGAAATATTGTGACAACTGGAAAGAATGAGAAAAGAAAGTTGTCAGGCAGGTTAACAGAATGGGATGGTAGAAAGTCACGAAAACAATCACATTTTAAAGATAGAAAAATACATGACCACCCATGCTAGCAATCATGGAACCTGATGATGATTCCAACAATAAAGTTACTGATCAATAAAAAGTTGAGAACAAATAATTTAACAGTGCTGATTAATTATAAAAAAATAATTTAAAAAATCTCTGCTCAATAGATAAAACAGTGTACGCGCATACAACAAGACGTTACAACGTAGATTACAATGGTTAGATGCATTCGCTAGCAAGGGGTTTTTTGAAACAACAGCGATTAAATAAATGAAAATTGATCTAAAATATGCATTTTTTTGGGATTAATTATTTACGAAGGTGAAAAATAGCGGAAATAATTGCGAAAATGCCAATAAAATAAAAGCAGGAAATCGCTGCTTTTGGACTACGTCTGACTGTCTCATTTTGCAGCTTATGGTACAGAATGTGTTAAAAGGAATCATTAATTAATGTCCTCAGAAAAAAATTAGAGTGTATGATAAGAAATATCATTATGCAGTCATACAGTGTGTTCATCATCGGACATAAATAACTGCTATTACGCTTACACACATCACAAAATATACACATAGAATTTTAAAAGATGAATTCATAGCAACTGAGTATTCATTAAAACAAGGGACTTCACTATACTCTAGACAAGAAGTTACAGTGGCTTGCTGGTTAGTGTGTATGCTACCAACTGCATTCTGAGCCAAGATGGCTTTGAGAATCATATAGTCTCTGGAAATTAGTACCATAGATTTTTTTTCTGGGAAAGCAAAATAGCATGGTATGATATCAACCACATGTCATAAAATCCCCAATTCATATTGTTTGTTCCCATATATATAGCCACACAAATAAGATACTGTAGACACAAAATCCAATAAATGTCCTCAGAGAAAAAAATTAGATTGTATGAAAAGAAATATAATGATCTTGTCATATATAAAACATCATCACAGGACATATCCTGAAATAGTTATACATGAAGTCACTAAAGCTAGCATGCCAAACATACTCAAATTTTTTGTTGGTTTACCAATGTAGTGATCTTAAAACTACACATATTTTTTTATTTTTATAACTTAATTATTAATAAAAAAAAAAAATGAAAATAATCAGAATTCCCAGTAAATAGGGGAAACAATAGAAGATTTATTATGTAAAATACAATAAATGTCCTCAGAAAAAAATTACAGTGTTTGATAAGAAACATCATTCATTATTTTATCAGTAATAAAATTTAATCACAGGACATGTGATGGGTGGGAACAGTTGGAAATCTGTGACATCTGGAAAGACTGAGGAAAGGTAAACAAAGAGAAAAATTGGCAGCAAAGCTAGAAGAATGGGATGGTAGACAGTAATAAAACTTTATTTCTATCTATCTATTGACCTTTTGAGCCATAGCCGGCCCAAAGGGCGTACACCAAGATACTCCTCTTATCTGAATTTTGTGTGTGTTTAAAACTTTATTTAAAGACATAAAAATAAATAATCCCTCATGTTAGCAGTCATTGTATCTGAAATTAGTTTTAAAAAAAAAAAAACATTCAGAGAAAATAATTTCATAGAGGTGACTAATAATAAAAAAATAATTTAAAATATTTAAAAATAAAGATAAAACATCCAAAAAAATATTACAATGCAACTCTTTCAGAAGAAAGATTAGCAAAATATCAAATGCCATGCAAATAACTGTGAAAGAAAGAGAATAGGGAGAATTAATCATGTGCAATCTATATAAGGCCAATAAGTTAATCTGTGAACATCTAGAAAATGTCTACAAATTATTACCTCTGTTGGCCTACATCATAACTTAAACCTTTCTTTATTATGGCTCAGATATATTCATTCATGTTAATGTCTACATTTGCCTTTTAAATGGCATATTATGCCAACAAATTATAAGACTTCCAGAACTGTCACCACTACATCAAGGAAGGATGCACTGACTTTACAAGTTCATGCACTACAAAGTCAATCTTTAATTCAATCTTTAATTATCAGTGCTTCAGCCATCCCCCACTCAATTACCTCAAACATTTCTTTATTAAGACTTTTAGCAGAGCTAAAAACACCCACAACATTTCAAGTAATCACCAATTCATAATGTCAAGTCCTATATATAAAACAATGCATTTACACATAACAGATGATAACAAAGCGGCACAGATAAGATTACTGTAAACATAAATCCAATTAATGTCCTCAGAGAAAAAAATCTTTTATATTCTTCCCAACATAATTTTTAATAATTAAAAAAAGTATCAAAAATAATAAACATCCAGTAAATAAAAGTAACTAATAGAAGATTGTTTATGTAAGATACAAAATGTCCTCAGAAAAAAATTAGAGTGTATAAAAATAAATATCATGATTTTGTCATAAATATGACATCATCACAGGACATAAAAGCAACCTTCAAATAGTTACGATCGAAGTCGTTAATACAAACTAAAACTTCCATGCCAAACATACTCATAATCTGATAATGTAGAAGTGAGTTTACAACTACACAGATTCTTATCAACATAATAATAGTAAAAAAAAAAAAAAAAAAAAAGAACACCTGGACAAATGTAAGTAAAAAGAGTAACTAGAAGATTTTTTAATACCAAATATGTCCTCAGAAAAAAATTAGAGTGTTTGATAAGAAACATCATTATTTTATCATTAATAGGATTTCATCACAGGACATGAGAAGGGAACAGCTATAAGGTACTGATAATTTTCAGAAATGGTGGTGACAACACATCTGTACCTGAAAATAGATAATTAACCATAGACTTTCTACCTAAAACTTGCATGATCTGCTCATAATCTGAGAATGTAGAAGTGATTTTAAAACTACACAGGTACTTATCAACATAATAATAGTTAAAAAGAAAGAATACCTGGACAAATCTAAGTAAAAAGTAACTAGAAGAATTTTTAATACTAAATGTCCTCAGAAAAAAATTAGAGTGTTTGATAAGAAATATCATTATTTTATCATAAATAATATTTCATCACAGGACATGAAAATGGAACAGCTGAAATATTGTGACAACTGGAAAGAATGAGAAAAGAAAGTTGTCAGGCAGGTTAACAGAATGGGATGGTAGAAAGTCACGAAAACAATCACATTTTAAAGATAGAAAAATACATGACCACCCATGCTAGCAATCATGGAACCTGATGATGATTCCAACAATAAAGTTACTGATCAATAAAAAGTTGAGAACAAATAATTTAACAGTGCTGATTAATTATAAAAAAATAATTTAAAAAATCTCTGCTCAATAGATAAAACAGTGTACGCGCATACAACAAGACGTTACAACGTAGATTACAATGGTTAGATGCATTCGCTAGCAAGGGGTTTTTGCTACACACATTGTGGCTGTGACATATATCTGAAATTGTATTGTAATTTGAAACAACAGCGATTAAATAAATGAAAATTGATCTAAAATATGCATATTTTTGGGATTAATTATTCACGAAGGTGAAAAATAGCGGAAATAATTGCGAAAATGCCAAGAAAATAAAAGCAGGAAATCGCTGCTTTTGGACTACGTCTGACTACTAGTCTCATTTTGCAGCTTATGGTACAGAATGTGTTAAAAGGAATCATTAATTAATGTCCTCAGAAAAAAATTAGAGTGTTTGATAAGAATTATCATTATCATATCAAATACAACATTTCATCGCAGGACAACAAGAATGTGAAGTTATCAAATGAGAAAGTATTTTAGAAAACAATATACTACTATGTATCATCATCATCAAGTACCGGGCCTACTGGCGTAGGTGATCATGTCTCTCCACAACTTTCGGTCTCAACAGTTCTTTATCATTTCTGTTGTTTACCTTCTGCCAAGCCATTCTCTTAAGCTGTCTAGTATTTTCTCTCAATAATCTTTGTTCTTTTCTATTTTCTTTACTTTAAAATGGATCTCAATTATATATCTATACTCAATTTTCTTCAGCGTTCGTACTACTATGACTCCACTTCATCATCTGCCTTTAGAGAATGCAAGGTGTGGACACACTATATCACTAGCCTTTGGGCTGACACATTCATCTCTGGCATGCTTTCGGATTATATTTACTGTGGTGTTGTGTATCTAAACCATTTAATGTATTTGGTATCTGGAAGATAACTCAGAACTACTGTCATAATATTGACCTCCAATATTACTTTTGATCATATCTTTTCATGCTACATTCTATAACATAAATTCAGTAGTTGTGGATATTCTTTTACAACTACTGCAGCACATGCAGCAGTTCACAAGATACTAAATGTCTAAATATGACTAAAGTCAATGAAGTTGAATAATGTCCTCAGAAAAAAATTAGAGTGTATGATAAGAAAATATCATTATGTAGTCATACAGTGTGTTCATCATCGGACATAAATAACTACTATGAAGTTTACATATATCACAAAATAAATGACATTTAAAATTAAATTCATAGCAATTGAAATAATTAACTTCACTACGCTCCTGACAGGATCCAAAAATGTGTAGGCCCCTATACTTTGATCCATAACTTACAGAGTGATATCTTGCAATTATGTGGGTTGATTTGCTTCATAAAGCTATTTATCATTATCACTCATTGGGTTAATATATTTTACACTAACACATAACACTAACATCTGATGGTGTTCAAAAATTTACAAATGTAAATGAAAATGAATTTTTTTTAAATAATAAAAAATAAGGCTCTCACGTTACCTTGCTAACAAGAATAAGTTTTGCTTTCAGTCCTGCCAGCAACTGATGGATCATTGGAACAACACGTTCTTGCAGAAGTGACATTGTTCTCATAATAGCTGTTGAGACGAATAGAAAGAAAAGACATTATTTTCACAGTTCAAACATAAAATCCATTGCAACACTGCATGCAAAAGACAGTTCTCATTAGAAATTTAAGCTATCTGTATTATACTGGAATTATTAAATTGAAAAATATTCCTAATTATGGCTGCCTTCTTGAGTATCACAAAAGAGACTGGCTCCAATGTCAGCTAACCCTCTTCACTTGAGGTTTTGGTAAAACACAAAAGCCTGATATATTTTAGTTGTCTTGCTCATGTAAGTTACATAGTCTGTTCATCATCATCATCAAGTGCCGTCTCAGCAACAAAGGTTGGCTACGATGGATCGCCATTCCACTGTCTCTTGCTTTGATGGTGCAGGTTGTAATAGATTGACTTGTCCATCTTTTGATGTTACTCGCCCATGTTAGTCTTGGTCTGCCTCTGCGCTACCTTGTATTTTCCCTTCCAATATTACTTTTAGTAGGCTGTTGTGTCTTTTAACATGTCCCAAAAATTGTATTTGTCTTTTAGTCTTAATTTAATTCAATTCTAGACAGAGTATTTTTATTAGGCATTTGTCTTTTCTCAAATCCCTTTTGTTGTTTTCCAGCTTTCACATGCATAAGTAAGGGTTGATAATTGAGTTGAATATTCTAAGTTTTCTTACGTAGCATTTTTGATTGTCATACCTGTCCAGGTTTTTAAAATTTGCTGCTGCCTTTCTGGTTCTGATTGTTTTTCCCCCACCATCTTGAACTATATTACCACCAATCTATATATATATATATATACAATATGATCCACTTTCTCCAATGACTGACCATGGAGATAAATAGCCCATTGGTGTATTTTTTACTTTTCATTATTTTTGTTTTATCTTTGTTGATTTAAAGTCCTATTCTTTCTGCCATGGATGATAGTGAAATGTTAAACTAAAAAGTGTAAACGTTCTTGTGCTGATTTATTAAATTTGAACCTCTACATTTTAATTGAATGAGTGGAATGAGTAGACTGAGGGCACTCATTATGTTGAAAAATTTTAAGGGATGTAGCTACAATGATTCGGCACATGATTTTTAGGGTAATGTGGTCGGTATTACGCACGTGCCGCTTCACTTTCCCAGAAAAAAATCAGGTACCCATTAAAGGCTGGGTGAACCCGGAAGCCGTCAGTTGGGATCGAATCCTATCCCTTGTCCTTTGTAGTCCAGTTCACTAACCACTGAGCTATCGCGGCTCCCTATGAAGGCATGAACAGGTCACAATTTCACCAAATTAAAGATAACAGTAAAAGAAATTAGAAACCTGGAAAAGATTATTCACTGATTGTGGAACCAGTGATTTAACAAGTCACAGGATAGGTAAAACCATCAACAAAAGACAGATGAAGAGATAATTTAAGCAAAAGAAAACACTGCACATTGAGGAAATAATATCTGGGAAGTGGAAAATCACAAGTGAAACTAAAAAATTAGACACTTTGATGTGGAAGATTATGAATGATTAAATGAGAGAACAGGTGTCCTCTTCTCACATACCTTTCATGATGTACTCATTTTCAGTGGACCCTGGCATCTCCATGGCACCAAAGAGACTGGTCATTAATTCACCTGCCAGTGGTTGAATTTGTTCACATGTGATACTGGTAGAAAGGAAAATAACACTCATTAATCACAGCTTATATCTTCAAACTAAAAGATAATTAAATATAATAGTTAATGTGCAATAACTATACACAAAATTCACATCCTCCAATAACTCATTCATTATCGGAAAAATAACATTATTTCAAAATATTATTAACAAAATGCCAATCAGAAGTCAGATGAGCCAGATGGTAGCGTAGATATCACAGCATGTCATTAATTAGAGGCATAACAAATCTGCACCCACTTTGTGTCCTTTTAAGGGTACACGGCGAAGATGAGAGATTAATATATAACAGAATTAAAGTTAGTGTTGTATGTGAAAGAGAGCCATTTGAAATAAGAACAGGATAGAGGAAGAAATGCAAGAGCACTTTTTTTCGTTTCCACGGTTTGATTTATAAGAATAACAAAATATCTGGAATGGAATCCAGAGCCACTGGACAAAACAACTTAACAACAGTGACTTTGTTAATGACATAGCTCTTCATATGCATAATCAGCAACAAATGCAAGATAAAAATGAGCATACTTGACAAAGTCAAAGAAAGACGGAACTGAAAATAAAAATAGGACAAAATTCTTGATAATTAATGCAGGTGACAATAAATAGATAGCACTGGTAGAAATACTTTGCAAAGATGATAAATATTAAAAAATATAGATAAATGAGGAGGAACAGAAAGATACCACGAATAATGATATAAAAAGCTTTCACTGCAAAGTGTTTATTTAAGACTTATCCCCCTGGAGTTGAAAGATAAAAGAAAGAAAATGAGCAGCAGATGCACACAGAGAAGAGACAAGAGAGAGAGAGAGAGAGAATTAACAAAGTCTGTTGAAAACACCAACAATTTATTACTTTAACTTAACCCTTATACTACTTGGTAAAGAACCATATCATTCCCTAAAGAGGTAATGTAAAAAGATGCTGCATGCACTGGACATATATTTCCTAACTAAATGCAGATCAAATAATAAATGGTACCAGGGATGTGCAAGCTTTCTAAATATGAATTGCTTTAAGGGTTAAAATGTCTCAGTAGAATCTCTAATAACTAAGGAAAAATAATGAAACATACACTCCTACTCCATTAATCTTGACCACAAACAACCTCTCAAGGGCATTAGCTGCATACGTGTGCACAACCACTGGCCGGGCAGAAAGGTATTTCATTAGATTTGGAACTGCTGACTGTATCACCACTGCTGGTAGCTGAGGAAAAAAAAAATAACATACATAATGAACTTAGTACTTTCTGCAGTATAGAGAGCTAGAATTATCATTCTATAATGTTTTCTCTTTCTTTAATGGATGCTTGCACAGAAAGTAGGATGAAATTGTCAAGACAAAATCACTAACTTAGAACTGTGGGAAATTACCAGACAAAAACCAGTGGATAAAAAGAAGTGACAAAGATGATAGTGCTGGAAAGGATACACAAAGCAGAAGCCAACTGAAAGTATGACACGACAAGCCCTGGGGAATCCCCAGGGAAGGCAACAAAGACAGTAGTTAAAATATACACAGAGAAGACAGATGGAAGTAGAGATGATGAGGATAACACGGATAACACGGAACAATCTTAAGAGAATGGCAAGAACAGTTTGGAAAGTGCTGAAGTCTTAAGCTCGATTGGGAAATCAAAGGAAGAATACAATGTCTGTTATAATATATTCATATAAGGCTACATGTAATCCCACAACTTTCACTATTGTTCAGTTTTTCTTTGCACACACATTAATACATCTGAAGAACATATTTCTTTAATATCACAATAATAACAAATTACCTGGTTCCTGAATACCATCAGATATTTGATGATGTCAGCTTTCAATATTGGCATTTCATTTACTGAAAAAGAATAAAAAAAAAACATGAACAAAAAATGCATACAACAAATGGTCTATACTTTAAATCACTTTCATACATACATGTTGCACAATTATCATCCAGTCAAGTTGTGGATATACACAAAAGTGGACAAATAAAATAGCTAGAAACAACAAAATGTAATAATAGATAAATGCCTGCATAAACTCTATTACAACTTATATCTCAGCTGTATAGAAAATATATGACAAGGGAAGGAGAGAGAGAGAAGGAGGGAGAGAGAGAGAGAGAGATAAACATCAAGATACACAACATCATATATGTAATTTCAGCATTTAAATTACCAAGAACACAAATTTGTGTAACACACCATAATGCACCACAAACAAAGAGGTAATGGGTGAAATGCATGTTCTAGCCACAAAGTGACTTAAAAATATATATATATATATATATATATATATATATATATATATATATATATATATATATATACAGTTGTAATTAGAACTAGCAGGTACTAACCATTAGGAGAATTCAAATCTGGCAGAATGTGGGCCTGGTAGAACTCAGTTATGTTCACAAGTTCACTTGTCTGCGTAACACCTTGCTGAAAAAAAAAGACATACAAACTAGTTTGAAATACAGACTGAAAACAAAAGAGCAATAAAGATATATTATATCATCATCATCATCGAGTGCCATTACCGCAACAAAGGTTGGCTACCATGGAGCGCCATTCTGCGGTCTCTTGCTTTGATGGTGCAGGTTGTCATATGCTGATTTGTCCATCTTTTGATGTTACTCGTTCATGTTAGTCTTGGTTTGTCTCTGCCTCTTTTACCTTGTATTTTCTCCTCCATGATTACTTTTAGTAGGCTGTTGTGTCTTTTAACATGGCCCAAAAAACGCATTTGTCTTGTTAGAATTGTGTTTAGTAGTTCTCTTTTCATTTTTAGTTTGTTTTAAGACTTCATCGTTTGTTTTCTTTTCCTTCCATCCAATTCTACCTACTCTTCTATATATCCACATTTCAAAGGCTTAAGTTCTCTGTTCTCTTTTCTTGTCTAATGTCCATGTTTCTGCACCATATAGGAATGTTGAGAAGACATTATATAGCACACCCGTTATATGAATAAATAGAATTCAGAGCATGTATAATTAAGCAAATTAATAGCACTGCAAAAATACTTTAAAATATACATATAACACTACACATCTTGATCCTTTCAGCGCCACTAGACATTGCACAGGGCTTGTAGTGTTTTTCACTATACATCAGCTGCAGTTAAATAAGATTTCCAATTTCTCTCTCTCTCTCTGTGATCAGGACTCAATCAGAGTAGGATTCCAGACTCTAACATGAAGTCAGCTGTCAGGTTAAGTGTGTTGATTGTCACAACAGACATAAAATCACAATTAGAGTCTGCCAGAACCACTCTGATTGAACACCCGTTAAAATGTTGCACTGTGTTCTGCGCCAGTGGCCCAGTGCATCCGATTTCAGCCAGCATTTTATTCAGGTTAGCTTTCCTTAGCCTTTGATTATCCCCAATCTTCCTGCAAGGCAGCAGATGATCTTTTCTGTAGGGGGATTCTGCCCTTAGATGGTCGGCCCTCCCAGGTTTACGAGCACAATCTGCCCGAGTCACTAGAGGTGACTAACACAGACATGCACACACAAAGATATGAGATGTGACAAACACAGACAT
Source organism: Megaustenia siamemsis (assembly GCA_032433765.1). Classification (NCBI taxonomy): domain Eukaryota; kingdom Metazoa; phylum Mollusca; class Gastropoda; order Stylommatophora; family Ariophantidae; genus Megaustenia; species Megaustenia siamemsis. The sequence continues at coordinate 82,666,018 of JAVIAB010000139.1, forward strand.
GCACACAGCGATACGAGGCATGACTAACACTGACACATCAATATATATGACACATGACTAACATAGACATGCACATAAAGATATAAGATATGTCTGACATGGACATGCACACACAAAGATATGAGATGTGACTAACATAGCCATGCACACGCAAAGATATGAGTAACATAATTATGCACACAAAGATATGAGATATCACTAACCCAAACATGCACACACAAAGATGTGACACATGACTAACACAGATACACACTAAGATATGAGATATGACTAAACACATACACACATAAAGAAATGAGACATGATTAACACAGACACACCAAGATATGAGATATGACTAACATGACCCACAACAAGATATGAGCCATGGTCAGTACACGCACACACACTAGCCATGACTAGCACAATTCCATTTAGACATTTCCAATTTAGAATTTCACTTGTCACTTTCTTACTGGTTATCTTACCCTCTGAGTTTGGCCTTTTGCTGCCAATGATGTGACAAGAAAAATCGCAGCATCCTTACTTTTCCAATTCTGGGCTGGATTTTTAGCATACTCCTGGCAATAAAATCAGGTCATAATGTATAAATCTGTAAAGACATTTATATTTAAATTCAATTATGGATAATAGAATTAATTTAATATTTATTTTTATTATATGATAATTTATGGGTGTAATTATTTTTCTGCATTATTCATAAACTCAACACTGGATAGCAGTAGAAAAAAATGAGATTAATTTAATGTAAAGAATAAATATAAATTAATCCTAGAAAACTTCTACCTAAATGTGCGTTAATTAAGCACTTACTTGATTGTTCAAATATATGTCTGATACTTAAAAAAAAAAAATATTGTCTTGGATATTAACAAAGACATCAGGGAAAACTACACTACCTCCAGCAGAGCTTGCACGTAGCGAGAAAAGTTCTGAATAACAGACCCTTCAAATGATTTGGACAATGCTTGGACCAGGTCACAAGCCGCTCTTCGTCTTGTGTCAACATCTATGAAAACATTATTAAATTTTGTTTCAATTATGAGCACAAATATTTATAATGCACAGTTGTTTGTAACTGACACTTTAGTTGATTGCTCACTTATGTCTTTCCAGGAAGAGGAAATGCACATGCCTCTTCTATTACACATTTAAGTTGATTAGAGGAAGCTGTATTTAAAAATGTAAAAACTTGCAGTTAAAAACTGAAATTATGTATCCTATGAAATGCTAAGATTTACCTTTGATATTTTGACCGAAGGCAACAGAAAACCACCGTCGTAACTTCTTTGTTCAATCATGAATCACCACAATAATAGGAAAGAGGCGAAAGCAAAAAAGGGCTAATTTCCAATATTAGGAAGAAACAATCATCATTTTTTGGTCATGTAATGAGAAGAGGCTTGACAAGCTGTCATTGTAAAAAATATTGTTATGGAAACAGAGCCATAAGTTTTGGAAGCAGTGATCTCTGCATATATGTGCCATTTTGGCACGCAAGGTTTCTGTTTTTTCAGATTGTGGTTCTGCCCTATGTGCCGTCTTCGGCTCGAAAGGACGATAGATAGATAGAATGAGAAGAGAACAACTGGAATATATTGTAACAACTGGGAAAATTGAGGGATGAAGAGATAAAGGGAAGCAAAGAGAAAAAATAACAGACAGCTTAAAAGAATGGCTTGACAGAAGATCAACAATAGAAATGATAAATAACTGTCGAGATTGAAAGTTGTGGAGAGACATGATCACCTACGCCAGCAGGCCTGGTACTTGATGATTTTGAGCATTGTACAGCCACCATCCACACACAAAAGCTGTACAATTTCCAAGATTGTAACTACAATACAACTTTCAGATGAAAACATCTGTGATAACAGTGTTAAGGATTACAGGAATACTATTTTATGTGGTGTTGATGAACTGGCTTATTCTGCATGGCAATCAATTACTGTCATATTAATATATATTTTTAACTGAATAAAACTTCATGGTCTTTGTCTAGCTATCTTGCCACACACTTCAATTTTTGTTTTGTAAATAGGGCCATTCTCACTGCTTTTGGACAATTCCATTAGCAGTTCTTGATTGCCAAGAAGATTCTCAACACAATTCATGTACTTATCTGCACTGGAAAAGATCCCCGAGATAACTTCGAACATTAATATTAATTCTTAATGGTAATTAAAACCAGATTTAATGATTCAAAAAAAAAATTTCTGCCCTTTTTAATTTGAAGACCTCAGTGGCACTTTTACAAGTTAAATTTGTACACAAGATCAAGGATACATCAAGATCTCCTACGTCTTTATTGGTATATCGTCTGCAATTGTATCTTTATCTTGCCAAGTCTCTCTCCTTAAGCATATACCCATAGGATTATATACATTTAATTATTAGTTATTTTCTTTATTTTGATTTCTGAGCTGCCCAATATATTTACAAGTGCTAAAATATAATTTAATTTGCTGTAATACAATAGTTTCTATTTTCAACAAATAAGCACAGCCAGTTTAATTTGCACTGAAAGTTTAAAATATAAAGAAAAAGCAATATACCCGATCCTTCTATGTCTCTTCTCATATATTCTTCAGGGTTGTCTTCAAATAGCTCTTCATCCGTCTCTGAAAAGAGGGAGGGAAGAAAAAATGATCTGATAAGTTCAGGATATAGACTGAAAACTAAAGCAAGTGTGTCTATTTCTACTGTAAACAGGGATTTTAAAAAATAATATACATGGAGTAAAGGCATCAAGATGCACAGGGATGTGAAGCTGCTGTACAGCTGATGATAATTACAATTTTTAAAAAGAAAATAGTGGGATGTTAACAGCTTTACATGTAAAACAAAATATCCACCTACCTCGTAGCTGTATGTTTGGAACCACTACTTTCTCACAAATGTTGGCAAGGGTTTCTGTGTTGTCAAACAGAACTTTATATGCAGGCCGCTCAGCTACAGAAGCCAGAAATTGAATAGCATTACTCACAAGCTGAAATAGATTATTAATCTGGATTATAAAACATTCAACGTTTCTCTCTCAGTGATATTTTAATGAGCACATGCATCATTCATCCATTAGAATTGAAATTAACAAAACAAAAAACTGAAATTGAGGTCATGAACTCTTTTAGATAGGAACATAAAAAAAAAACAAGAGGTTGTACAGAAATACTAATGATGATTAAGAAACAAGACATTGTGGTACAATCAAATAAAATGTGTCTAAGAAGAGATTAAAAAAAAAAAAAAACTAATGAACACGAACAAAGACTGCCAAAATTCATAATTCCAAGGCTATTTCTTTTGTTATTGTACGATGGGATGGTTTACAACAATTCAGCTGTCAAGTGGCTGAAATATTGCACGTTTGGCATTTTAAACTGTTAAAAACAAGCCCAAAAGCAAATCTTCTACACAATGTGCTACTATCTATCTTTCGTTCGCCCTAAGTATTGTCTATATCTGCAATGTCATTTCATGTATAAATTTTACTGTCTTTTGTAATTCTTGCAGTAGCCCATATAGTTTTGTCTGTAGTGCTGTATCTATGGGCCAATGGATTTTCCTCAGTATACTATATTCAGTGCAGTCTTGAAGTATGTGTTCAGCAGTATGGGGTGCCTGTCCACATGTACAAGTAGTTGAGGTGCCTGTCTTGAATTTTGTATACATGTGACTATGGAGTCGATTGTGTCCTGTTCTGAGGCGTATAATGATAACTTGTTCATATCTATTCATATTATGAAAGGCATCCTGATTTGGGGCTTGTGGTCCTCTGATTGATTTGATTATCTGTTTCTTATGATGGTATGTAACCGGTGTATCTAGTTGAATGTGCCACTAAATCAAATGTAACTGAACTAAATGTCTCTCAATACCCATCAGTCATTACTATAATGAGAATAATGTCATGTTTACACCCACCAGATCATATTTCACTTCTTGGCCTGTATTGATTAGTAATCCCCAAATGGCCGTTACAAACTCAGGAAGGTATGGGGAGAATTCCTCACTATATTTCTGAGCATACAGTGTAACATTGTCACAAACTTGTGATTTTGTCTGCTCCAACAATCCAACCTCTTCATCCTGAAAAATGCAATTTAAAATTACTATTACTCAAAGTATAAAATCTCATATATCCCAACGGACATTTCAAACAGTAAAACAAATAAGACAAGATTTGCAGCCAGAGAATACTAGAGTTTACATACATTTTATATGGCAAACAGTGAACAGTGGTCACTAGATCTAGCATGCAAATAAAGGACCTGATATTCTTAGTCTTTTTTTGAAAACCATTAACCAATACACATAGCAACATGTAATGTTAGAACACTAAACTCTGTAGCTCCAGCAATAAACCAGACTTGGAATATGAGCAAACTGCAACAAGAAACACTTTTCAGACAGAGCCTCAAGGGTTCTTGCCGCCTATCCGTCATATTGACCGGAAGTCCCTTGATATATTTATGGATTTTAGCCATGGGCTAGCTATCTTTTAAATTGCAAAAAAATTATCAAAGTAACTGAAAAAAAGTCCTATAACTAACACCCGCTCTCCTCTAAAATACAGGGGGTGTACAGTAACAAAGACTTACACTAGTCTGGAGCAATTTGTTGTCGGCACTGAGCAAGTTCATAAACAGCTCCATCCATGTCTTCATGTTGTCTTCAAAGTGTTCAGGAAGATCCTACAAATTCAAGTAAAACCAACATGAATATGGGCAAATTAAGAATTAACAGCAAGTTAATTAATAATAACAAGTGTATAAATAAATGACAAGTGTATAATATTTAGTGACATGAACGAAATTAAATATGAGCATTCTTTGATTACAAAAATACATAAATATAAATTAGAGCACATGAAATAATGCTGGGCAATGATAAATCATAATGAGAATGTTCAACTAAAGATGTTATATCCCAAATAGATGTGCATAAATAAAAGCAGAAATCTCATTATAGACCTTGGTATGAAGATGCAAAGAAAAATTAAAAGAATAAATAAGGAGGAAAGCATTAAAAGAAGAGTTAGAAATGGAGACAATAAAGACTATACTTTTAGTAGTGGGTACCTTGTCCACCTAATGTGTCCCTTTATGAAACAATGAAGGCCAACAACACTCAGCATAAAAAAAAAAAAAAGACATAATACTCACTTGAAAGTTAAGACTATAAAAAATCTTGCAGATCAGCAAAACACTGCTGAAAATAACCTTCAAGGCTTTTGGGTCATTTGAATGTTTAGTGGCCAAGTCCATAGTTGCCTGGGGTAAACAAAAGCCAACTGAATCAATAACATCAAATTATTTACATAAAGATATAGTAAATAAATAGAATCCTAGCATACTTCTTAGAAACAGAGTAGAAAGTGATGGAAAAGTATTCTCTTTTATAAACAAAATCACACTCACAGCAATTATTCAAACAAAATGTTTAAAATGAAACATTTCTTATCAGTTAAAAAAAATTTAACAGAAGATACAAAAATCAAACCTTGAAAAGCTCTGTCAAAGACGATGCAAAATTATCCAGGACAAATTTAATTTCCTCCCACAATTCTTGAGATTTAAATTCATGGCGATATCTAGAATATGTCAAAAAATTTTGAGTGTGACCATTTTCAATGTTGCACACGCAATATACATATTATGAACATTCAACAAATATAACAACCATCATAGCCTTTGATATTTTTTCCAATATCATGAAAGTTTCTACTCTTTCCTTACTGAAACAATATTGTGTGCATTTGCTTTTTTCTGTTTGATGGTTGTTTTTATATAAAGTAATTGGGAAATTGGACGGAAAAAGGGGAGGGAGGTGTGTGTATGTTTAGAGAAGAATTGACTGAGACATTGCAGACACATAGATTTGCACTCTCTGATTGTGCAAAATAATTAAAACCTGCCACTTGTGGAGTAGAGAAATCTATAGAATTGATTCCTTCACTGGATTAAACTTTTCAACTGTACCCATGCCTTTGGTGAAACGTTCTAGCTCCATATGTGTTGTGATAAATTACATTCTTAACCACCCCCCCCCCCCCAACCAGAAACATCCAATCACTCAACGCATGTGACATGAAAAGTAATGACTTTTAAGAAATTTAAATACTAAATAAAAGGTCAGTGTGCAAAATGATAAGCAAAAGTTAGAAAAAAAAGTATTCTTCAGTCCAACCTTTTGAAAATGGAGTGAGCTGTTCTCAGCACCCCATTGATAATGTTAAAGTCACCAGTCTCAAACTTTCCTATCATCTCTTTTAGAAGACCTTGCCAATTTTTGGGGAAATCCTCACGGCCAATTATACTGATAGCATCACTGAGCTGAAACATGTAAAAGGGCATACTTGGTTAACAATAATTCTATATAATGGCAGTAAAAAGTAAAGATTCCCTACACGCCTTGCAAGCTGTATGGAGAATATGGTGTCAGTGACCCATATTTTTCCATGACATTAGCACATATTTGGGTGATGTGGTTAATATCATGACAGGCTGTATTTACCTCCAAGAAGAATTTCTGGCACCAAATTTTTAGAGGTTGGAGTGAACCCAGGAGCCACGGTCTGGGAAAAAAAAATCTGCCACTTCTGGGGATAGAACCAGTACCCTTCTGATCAGAACGTGAGCACACTAACCACTCCCCATTATGGCAGGCAGAGCCTATTCTTTTCCTCAAGTATCTTATGAGCTTCTCATCAGCCATTACATTTAAAAAACTAGCACTGAACATCATCAACCACCTCCAATAGTTATCTAATTTCTTAAAGATTTTTTGTTGTTCAAAACTATCAACTGTTTATAATTGTCTTGGTGGCCAAAGCATAAAGAAAGCTTATTGCTTTCATGAGGAATCAATGATTATTTCATGTTATGAGAAGGCAACAACTTGAATATATTGTGATAGCAGGAAAAAAATGTGCGAAGAAGAGAGAAAGTGAAGCAGAAAGAAAAGATACAAAACAGTTTCAACCTTGTTAAACATTCTCTATAAGTTGCAGTTTGTGAAGTTGATGTTTGTTAAAAGTATTGTGTCATTTGTATTATTCTATTTTTACTATCAATGTCTGTGTTATATATATAAACCGATACGGGCATAATAAGGGTACGTGTAGTAATAGTTATGCAAATTTTGTGCATTGCTTTTTTTGTTTTTGTTTTATACAATATAAAAACATATCTATACTTTCCAAACTTAATTAAAATGTTTAAATTAAATTGTTTAAATTTATAAAGTGTTCGCTACATCCACACAAACAAGCTTATGCTTGGAAAATTGTGACTTTTGAGACGGTACTGCAATACTGGGTCCTCTTTTTCAGTAACAGCCACCACTACAGGGAACACGGCGATCCTAGATTCAGTTAGCCAGTCTGTTTTGATGCAGACTGTTACCAGGGGAGACCACAAGGAATTAGAATTGTTAGGTTTTGGACAGCTGATGGTGCGCCGATCCTGCTATTGCGACCACAGGTCGCAGGCGCTTCCTGCTTCCCCTACCTTGAGAAAAGAAGTACATACACACAAATGAGACAGACTTTGTCATGGCCACTGCCATAAATAAAGGCAAGCTATAGACAATGCTGCATGAATCATTATGTGACACTTACTTGCATCTGAACCTGTTCTGGACTTTTAAGCATCAGGCCAACGATGTACTGTTTTATGGCATCTCTGTCTTCTTGGTGTATCTTGTTTGTAAATCCCTCCTCCTATTGACCACATGACAGAGCAGAATTGCATGACAATAAGGAATGTGAAGATTCTTAAGATATCTTTGGACCTAGATATTAAATTATGTAAATGTTTACATTCAGTTATAAAAAGACTAGATATATTAGTGAAGACTTAGTTGTGCATAGATGAATAAGCAAAATAAAAAAATATAATTTCAGCAAAATAAAGCAGAGTTACTTGCCAAAAAAGAGGCAATCTATATATAAAGTTTCCACAAAAATATTTTAAAAATCATCATCATCATTGAGTGCCGTCTCCGTGTCAAAGGTTGGCTACCATGGAGCCACCATTCCGTTCTGTCTCATGCTTTGATGGTGCAGGTTGTCATAGGCTGATCAGTCCCATCTTTTAACGGTACTCGCCCATGGTAGTTTTGCCTCATTTACCTTGTATTTTCCGTTCCAAGATTACTTATAATAGGCTGATTTGTCTTGTTTGATTGTGTTTAGTAGTTCTCTTTTCATTCTTAGTGTTTTGACTTTCCTTCATCATTTTTCTTTTCTTTCCATCTAATTCTTCCTATTCTATAAATCCACATTTCAAAGGCTTCAATTTTCTTGTCCAAAGTCCATGTTTCTGCACCACACAAGGATGTTGAAAAGATATAATATTTTGTTATCCTTAGTCCTGCAAATGCACAATATATTTAAACAAGTTTTGAGAGGATAGTAATTAAAGTTCATACTTAGTACCATGAGAACTAAAAAATTTACATGGGACTGTACTTGTAATATCTTACTAGTTAGTTTGCAAGAAATTACTTACCACCCGCCAGTTTCTTTTTACATAATTTTTAAATGTGACAGCAGATGAAACACGTATGTGGGCGTCTGCATTATCCTTATCCATCAGATGCAGTAGAAGCAATGGATAGTTCTTATTTCCCTCTACGGATTCCAAAAACTTCTCGGCTGTAAAAGAAGAATGCCATCCATAAGGCTACTAGTCACTGTCAAATGTTCTCATTTTTTTTATATAAATAAAAAGTACAGATTTTGTCTTCTTCTTCACCCTATAACCCTGCAAGTTGTTGGGGCACCGCTGACAGACTTCATCAACTCTCTCCCTATATCTTTATTCTCTGTGATGTTGAGGCCTGCACATTCTTTGGTGTTATCTTTCCATTTCTTTCTCTTTCACAGTTCCATGGTCTATACCTGGCCAAATAATTGACATATATGACCAAAACATTCAATTTTGGTTTCTTCACAGTAGTCAAAAGATCATCATTTATTCTAATTACTTGTTGCATTCTTCTGAAAACTTTTTTATATGCGATATGATCTAAGTAAGAGATGCTTAAAATCATACATTCCATCCCCATAGCTTGTATTGTATTCTGTAGCTCTCCTGTTGGGGTTAATGTTTCACAAATGTAAAGAAAATTTGATATAACAAGACTTCATTTTAGAGACATGTGTTATGTCACTATAATTCCAAACAGGTTTTATCATAGCAAGGGCTAGTGTAATTTGCGCTATTCTAGGCCCCAAACTTTCACCACTAACAACTGACCCTACATTTATGGTCAGTATCTAGTCCATTTATTTTAATCTTGGCAACAATCCCTCTAGGGCTATTGGTCTTCGCTGTTACTTTTTCAGCATTGATTTCCATGCCATATCTTTTATCTAGTAATATCACTTCTGATAGTTATTGTTCTGTTGAAACCTTGGATGCCACCAGCAAACTGCAAGTGATTCAATAGTTATGTCACCTATGTTTACAATACTTTTCATATCTCCTAAAGTATCTGTTGTGATTCTTTCGAAGAAAATGTTACGTAAGATAGGAGAGAGTAAGCAGTCTTGTTGAACTCCAAATGCTGCTCTTAACCATCCCCCAAATTGTTGATAAGCACTGAACTTGTAGACTTGTTATATAGAAGAATAGTCAGAGTTCCCAGTCATTGTGTCTGCAACTGAGCTCCTCTGCCTGTCATCAAAGTGGACCATAACCAACATACTGGTCTGCCAGTATGATCTCAACGGATATTCCACCCCTGCCCAAGGGTGTCCCATACACTAGCTGAGGAAAGTAGCCATCTTAATCCTTTGATAGGGGATATCACTACCCAGTTAACCAGGAAATAAAAGGTATCAAACTTTATAATTCAAACAATACCATAATTTAATATCAGGTGAGAGGTAAGGCACCTGACAGCAACAAAGCGGGAAGATGTCACAGACTCATAGCTGATGGCTTGCACTAGAACCATCCAGACCATACTTCCTCTTCGCTGTGCTTCTAGAAACAGGCCAACCAGTCTAGTTTGGCCAGCAAGTCAAAATTTAAGAGGGAAGGAACCTGATGCCCAAAAATTCTGTGCAGAAGTCGGATGTGCTGTTAGTCAAAAGGTGCAAACATCACAGTTCTATTGCAAAACTCAACACAACTGATCTACGCTCACTTAACATCCTTTTAAGGAAGGATGACAAAGAGATCAATCAATTCCTTTAGCAGTCATCAGGTAAGCACCAGAATGAGAGTATTAGCTATTTTATTAAGAACTGCCCTAAGAGCAATCACAAAAATAAAACTCAACAGATAAGTTCCAATGACTTCTCAACTATACTTACTCAAAAATAACTTACAAGCCCTGACATCTACTTATTTCAATATTCATGGTAAAAAAAGGTAAACTTGCATGATATGAGGACACATATAACATATTAATTTCAAACTAAATACAAATTAATGTATTACCATTACGCCGAATATCTGGGTCAGGAGATAGCGTCTGCTGCAAGTAGCCACCCATAGCTGCTAAGTTGGCTTCTGTGACCTCCATTATTGTTCCAGGCTAGGCTTTGACACTATAATGTCCAGCTCTTTTCAGAACAATAAATGCTTCTCTGTATAGCAAAAGAAATTAATTTATATTGTTACTACTTAGCAGCGTGGATAACAGGACACTGGTATTGATATTTTTATAAAGGTAAAGTCCTTGTTTAGGAAAATAATCTATTTCAATTCAGAAGAGTAACATCCCCTTGAATGACACTACACTTTATTTGGTGGTTCTCTAATCTGTCATTAGAAGACTCCTAATTGTAGAGAAAAAGAGAAACCACGAGAGGGTAAAGATGTTTCCTAACCCATACCCATGAGAGGGTAAAGATGTTTCCTAACCCTAACCCATGAGAGGGTAAAGATGTTTCCTAACCCTAACCCATGAGAGGGCAAAGATGTTTCCTAACCCTAACCCATGAGAGGGCAAAGATGTTTCCTAACCCTAACCCATGATAGGGTAAAGATGTTTCCTAACTAAAAAACAAATTAAAGTGGTCTAGTGATGAAGATTAACGAACACAGATATGATTTTTTAGTATTGGGAGAACATTGAAGTTTTGTTCTGACGTCAAGTAAGGGGATATCACTTTATGTCCCTAAACTAGGACTTTAGCTTTAATCATTTGGATATTTCCTTAAAACTATGTAAAATTTGAAAGAGACCTGTTTATAGGTTAGTTTACTGTAACAATTTAAGAGAGACTAGAGCTCTTGACCTCAGAATTACAGGGTCGGAGAATTATGGCATCTTTGTGATAAGATCAATTTGAATATGTGGTGAAGATGTTTTTTTATGAGGGTCACTATTACGCTAGGCTAATGAAAAAAAAAACTCTGTTGATATGTATGTGGCATGACCCAAGGTGACCTACAATTACACTTTAGCTATTACTGAGTTGGTCATATATTGGCCAAGTGATATGAGAAGGAGCAACCAAATAATCTCAAAGCAGGTCCTCAAATGGAAACCAGAGGGTTAAAGTAAAAGAAAAAGAGACAGATCTAGAGAAACACTAAAAAGAACATTAAAGTGAGAGATAAAACACCAGGCATCAGCTCCCCTACAGAGATTGAGCAACTTTGAGGGTCTGACGGCTGAAAGATCATCGGACACGCGAAGAGTCTAGAATCTCTGCACTATGTGCTTGAAAGGACAATATACAGATAGATATTACAGAGTATGAAAAACAAACGATAGTCTCACTCAAAAGTCTGTTGAATTCTGTTTATCTCATAATTTACTTGCTTTTGTCACCTAGATGTAGGTAGTCTTTAAAAGCACACAACTTTTTAAATAATTAACATAGACATCACAGTGCCATTCATGGAGGTAATATTTTTGGTCGACATCAAGGGCTATCTAATTATTCTATCAATCTATTGACCTTTCGAGCTGTGGCTGGGCCATAGGGCATCATTATCATAGATTCAGATATTCTGTCACGATTTCTGAATTTTCTTTCTAGCAGTCTCAATCATTGTTATCTCATCACTTCACATGCCCTATCTAATTATTACATATTTAAATTTAACAAAATTTTTAAATACTGAAATGTCTAAAATGAGTAACGTAGATTTATATTCTTCTACTTTAGATTGCTATTGTTATATTTATTAATTAGATGATGTTTGAGCAATTTCATTGATAATGATTGGATGGACTTCATTAATTGCAGATTCAGTGTAAGTTGACCCATCTTCAATAATGTAAACAATAGGATCATATGCACTAGCCAGATTAACTTAGGCACTATTCACCTGTCACTTCCCATATATGGATGGGTAGGTGGCTTGCTCTACACCTAAATGCATCCACTAGTGGAACAGTGGTTAGCCTTTAGATTAGAGAGGTGTGCTGTGAATGTATAGTGAAGTGATGATTACATACGGAGGGCTGGGTGAATTAGTTGCATAGGGTAGCTAATTTTATTAAATGCTCCAGAGTCCATGTCCATAATATGCCTGTGAAATAATCATCGGCGAGAGTTGGAATTCTCAACTTCCTCTCTGGGTAGATGTGACTCATTAGCCTAAAAATGGCAAGCCATCTGGTGAAAAGGTCAACTCCGATTATAAATCCCTGCTGTCCAGCAGCGTGAGTAGTGGGTCTACCAAAGTCTACCTGTTCATGGAATTGTGGAATAGACTTTGGGAGTAAACATGAGGAAAAATTTGAAGATGTGGAGTCTCTTTTAGCAGTCCAGTGTTGATTACAACATTGCTATGGAAACCACTGCAATGCAGTTGGCACCAAATTGTTCTGGCTTTGGATCGCTTGGCTGCGTGAAAAGAAAAAATTTGCTGACTGGGCAACAACAACTTCAACTTGTCATTTTTCTTTAGCCCAGGTTTGCACACTGGATAGGGAAATCCAGCTTCATCAAAATCAATTTGGTGTCGGCACAACACTGGAACCGACAGTTATATTGGTTATAAAAGTCATTCTCCGGCTGCTTCAGACAGTGAGTCACTTGTCACAGTGGGATAAGAAGTAGTCTATAGTTTATGACATGACTTCACTGTGATTTTATATGGATTGTTGATTGTAGTGTTAGTTACCGCTTACTCAAACTTTCATTATCAAGTCAAGCTGGCCAGCTACCAGCCACTCCAACTAAGAGTTCTATTAAGGTGCTAAACACTTCAAACTTCTACTAACTACTAATAATAGCTAGTACTACAAAGTTTAGTTTAGTATCTTACTTTAATCAAATTTGAGTGAACTTCCTTCGCCGTTCCGTTTCTTTTTTCAATTTAAATTACATTCCATCCATTAACACTAAATTTCACACACTCTACGGAAGCCAACTAACTGAGAGTTGAGAGTATTACTTACACAACAGGCCATTTTTTGGAATCCCCAGGGGAAAAGATAAAGAGGAAGACCAAGGAATTCTTGGAGAAGACAGACAGAAGCAGAGATGAAGATGATGGGGAAGACATGGAATCAGGAATGATCTTAAAAGAATGGCAAAAAAACACTTAAAACAGAGAACGACTTTGAAAGTGTTTCAGTTTGTTGAAGTTGAAGACCTTCCTATGCTCCACTGGGAGCTAAAAAGTTTAAAAAAGGTAGTAGAAGAATTACTAAATTTATTATGAGACTAATTTTTTTTTAAAGTAATTAGTATAAGTATTATTATATTAAATTACGCAACAACAATCACAATTGAATTCAGAATTAGAATTAAATTGAATCTCGACATTTATTTTATTTTCGACAGCAGATTTTTAAAAAATTAAGTTTGTCAATAACAGTATTTTAAAAAAAGATTAAATTAAATCTTATAACAGGAAATACAAAATATGATCAGATTGTCCTTCAGCAAATAATAGTAAAACAGCAATAGTCATTTTGTTGTTCAAGAAATAATGGCTCCGGTTTACCAAAGCATGCACGACCGTGCGACGTCTGTTCTAGATTTTTAAATCCAAAAGTTCTCCACTTCCGGTCGAAGGAACAGTAACTCTTGTTCAATAGCCCCCCCCCCCCCCCCCGGAAGGGGCGTAAAGGGGAACTTACTCCTCAAAATCATGTGAATCTGAGTGGAGGCAGAAGAAAAACAATCAAAGGTTACAATTGTTTTTTTTATCTTTAAATTATAAATGCAACACTCAGTTTATCAGCAAAATACATGCAGTATAAATATGTTTATGTATTTTAACCCGTAAATTAGCTCACAGTGTTTATTTACATTTTGTTTTCTGTTTACTACTTTTAATAACTTTTCTTTTATACTTTTTTTTCCCAAGCACTGAATCAGATACTAATTTTATTATATTATAAGTATGTAATTATGTATAGACTTAGACTAGACACACTTAACAGAACTGAACTAGACAAGACTTAGACAGTAGTATACACAGTTAACACAAACTTTACTTTACTACACAACAGAGAGTGAGGAGTGAGAGTACTGAGTCGTTTGTCCGTTCTTTCTAGTCTTTACTTACTACTAAGTTAACATCTATCTTAACTATCTACTATAAATCATAACTATAGTTATAGTATAGTAAACTGGTGGTACCTCGTATATTATTTAATTTACTAGTATCCAGTACAATAAATTGTTAGTTATATCTAATCTAAGGCTTTATCCTTAAGTTAAGTGTAGTATAAATTTAGTGACTATGTTACATAGTATGTAATAAAATATGTAAGGTACTGATTACATACATTACTTGTACACTCGCTAGTAGTATCATATTGCATGGGCAAAAACTTGTCTCTTTCTTGTTCTGCCCATCCTAACACCCTGGAGAGGATAACATTTCTAGAGATGCTCCAAAATCCATAGTCAGCTATGACTGATGGAGGTAGAGGTACTAACTAGTAGTAGTAGTAGTAGTGGTCTACACAGTTGAGTTACAGTAGACTAGTAGTGCACAGTCCTACACTATTTACAGTTCTACCTAAGGTTTAGTTGTCAGAAAAGTACTTCTTTTCTAGCTCGATCTGAGGAGAATCTGAAGGAGAACAATGTGAGGCACTTAGTAATGATAGAAGTAGCAACATTTCTTTCTTAGTAAAGTAAAGTACTCCCGTCACACCAAGTGACGTAGAGGGAATATGATGTTAGTGATCATAAATTTTACAGACCTTCGGCATATGATTTTTGGGGTTATGTGGTCAGTATTACGTCCGTGCCGCTTTACTTTCCCAGAAAAAAATCGGTACCCATTAAAGGCTGGATGAACCAGAAGCCGTCGGTTGGGATCGAACCCTACCTCTTGTCTATTGTAGTTCAGTTCACTAACCTCTGAACTATCACACTCCCAATTCTTTCTTAAATACTTATAAATATATTATTCCCTGTTCCAGCCCTCTGGGCATTATGTATAAG
Source organism: Megaustenia siamemsis (assembly GCA_032433765.1). Lineage (NCBI taxonomy): Eukaryota > Metazoa > Mollusca > Gastropoda > Stylommatophora > Ariophantidae > Megaustenia > Megaustenia siamemsis. The sequence goes on from JAVIAB010000139.1 coordinate 82,681,403, forward strand.
AATTCAGTCAGGCTCAGTCCTGGGGTCAAGGTCTCCGCTGGTGCTTTGAAATCTGAGCTGAAGCTATCTTTAAGTGCTTTCACAAGCGTGTAACAGGCATGCTTAATACTGGGGAATGTGCTGAGGAGGAGATCAGAGATCATTATGGAGTTATCTCTTGTCACGTTGTTTGATGGAATGATGTTCTGTTGATTAAACTAAACTATTGGATCAGTTTGGAGCATGGGTGAGAGATTTTGGATGAAAACTTTCAAGAACATTGTCCTAGACTTAAGAGAAGTAGAGAGAAAAAAATGTCTAAGATCCAGATAAGGAATGAATGGGGACACCTTGTCCATAGTCTATGCTCCAAAAAGGGGTCTAATTGGCTTTGATTGATTGAACAAATGCAACGTAAGTTAGGGTTCCCTCCTTTCCTTGTCTGTTTAGGAAATATAGTGTTGGTGAATATATTTTTTCATAACCAGTGGCACATATTTTAGTGATGTAGTCTGTATCCTGCCACACTGCCCTTGCTTCCCACGAAAATATCTGGTAAATTTATAGTCAGGAAATGAGCACACAGGCACCGAGAGTCCTCATAGATTGAGATATAGTGACCTTAGTTTTGATTCTTGGTTGCCTTTTCATTTACCTAATTTTTTTTTTAAACTCCAACATTGATTTATACTGTAATTTTAATAATTTAGTTTGCTTGAAAATTATTTTATTCTTTTTGATGACATTTCTATGTTTTTCCTTCTGCAGTGAAACAAAATGACTGATTTTTTGGCAGAGAATAACCAGTGTGGGCAAAATCTTTTGCGTTTAGTCTCACGTGGCAATGCCATTATTGCAGAACTGTTGCGTTTAGCTGACTTTGTCCCACCAGTTTTTCGTCTTGAGACCCGTGCAGACCAAGTAAAATATGGGGACATAATCTCTGATTTTAGCTACTTCAACAGCACTGATTCCTTTGATAGCAGAATTGAGTCTAAAGTTGTAAGTAAGATTGTTAATATTTTTAGAAAATTTTATCGTAATGATTGCATGGCATAAAATAATAAAGTTGCAACTGTCAATTATAAATATAAGTTATTCATATACATTTTTATTTTAAAATAAAACTGGAAAGATAATATTGATACAAATTATATGTCACAATATTTTTTTTTATTAATTAAAAGAAGTACAAATTATACAGAAATATTCTTTTTTTTTCAGCTTAAATGTTTGATTTAGATCATTATTGAGTGCCGTCTCCGCAATGAAGGTTGGCTACCATGGATCGCCATTACACTCTGTTTCTTGCTTTGAAGGTGCAGGTTGTCATAGATTGACTTGTCCATCTTTTGATGTTACTCATCCATGTTAGTCTTGGTCTGCCTCTGCCTCTTTTACCTTGTATTTTCCTTTCCAATATTACTTTTATTTGGCCATTGTGTCTTTTAACGTGTCCCAAAAATTTCATTTGTCTTGTCTGAATTGTATTTAGTAGTTCTCTTTTTATTTTTAGTTATTTTATAACCTCATCATTTGTTTTCTTTCCTTTCCATCCAATTCTACCTAAGTAAAAAGTAAAGTACCCCCCGTCACGCCAAGTGGCTTATAGGGAATATGGTGTTAGTGACAATAAATTTTACAGACCTTCAGCACATGATTTTTGTGGTAATGTGGTCCGTATTACACCCGTGCCGCTTTACTTTAACAGAAAAAAAATCTGGTACCCATTAAAGGCTGGGTGAACTGGAAGCCCTCAGTTGGGATCGAATCCTACCTCTTGTCCTTTGTAGTCCAGTTCACTAACCACTGAGCTATCATGGCACCCTAATTCTACCTATCCTATAAATCCACATTTCAAAGGCTTCAATTTTCTGTTCTGTTTTCTTGTCTAATGTCCATGTTTCTGCGCCATACAGGAATATTGAGAAATGTATTTAGATAAAAATGCAATATGAGCCTACAAATTATTTTGTAGTGTTTGTCCCGGAATGCCAAGTATGTTGGCCAAAAGATTATTTTTTATGTTCTTAATATATCATTAAAGCATAACTAGTTTAGTGGCTTTAATCTGGTTTGGTGATAAAATTAATGTGGGTTGACCACAGCATGACTCTCACCAGTTTATCAGGCTGAAAGAATCCTGGGTACTTTACTCATTAGGAGCCTTAGTGGTTTAGTCTGCATGATACTGATCAGAAGCATCTAAGTTCAATTTTGAGATATGGTGACATTTTTTCAGACCAGCTTCCAAAAAAGGGTGAAAACAAGTTGAGCGGTGTGCCCTCTACCTCCTTTGCTTATGTCTTTATGATCGCTTCCTTTGCAATTATTTGAGGCTTGTCCTTTGGGGGCTATGTTCATTATGACCAGTCACCAGAACCAATCACTGTTACCAAACTTAATAACTGAGATGCTAGTACTTGCTGTATACTTCATGTTGTGTTTTTCCTCAGATCTCCTAATCACACGGAACCTAATATGAACCTCGCTCCAATATTCAAGAGGGCGAGTCAACCTATCTCCATTTTCTGTTCATATTCTGCTACTCAATTTGTCCAGTTCTTTCCCAGATGTCTTTTTTTGTCATATCATTTGATATTCAAAATTTTCCCAAGACATTGTTTATAAAAGTCTGTAACTTTTATTTGGTGATTATATAATATATAATATCTATGACTGAGATTTATTATAGGACTGTTTTTACATTTGCAATTCATCTCTAAATCATAGCTGTGCTATGGCAAAATATGGAAGAGAAAAGACTCATGAAAAAGGATGGAAAACCCTGTGGATCAGTGGGCCTGACTTGTTCACTCTGTGGCCGAGTGTGTTTGTCAAACATTGGTAGAATCAGCCATGAGAGAGTTGTTTTACAAAAACAAAAACCTCACAAAAAAATACACAGTAGCTTTCACGAAATTGTCTGACAAGACGAAAAGGCCCATACTCGTTTTTACATTCGTGTTAAATTGCCTTAGTTTTGTGCCTGCTTTTATGGGTTTTTTTTTTTTTTTTTTTTTTTTTTTTTACAGACAATAATTTATTAAACTGGATGAAAACTTAATGAACAGGCATGGGTGGAAAATGCATACATAAAAATCATATTGGTGATAACGTGTTTCTTTATTCAGATTGCAACTGTCTCTTTGTATTCATTTTTTTGTAGATGTCATTCAACAGCTTTGTTATTTTTATTCCAAATTTTCCTCTTTGGTTATATTATCTGTTCCGGGATATTGTTTTCTTTTTTATGTTGCACAAGGCATCCTCTACTTCTAGGAGCACTTGTGGTCTTTCCCTGTTATCCTCTCCTGTTCGTCCTTGTTCCAACAAAAATTATGGATACTTGGTCATTTGATTGGGAAAGGAATGATGCCTAGGTAGAGAGACAACAAATTAACTTGCAATAGAATGCTTCAGGTTTGTAGATGTGACAAAACTAAACAAACCAACATTTGGACTAAAAAAGTCTTCACCAGGTGACAATCATAATCAAAACAGATAAAAGAAATAAAAAATATGAAATATCTACAGAGAAGTAAGTAGTCAGAATAATAATAGTTATTGCAGAAGCAGAATTCTCACTGGGTTGTGATTCCAAAAAAGGTGCATCCAAAAGAACTCTGCACTCTTTTCTCATCTGCAGTAATGCTATGGTATATATGTTCATTTGTATGAAGGCAGTAAGGTCAGTTCTTTAAATTAGTTAAAGTAATTGTCTCTGCAAATGGCCCAGTTGTAAACACTAGGTGTGCAAGGCTTGCATTATTAGGGGAAATAATAATAGTGATAAAACACTAATTCACCTCCAGATACTGAAGCTTGATCCTTTTGTCTGTTGTCCTTTCGAGCTGAAGATGACACACAGGGCAGAAAAAATTGTAACTCTTCTTGTCCAACAATCTTTGCTATTATGTGTCAGACTTTGCTCTGGGCCCACATTGTATCTTTCCATATCTCTCTGTTCTGGGTCATCCTCTTAATCTCAGGAGCTGATGCCTGCTGTTTTTGCCTTTCACCTCATTCAGTGTTCTTTTTAGTGTTTCTCTGTTAGTGTTTTTAGTGGCTCCTATTTAAGGGCTTACTTTCTTCTTATCTCTTCTCACTACATGGCCAACAAATGACGACATTCTTCTCTTGATTATAGATGATATTTTTGTATGCTTTGTCATTTCTCTTATTTCTGCAGTAATCCTGAATTTATTGTATGGTACACGAAGTATTCATTTGACTGTGAACATAGCAATTACTAAAAATGAAATGTACAATTTTCTTCTACAGGAATTACAAGATTTGGATGAAGAGTTCAGAGAGAACAACATTGAAATTCTAACTCGTTTCTATCAAGTTTTTGCAAGTGTTCATAAATATGTCACAGATCTCAATCGGTGAGCAAATGAAGATAGAGTTTTAGTTGATTTTCTTAAATTAAATTGTATAATTGCTGTGTAGAAAAAGCATTGTATTTCTTGTCAAAAATAAACTTATTTCCATAAAAATTAGAAACTTTGTGTCCCTACATTGTGATGTTAACTCAATATTTGCATAAAGGAAACATACTTTATTCATTTCTTCTTTACAGATACCTTGATGATTTGGAAGAAGGAATTTACATTCAGCAAACTATGGAATCTGTTCTTCTGAATGAGGAAGGAAACAGTTGATGGTTAGATTTTCACATTTTATAACTTTTTTGCAGTCAGATATCAATATTTTCATTGAACTTAATTACAATTGTTTAAAGTACACAAAAAAAGCAGGTAAAAAGATAGCGAATATCCAATTTTAGGAAGGAACAATCATCATTTTTTGGCCATGTAATGAGAAGAGAACAACTGAAATATATTGTAACAACTGGGAAAATTTATGGACGAAAAGATAGAGGGTAGCAACGAGAAAAGATACCAGACAGTTTAAGAGAATGGCTTGGCAGAAGGTCAACAACAGAAATGATAAATAACTGTCATGATCAAAAGTTGTGGAGAGACATGATCACCTATGCCACAAGGCCCGGTACTTGATGATGATGACACAAAAGAAGAGGTCATTCAAAACATATCTAAAGCTATATGATGCATTTTTAATGTTCCTTTTCTCCTTACATTTCTTCCTGTACATTTTCTACACTTTCTCTTAGTGCACCTGTTGAGCAGTTCATAGTTGCTTATTTTGGTTGATCAAAGTTTTTTGAGAATTTTAGTCAATCTGGTTGTGTGAAATGATGATAGTCTTAACACTTCTATTTGAAGACCTGCCCAGTACAACATACATATACCAAATTAAGCATATATGAGAGTTACATAATTTCAATCCTTCTGTGTGGGCCTGGATATCGGTAAAATCTTTTACAGTGTTTATCCATTAAAAGGATGTTAATGCACCCATAGCGCAAGCTACAATATCTGCACCTTTTGGCCTGGTGCATCTGTCTTCAACATTGTGTATTAAAGAAAAGGATTTCATTATGAATTGAAACAAAATAACAATGTTTTTATATTTTTTATTAAACAGTGTGAAGCTCTCTTCTTGTATGGAGTTATGCTTTTGGTAATGGACACAAAGATTGATGGAGTTGTCAGAGAGAGGATTCTTGTTTCTTACTATCGATATAGGTAGAAATTTATTATTAATTTATAGTTACTTTATAAAATTATTTAAACAAATTTTCATTTTTAATTTATATTTTTATTTAACGTGACATGGTGTGCCTTATAACATTGTTTACTTTATTTATTTTCTTTATTTAAATAAATCATGTGTAAAATTAACTTACTTTTACAAAACACACTGCGCTTAGAATAAAATATCATACACTGACGTTCTCATGAAAGCAAAAATCCTAAACATCCAGATTTTTCTGCTGCAAGACTCAAATGAGATATGTTGAGCTTGTTGTCCATATACCTGAATACATACTAAAACAGCGTTTGTTCAATGAGTCCAGGATTGACTGGTCAACAGAAGAAACAACAAAGATTCTCTCTTCGTATCTCTAGAAAATTTCAGCATCAACATCATTTCTTGATAAACTCATAGATCAGACACCTTTACACACACAAGAAAGACACAGTAAAATAAAACCAAAGCTGTTTTTATACTTCTCTGCAGTGGGTGGCTTTTAGTCAGTAAAAAAAATTTCAGCTATGTATTATTTTAATAAGAGATAATATTCAATATTAGGAAGAAACAGCCATCATTTTTTTGGCAATGTAATGAGAAGGGAACAACAACTATATATTGTGACAACAGGAAAAATTGAGGGACGAAGAGATAGAGAGGAGCAAAGAGAAAATTACCAGACAGCTTAAGAGAATGACTTGGCAGAAGGTCAACAACAGAAATGATAAATAACTGTTGAGATCGAAAATTGTGGAGAGATGTGATCACCTACGCCAGCAGGCATGATACCTGATGATGATGATGATTATTATTTTAATGACTATTTAATGTCAATAACTGACTTGATTTTGTTTTCTTTTGCCCCTTTATTGACCTTTGGAGAAACATTTTGTGCTGCAATTTACACCTTATCTTCTATTCCTTGACCATGAACAACAAAACTTGAGTTTCCTGATCCTCTCAAAGTTCTGCCGAAGGGAGTTTTTCTCCTGCAGGATCTACCAAGTTCACCATGTTTGTACAGTAGGAGGTTGAGCAAAGAGGGGCAATTTGATCCTCCAAGTTGGAATTTTCATAACAGGACTGAAAAACCCAGTTTGAAAATTAGATACATTTTACCATCTGTTTTTCCCTGGCAGCTGTGTGCACAGGTGTCCACCACAGCACAAGCAGATAGCTAAGACTTCGGAGGGTACTCATATTTTTTCCGTTGATGCGTAATTAACGTTTCAAGCCGGGCCTCGCTGCTGATACCAGGGGTGGTTGCCGCAAAGAGAAATCATAAAATAAAAATTCCAACTGGTGCAGCTGGGGTTTGAACTCACAACCTCTCTATCTCGAGGCCGGCACACGTTACCATAACTACATTATGTCTGCCTTTTTGTCATACAATTTCAGCAGGTAGTTTGTTATGTAGGGTGTGAGTTTCAGTTTTTTATGACTTATTGAAAAGTTAAAATCTAGAAATGCAATCACAAATTAAAAACCTGCTAAAGTAATTTTGTGAAACTGATGCTTACAATTGCACATAGAACAACTGCAAAAACATCCACTAGAGGAAGCTTGAGGCTCATATACAACCAGCCATCAGAGCACTGACCCTCTGCTGTCTGCTAAAGGAGACTGAATGTCTGTAAAATTTTTCCAGATTTCAGTTCTTCATCATATATAAATTGTAACAAAGAACATGAATTTGCTGTAATAACACCAACACCCCCACCTACCCTTATTTTATATAACACAATCTCATTGTTTATCTCAGAAAAAGGTATTTCATGTCTGAATAAGCAAAATCAACAAAGACAAAATGTAAATTTCATGATCGTCTTCTTCTTTCCTTCCTCATTTGCCTTTCATCATCGAGGGGAGATATACTTTGCAGTCTTTTGCTCTTCTGTTTGCCTCTGCTGCTGCTATATTTCTTAGTGCTTCTAATATTCCATCAATCCATCTTTTTCGTAGTCGACCCTTGGGTCTAGTGTTCTCAAAACCTTTACTGAGGGCTCGTTGTATAGTGTTGTGATCATTCTGCCTTGTCACGTGGCCAATCCATTTTATCTGTTGTTTCTTTATATATTCAATGGCGAGGGTTATTCCTAGCTTTTTTTCTCAGTTCTTCATTTCTTATCTTGTCTCTCAGGCATATAGGATCAGTCTCCTATTATTCATCTAACACACTTCATCGCAGCAGAGGTTATATTTCTTGTCTTTCTTGCATCTAGGGTCCAGGACTGGCATTGATAGCACAACGTTGGGATGAAGATTGGAAAATTCCATGATAGAATAACAAAACCAAAATAGATTCACTTTCAGCTCTCTTCATCTAAATAGTGTACTTAGTCACACTCTCCAGTAAAGTGACATTTGGTTGTCACATGTTTATTATAAGTTGCTGTGGTTAGTTATGGATCTTTATGGGTTAGAATGTTCAATAAAAATATACAAGTATGTCTTGATTAGGGAGCCACGATAGCTCAGTGGTTAGTGAACTGGACTACAAAGGACAAGAGGTAGGGTTCGATCCCAACCGACGGCTTCCGGATTCACCCAGCCTTTAATGGGTACCAGATTTTTTTTCTCGGAGGGCGTAATACTAATCATATTACCCCAAAAATCATGTGCCGAAGGTCTGTAAAATTTATGGTCTCTAACACCATATTCCCTATACGCCACTTGGCGTGATGGGGGCACTTTGCTTTTTTATGTCTTGATTAGCAGCAGCTTTAGAGGAATATATTTGTAATTATTCTTTTTTTAAACAGTGCCCAGAAGGCTGCTGCTGGTGACTCCAACATTGATGATGTTTGCAAGCTCTTACGTAGCACTGGCTTCACAAACTCACCTGGCGGAAAACGTCCACAGCAATATCCTGAATCTTTCTTTGCGTAATTATGTTCCAATGTTATCCGTGATCTCATATACTGAAATTGTTCATTTGTTGAGCTAAATTTAGAAACTTACTGTTTGTTTGTTATTTTATATATCCATCCATATGGATCATGGTAGCTTTGTGGTTAGGTTCACCCTAAATAAGTGCTGTTTTTAAATCTTCCATGCACCAATAAATTATTTTTTTTTCCAGTGTGACCTTAATGCAAGTCAGGTTCGTCTGAGATGCCTAGTTATATTTGAAATGTGCAGTTAAGCCTAGATCTCATGTTTGAGTTCAGTATTTTAAAAATGAAGAAGAGCAGACTGTTTGGGGTGGGAGGGGGGGGGGGGGGGGACTAAAGATAAAATAAGTAAATAAAAATCTTTATCTAAGACTTACCCAAATAAAAACTTAAAATATGTACCTTTTATAACAGGGAAAGAGACCTGGCTTACGCCTGTTCGGGACATGTTCTTTAGCTGATTGACCTAAGTCACGATGATGCAAATGAAGCCCTTACCCTGACAAAAATTCGGATGTTTCTAATTTGATTCAGGATTGCTGTCTACACAACTTTTATTATCTTTTCCTGTTTTTCCGCTATAAAATCTAGCTATTGTTTATGTAATGTTGCTGACATTGCTGTGTCTCTTGTTTCAGTTCTTCTCACAAATTTGCTAAAATAACAATTGCCATCCTTATAGCACAGTGTTTTTGACTGTCTCATTCACTATACCATGGGCTCAAAATTATATTTCAACTTCAAAGACTAATTTCACAGAATTGAAACCATAAAAGATATTATTACTTTTACTGACAGAAATTATAAAATTATATAGGACTTCCGTTTCCAAGATGGCGGAACTGAGTTACGTTCTCTCTATCGCTGCAGAAATTCCGTTGGATTCTTATCAACTTCGGGTTTCCGTTCCAATTTTCTGCATTCCAGTCGAAATGATGTTCTACTTGTTATATCTGCGCCATTGAATTGGCGTTGCACGCACAGCAATGCTCCGTTTTGACAATCCAAGTGTTGTGAATGCGCCTTCCAACGTCTAATGTTGATCTGCGTTTTACGTCGCACAAAGTGCTGTTCAGTGACCATTTGATGGAGATGGTTGACGCAAGTTATTTACAAGTTACAACGCATTAATGTGGTGGGCTCCGTCAAGTCAGCGTCTTTGGTAAGTTTGTACTATGTTTCGTTCGTTGTAGACTGCATTCAGTAGAGTAATAATGGATACATGGGCGCAGACATTTTGTGCGTGCTACGTCATCATAATGGATCATCGTGTGTCCCAAGACCGACCATGCGCTAATCTTGCGATCTTGCGTTTGGTGTGGATCGGGGATAATCTGAAGACGAACTGTGTTTTGTATGTTCGGAGTTGGAGTTAAACATGATGTCCTAACATCATCAAGCGCCATACATTTACTATGACGATCATCATTTTCAGGAGGACGTGATCTTCCGGGCAATGTGATTGATAGGTGGCAGGAACCATTGAAGGCTATGTCTGCAAAGTGTCCCTTGTTGCAGTTTCTTCATGTTCCAAGTCTGGCTTGTTGCAGGAGCTACTGAGTTAAGTGCTCTGTGCACACCGTGAGATGTGTGTCTCATCCATTTTGATCATGTTTCGATACTCCAATTGTGTACGATGAATGATGATATCGTATGACAGGAACAGTTGGCTGTGTTCACTTTCTGTGCGGTTTCGCCTTATGTCTTTTGGCGTGTGCTGAGACTGCTATGATGGGGACTACAGTTACCTTTCTTTGTTTGAAAGATGAGTTATAATTCGGATGATTCCACTGGCACGGGCGGTTGAGCAATTATGGATTTTAATTAGTTTGCAGAGATACCGAGGCCTTCCATAACCAATAACCAATAAAATTATATTACTGTATAAACAAATATAGCTGTTCAATGTTAATATGAGAGATTGAATGTTGTGAATTAAGCAGATCATAAAATATTATGAGATCACTTATGGTCACCAGTGCGACAAGAACAAAAACATAGACCAACTCCAAATATGAATATAACAAAACTGAAACGGTAAAAATAATGTATGACTTTCACTTTTACTCAGAGAAGTTGTGAAATTGTTTTTCTGTATAAACAGATATAGGTTTTCAATGTTAATAAGAGAATTAAATGCCATGAATTAGGTGGATCGTATATGTAATGAAATGCCAAAAACTGTTTTAAAATGCGTAATTAAAAATACCTATTGTTTTAATTATTGAATATATCTGTTCATGAGTTCAATGCAATAGATTTAATATTGCTTCAGAATTAAATTCTTCTTCTTCTACCTTTCAGCTCCCTGTGGAGCATAGGACTTAAACAAACACTTTCTAAGCCGTTTTGTTTCTTGCCATTCTTTTTAAGTTCATTACCATGTCGTCTCCATCATCTTCATCTCTGCTTCCATCTGCCAAGAATATTTTGGTCTTCCTCTTTGCCTTTTTCCTTGAGGCCTCCAGAAAAAGACATGTTGTGTAATACTTTTAGTCGGCTTCCACAGTGTGTGTCCTATCCAGCGCCATCATCTTCGCTGTATCTCTTTATCCACTGGTATTTGACTGTTACTTTTCTATAATTCTATGTTAGTGATTCTATCCTGCCATTTCCATCCTTTTATTCTGCGCAAACATCCATTAATGAAAGTCTGTATCTTCATGGTTGTCATTTTTGTTGTTCTCCATGTTTCACAGCCATATAATAGGACTCACATCTTTATAAGTCTCACCACCTTATGTCTCTAATGCTAGGTTCAATTGTGCTGTACTGTTTTTGTTTTTTTTACAGCCGTGTCCCTGTGAATGCAGAGTACATAGATATGGTTATTGGACGTTTGAGATCTGATGACCTTTACAACCAGGTTTCTGCATATCCACAACCTGAGCACCGAAGCACTGCACTTGCTACACAGGCTAGCATGTTGTATGTGATCTTGTACTTTCAGCCAGACATTCTCTATTCTCAGCAGGCCAAGATGAGGGAGATTGTGGACAAGCACTTTCCAGATAATTGGGTTAGTACTGGATTGTCACCAGAGTACTAGATATAATTGGGCGAACACTGATTTTCTAGTGAAGAAGCACTGCCTACGTTATTGATGAGTTATCATAAAATAATTAACACATACTTATGCATTTCATTTGGGAGCCGCGATAGCTCAGTGGTTAGTGAACTGGACTACAAAGGACAAGAGGTAGTGTTCGATTCCAACCAACGGCTTCCGGGTTATCCAGCCTTAAATGGGTACCTGATTTTTTCTGGGAAAGTAAAGCGGCACGGGCGTAATACTGACCACATTACCCCAAAAATTATGTGCCGAAGGTCTGTAAAATTTATGGTCACTTACACCATATTCCCTATATGCCACTCGGCGTGACGGGGCTCTTTACTTACTTTTTATGTATTTCATTTCATAAAAATCTATACGAGACTAACTCTGGCTTTCTGGCAAAGTTCTGAAGGACAAGGTCTTCAGCTTATTGGAGGACCTTATTAAAGTAAGCTGAAATCAGCATTGATATCTAGTAGGAGGAAACATTGCACAAAAAGTATATTTTCAACAAATGGTTTGGATGATGAAATATATAAGAAAGAAATATGAGTATTGACGACTAAGAAAACAAACTTGAGGTGGTAACCATACTTTGAAGATTTGCAGAAAATGTGCTAGTGCATTGAACTAGAAGGATATAGAGTAGAAATCCAAATATGTTTTTCTTTTTTTTTCCTGGAACTTTATATCTTAAGTTTTGAAAAATAAAAAGATATATGCTCGTACAGAAAAATCACATAATATATGCACTGATTTTGAAAAGTTAAAAAAAAAATTAGTTAGGTAATGAGTTCTTTCCATGCTTAAAGTTAGGTAAATGGGAATATGATGTTAGTAACCATATTCTTTAGTGACCAACAACACGTTTTTATTGGCGATGATGTCAGTATCATGCTTGGCAGCAATATTTTCTAGAAAAATCCAGCACTTATTTAAGCCAGGGTGAGCCTAGACATAATTTATAAGGATCAAACCTGACCTCTTTGTTTTCTCAGTAGTCTAGTTCACTAAATAGTGCTTTACCATGGCTTCACTAATCTTTAAAGAATATATATAGCTAATGTAACAGATTCATATTTATCTACATCTTTATAACATAACCTTTGCGGGTTGAAAAGATATATAGCTGCAGACCACAACCTTTGGAAACATGCTCTAAAGCTCCAACTCAAGCAAGGAATAGACAGATTCATAGAAAAAGAGAATCTACAGTGAAAGAAAAGAAAAAAAATAACATTCCCTAGGGACGATGCAAAATTCCATTGCAAATGCAAGATTGATGGATACTACTATTACTACTGCTAATATTTATCCTGTTTCTTTTGGTTGTCTCATTTCTGACATAACAACAATAACCCCCCCCCCTACAGACTTTAGTATTTATTATGTTTTATTTGACAGCCATATTTCTGAAATAACCGTTCTACAAAAATGGAGCTTACATCTTTCTACCACAACACAAAAGTGATAAATCAAAACCTATTTTGGAAGGGTTTGTTGACGTTTTTATGGGAACTTCTTTGATAATATTCTTTTTCCTAATTTGTTTTAGTTTCTGCATTCATATTTCTCATTTCTGTAGGTAGGCTGATCTAACAGCTTTGATTAATCTGTTATTTTAAACAAATATATTTATTTTAGGTAATCAGTGTATACATGGGGATGGCAGTGAACCTTTTAGAAGCTTGGGCCCCATACAAGGCAGCAGTGACAGCACTCAATAACACACTGTCCCCTAACAACATCAGAGAACAGGTAAGAAAAATCATTTTTTATTACGTTTGCTTACATTTGCTCAATAACTCAAGGAATACATCTCTTCGTCATCCACCCTTAAAAGGACTTTAAATGGGCATGTATTCGTTCTGTTATTGTTTTCGTAGAACCGCAATATTTGTGTCTTTCAGTCCATCCAGCTCCACCATGGCATTTTTGAGTACTTTTTTGCCTTCCATTTTGATTCCTAATCACTCAGCCAGACTAGACTGGTTAATCTGTTACTAGAGGCATCACAGAGATGGAGTAGGGTCTGGATGGTTCACCAATTCTGGTACAAGCCATCAGCTATGATTCGCTGCCAACTTCAGCTCTGTTTATGTCAGGCGCCTTCGCCTACATTTTTGATTATGGAAAGTATACAAATAAAACAAAACTGTTTACTGGCAGATTTCTCTGTTAATGAAAAAGACAGAAAATCTGGCACATGTAGAGTGAGTTGAAAAAATGGTACAACATTTAAAATGAAATGAAGTCAGCCATGGAAGAAATTTAAAGTTTGAGATTTTACACCATAAATAGGCCAGGTCATCTGCTGCCAGACATGCCATTTAAATATTATCAGATTCTACTATTAGGGAAGTTTTTTGACAAAATGTGGACTAGTGAAGATCAGCAACAGTCTACATTAACCCACCAAAAAATGTTCAAAACACATATCATCATCATCGAGTGCCGTCTCCGCAATGAAGGTTGGCTACCATGGATCACCATTCCACTCTGTTTCTTGCTTTGATGGTGCAGGTTGTCATAGATTGACTTGTCCATTTTTTTAATGTTACTCGTCCATGTTGGTCTGCTTCTGCCTCTTTTACCTTGTATTTTCCCTTCCAATATTACGTTTAAAACACCTATAGATAGGATATAATGTAATACAATTGTACTGTAGTAATGAATATATGATATGTGTAGTATGAATATTTGTTCATAGTTAAATCCTAAATACCAATTTTTAAAAAAAGTGCAATGTTTTATCTTTTTTTTTTTTTTTTAAATATGTTTGATGTTTCTAGACAAATCTGGTTCAATGCTAGCCATATGTGCAGACATAAAAGCATGTTGGGTGGAACACTTCAAAGAAATTCTTAACCGTCCACTACCCCACAATTTAATAGAATTTGAAGCTGAAACACCAGCAGCAGATTTAGATATAAATTTAGATGACTTCACCTTGAGCGAAATTGAGACCTCCTTAAAATGTATGACCAACAACAAGGCTGTTAACAGCAGCTGAGATCCTCAAGACAATTGATAGCCATAATTTAATACACCTCCAGAAAATGTTCAACATCATTTGGAAAGCAGAGAAGGTGCCTCATAAGTGGAAAAAAGGAATCATTGTTAAGATTCCAAAAAAGGGCAATCTCAGAGATTGTAACAACTGGAGAGGCGTGACACTTTTTGTCAGTTGCCTCAAAGTTATTCTGCAAAATCATCCTAAATAGAATAAAGGATTCAATAGATACAGTAATGCGTGAAGAACAGGCTGGGTTTAGAAAAGGGAGAAGCTGCCTTGATCACATTTTTACTCTACGACTTATATTGGAGGAACACACTGAAAAGGAAAAACCTTTTGTACTTAATTTCATCGACTTCAAAAAAGCATTTGGCAGCATTCATAGAGATTCTCTGTGGAAAATTCTGAGGCAATATGGCTTATCATCAAAAATCATAAATATTATCAAAGACATGTATGATGGCTACACATGTGCAGTTCATACAGAGGAAGGGCTGAGCGAATGTTTCCCAATAGAAACTGGGGTTAAACAAGGATGTATTTTATCGCCCTTGTTATTTGGAGTTGTTATGGACTTCATAATGAAGAAATGCTGCACTGGTAATAAAGGCATCGAATGGATACAAGGAGATCATTTGGAAGACCCCGACTTTGCTGATGACATAGGCCTCATCGGCAGTCAGATAAAAACGATGCAGGAAAACACAAATGAATTGTCATGAATAGCCAGCAAAATTGGGCTTGAGATCAATCATGAAAAGACCAAAGTCATAAAAGCTTAATTCCAACAGATAACAGAATATACATGGAAAACAAACCAGTGGAAGAGGTCGATCTCTTTATCTATCTTGGAAGTCACATTGATCGAGAAGGGGATACAAGTAAAGAAATTAGAATCAGAATAGCTAAAACAGCAATGTCTTTCGGGAGCCTTGAAAAGTTGTAGAATCAAAACTCATCAGCTCAAACACAAAATTTAGACTTGAAATCAAATGTACTATCAACACTTATGTATATATGTGAGAGCTGGAAAACAACAAGAGACATAGAAACAAAGTTAAACGCATTCGAAAATAAATGTCTAAGGAAAATACTTGGTATAGCGTGGAACGAATTCAAAACAAACGGAAATTAGAGAAATCGCCAATCAACCACTAATATCTTCAGTAATCAAGAAAAGATGACGGACATATGTTGGACATGTGAGGAGGAGAGATAATAACCAAATAACAAAGCAAGCCCTCATGTGGGAAACAACAGGTAAGAGGAAAAGAGGCCGACCCAGAGGGACACTGAGAAGAACATTGATCAGAGAGGCAAGAGCAGCAGGAATCAGCTCCCTCAGTGAGATAAAGTTGCTTGTACAGAACAGAGATAAATGGCAAGATTTGATAAAATATCTTTAGAAGGATTAAAAACTGCTAGAATAAAAATTTAGATAAGAGAAAGAGTATCTGGGTGTATGCCCTATGGCCGGCTACGGCTCGAAAGGTCAATAAATAGATAGATGTGTGGTGTAGACACAGATTAACCTGAAGTTTTAAATATTTTTTTTGGTGAAAACTGGGTTAAATGACAAATCATCATAATGTTAAATTAAACTATCATTTGAGTATTTTTAAAAAAGTAATTTAATCTGTTAATAATTGTATTAATAAACATTATTTTTTGCACAGTCTATAAAGTATGCTCAGAAGGTGGAGAAACTGATGCCAGTTCTGGTAAAATATTTGAAAGAAGGTGTTCTTAAGGAGGAGTTTGTCCTGGACTCAATACAGAAGCTGATGAATGTTCTAAGAGAGGGCAACGTTACACTTCGTTGGCTCATGCTACATTCTGCTTCCTTAAATTCAAGTAAGATTATTCTTTATTGGCTCACTGTTTAATCTCTTGTATTCAAGTCAGAAGCTTGTTCAATGAAAATAGAATTAGCAATAGCATGCTGCTTTGTATGCTTTAAGTACTAGAGTACTAATTAATGTTGGGCTTTGTTTAGCATATAGTTGCAATAATGTGCCAAAAAAATATGAGGTATGTTCAAATGAAGCCAGATCGAGCTGCACCAAGTGAATGTAAGAGGCATGAGGAAGTCACATCTGATGTAGTAAGCACACACCAATGTGCAATTGTGTGTGTGTTCATTCACCATGTAGTATTCATTGATTTTGCTGCAGGCGATTTGAAAAATGACTAGTGTGATATGGAATCTGTCCTTGGTCAATCAGCGAGCAGTGATTCAGTTCCTTACAGCTGAAGAGTGTCAACCTGTCAAAGTTCATTGCTCATTGCAAGCAGTGTATGGTGACAAAAGTGTGTCTAAGGCTACAGTGAAGGACTGGGCATGAATGTTTTGAGAAAAAGGCTTCCCAAATCACCAAAACTAAAAATAATTCAAGTTACAAGTTTCTGCTAGTAGGGTTATGCTGACCACATTTTCGGCCATGACAGGCTCCCTCTGGCACACTTTAAAGAGCCTGGTGTGAACACATTGTATGTCATCTACTACAGAGACACTAAATAACCTGTATACAGCCTTCAAGAATAAGAGACCCAGCATGCTTTCATATGGTGTGATTCTGTTATACGACAACACCTATCTACATGTTGCAAACATTGTGTTGGAAGCATTAGCAAAGAAATGGTGGAATGTTCTGCAATAGTCTACAGCCCCAATCTGTCACCATGTGACTTTCATTTCAGACCCTTAAAAAAATTTCTAAAGGGGCAATTCAACTCCAATGCAGACATGGCCTTGGTGACAATATGTTTCAATGAACAACCAAAGTTATTTTTTTCTCAAATGACACCTACCATCTACCCAAGTGCGATGTGTGTCTAAATGCCTACTTTTTTAAAGAACCGCGGTGAGTACGGGCTTCATAACAATTGCTTTATTTAATTCTGCCGCACTTGCTGATGTACCTTACAAATGTTTGTAATAAAACCACTGAGATGAGTTTCATTTGAGCACACTTTGTATATATCAATAGCATGCTGCTTTGAGAAATTAAGCACTGGAGCACTAACAAATGTTAGGCTTACGAATGCAACAAGTGCAAAAAAATATAAGAGGCTAACTATAATAGCTCAGTTATTATTAACTAATTATTGTATCAAGTAACTGTGTCAGTCAACTTTGTGCAACTTTACTAATTTTGATTATAAAGATAATTGACGATGAGTATATGTCTATTGGTTATTGGTTATGGAAGGCCTCGGTATCACAGCAAACGAATTAAAATCCATAATTGCTCAACCGCCCGTGCCAGTGGAATCATCCGAATTGCCAACTCATCTCCCAAACAAAGAAAGGTAACTGTAGTCCCCATCGTAGCAGTCTCAGCACACGCCAAAAGACATAAGGCGAAGCCGCGCAGAAAGTGAACACAGCCAACTGTTCCCTGTCATACGATATCATCATTCATCGTAAACAAGCGGGATATCGAAGCAGGATCAAAACAGATGAGACACACAGCTCACGGTGTGCACAGAGCACTTAACTCAGTAGCTCCTGCAACAAGCCGGACTTGGAATATGAGGAAAATGCAAGAAGGAACACTTTTCAGACATAGCCTTCAATGGTTCCTGCCGCCTATCCACCATATACCATGGGAGTATATGTCTAATATGTTGTAAACATGACAATATCTGCTTCTTTTCACCCAGTGACTTCATTTTCATCATCTACTGTAAAAAGGGCATTAAATAGGTGTCAGTGTGTTGTGTTGTAGTTTACAATAAGCTGTAATATTTGGACAAATTGGCCCAAAACTTCACCATAGTATGTTTTAGCCTTCCTTATCACTCCCAACTCACTTGGTCAGACTGTTAGTATGTTACTAGGGTCCAGAGATGGTGGGATGAAATAGAATCTGGTTAGTATGTTACTAGGGGCCAGAGATGGTGAGATGAAATAGAACCTGGTTAGTCTGTTACTAGGGGCCAGAGATGGTGAGATGAAATAGAATCTGGTTAGTATGTTACTAGGGGCCAGAGATGGTGAGATGAAATAGAACCTGGTTAGTCTGTTACTAGGGGCCAGAGATGGTGAGATGAAATAGAATCTGGTTAGTATGTTACTAGGGGGCCAGAGATGGTGAGATGAAATAGAATCTGGTTAGTATGTTACTAGGGGCCAGAGATGGTGAGATGAAATAGAATCTGGTTAGTCTGTTACTAGGGGCCAGAGATGGTGAGATGAAATAGAATCTGGTTAGTATGTTACTAGGGGCCAGAGATGGTGAGATGAAATAGAATCTGGTTAGTATGTTACTAGGGGCCAGAGATGGTGAGATGAAATAGAATCTGGTTAGTCTGTTACTAGGGGCCAGAGATGGTGAGATGAAATAGAATCTGGTTAGTATGTTACTAGGGGCCAGAGATGGTGAGATGAAATAGAACCTGGTTAGTCTGTTACTAGGGGCCAGAGATGGTGAGATGAAATAGAATCTGGTTAGTATGTTACTAGGGGCCAGAGATGGTGAGATGAAATAGAACCTGGTTAGTATGTTACTAGGGGCCAGAGATGGTGAGATGAAGTAGAATCTGGTTAGTCTGTTACTAGGGGCCAGAGATGGTGAGATGAAATAGAATCTGGTTAGTCTGTTACTAGGGGCCAGAGATGGTGAGATGAAATAGAATCTGGTTGTTGTCCTGTTACTAGGGGCCAGAGATGGTGAGATGAAATAGAATCTGGTTAGTCTGTTACTAGGGGCCAGAGATGGTGAGATGAAATAGAATCTGGTTAGTCTGTTACTAGGGGCCAGAGATGGTGAGGTGAAATAGAATCTGGTTAGTCTGTTACTAGGGTCCAGAGATGGTGAGATGAAATAGAATCTGGTTAGTCTGTTACTAGGGGCCAGAGATGGTGAGATGAAATAGAATCTGGTTAGTATGTTACTAGGGGCCAGAAATGGTGAGATGAAATAGAATCTGGTTGTTGTCCTGGTCCTGACTAGGTGTCATCACCACCACATTATTTGTGAACCAGATATATACAACAGGAGGAAGACACTTGTAAATCTTGATGCAGGTAGACATTTCTTTATTAGACATTAGAATCTTACAAATTGTAGACAGATTGTAGAAGACGGATGGTCTTCTTACTAAAAAATACTAAATCTACTTCACATGAAACACTGTTTTCATAAGTGTGAAGACGCGTCTATGGTGAAAGCAAATCCTGAACTAATTGCTTGCGTTCGCCCGATGACTTAAGGAGTGTACCTCATCATCACCCGCCTTTAAAAGGACGTTAAGTAGGCATGTCTGTGTTGTGTTGTGGTTTACAGTATAACTGTGATATTTGCGCCTTTCGGCCCAACACATCCGACTTCAGCATGACATTTTTGAGTACCGGGATGTCTTCCCTCTTCGATCCCTATTCACTTGGCCAGACTAGACAGGTTAGTCTGTTACTAGAGGCACCACGGAAAGGTTGAGCAGGGTCTGGATGGTTCTGGTTCACTGATCCTGGCGCAAGCCATCAGCTTGCTATCTATCTATCTATCTATTGACCTTTCGAGCCGTAACCGGCCCATAGGGCGTAGACCAAGATACACCTTCTCCTATATGAATTTTTGTTCTAGCAGTTTTCTTTTAAAGATATTTTATCAAATCTCGCCATCTGTCTCTGTTCTGTGCAAGCAGTTCTATCTCATTGAGGGAGCCGATTCCTGCTGCTCTTGCCTCTCTCATCAATGTTCTTCTCAGTGTCTCCCTGGGTCTTCCTCTTTTTCTTTTACCTGTTGTTTCCCATATGAGGGCTTGCTTTGCTATTCGATTATTATCTCTTCTCATCACATGTCCAACGTATGACCATCGTCTTTTCTTTATTACTGAAGATATTAGTGGTTGATTGGCGATTTCTCTAATTTCCTCGTTTGTTTTGAATTCGTTCCATTCTATACCAAGTATTTTCCTTAGACATTTATTTTCGAATGCGTTCAACTTTGTTTCTATATCTCTTGTTGTTTTCCAGCTTTCACACGCATACGTAAGGGTTGATAGTACATTTGATTTGAATAGCCTAAGTTTTGTGTTTGTGCTAATGAGTTTTGATTTCCACAACTTTTCAAGGCTTCTGAAAGACATTGCTGCTTTAGCCGGTCTGATTCTAATTTCTTTGCTCGTATCCCCTTCTCGATCAATGTGACTTCCAAGATAGATGAAGTGATCGATCTCTTCTACTGGTTTGTTTTCCATGTATATTTTGTCACTTGTTGGAATTAAACTTTTCATGACTTTAGTCTTTTCATGATTGACCTCAAGCCCAATTTTGCTGGCTATTGATGATAGTTCATTTGTGTTTTCCTGCATCGTTTTTATCTGATTGCTGATGAGAACTATGTCATCAGCAAAGTCCAGGTCCTCCAAATGGTCTCCTTGTATCCATTCGATGCCTTTATTACCAGTGCAGCATTTCTTCATTATGAAGTCCATAACAATTCCAAATAACAAGGGCGATAAAATACATCCTTGTTTAACCCCAGTTTCTATTGGGAAACATTCGCTCAGTCCTTCCTCTGTTCGAACTGCACATGTGTAACCATCATACATGTCTTTGATAATATTTATGATTTTTGATGGTAAGCCATATTGCTTCAGAATTTTCCACAAAGAATCTCTATGAATACTATCAAATGCTTTTTTGAAGTCGATGAAGTTAAGTACAAAAGGTTTTTGCTTTTCAATGTGTTCCTCCAATATAAGTCGTAGAGTGAAAATGTGGTCAAGACTTATTCATCAGCTTGCTATGGCTTCTTCTAATTAAATTCTTTTTAGGTTTAGTAACTAATTAAAGATGGCTTGCTATGGCTTCTTCTAATAATTTTGTTTTAGGTTTAGTAACTAATTAAAGATGGCTTGCTATGGCTTCTTCTAATTAAATTCTTTTTAGGTTTAGTAACTAATTAAAGATGGCTTGCTATGGCTTCTTCTAATTAAATTCATTGTGGGTTTAGTAACTAATTAAAGATGGCTTGCTATGGCTTCTTCTAATTAAATTCTTTTTAGGTTTAGTAACTAATTAAAGATGGCTTGCTATGGCTTCTTCTAATTAAATTCATTTTGGGTTTAGTAACTAATTAAAGATGGCTTTCTATGGCTTCTTCTAATTAAATTCTTTTTGGGTTTAGTAACTAATTAAAGATGGCTTGCTATGGCTTCTTCTAATTAAATTCTTTTTGTGTTTAGTAACTAATTAAAGATGGCTTTCTATGGCTTCTTCTAATTAAATTCATTTTGGGTTTAGTAACTAATTAAAGATGGCTTTCTATGGCTTCTTCTAATTAAATTCTTTTTGTGTTTAGTAACTAATTAAAGATGGCTTGCTATGGCTTCTTCTAATTAAATTCTTTTTGGGTTTAGTAACTAATTAAAGATGGCTTTTCTAATTAAATTCATTTTGGGTTTAGTAACTAATTAAAGATGGCTTTCCAACTTAGCTCTTAAGTGAGCTTGCCATGTGAGTTTTGTGCCTCATGAACCTAGTGAAATTTCACGCTTCACGTGAACTTTGTCATTGTCGATTTATCACATCTCATTTCCCAGTCCAGGAACCCAATATTATTACAGTCTGTCCTAGTTAAACCATCATGCAATTAAAGGAAAGTATCACAAACACAAGGAAAGATGGAAAGACAACATGAAAAAATGGACATGCATTGATATAGTCAGCTCACAATAAGTAGTCTTAAACAGATAAGGATGTAGAAGTTGACTGTAGCCATCAATGCTGCCCCATAAAACTCTGAGGGCTACATGAGAGAAAGAAGGACCACTACTTGTGAATATGCGCAGCATCAAAATAAATGGAATTAAAAATACACATAAATATGGTAAAAAATAATAAATATAGAAATAATATTCTACCATATATATTATTTTTGAATATGTGTATGAGAAATATTTGCAGTATGTAGTTTTGATTATTGGTGATTTAGGGTCACAGACCAAGATATTCAGACTCAGAACAAGTCATTGTGGAGGCTTCAGAGTGCATCTACACAAGATAGGACTCAGTGACTTTGCAACATGTGACTGCAGAGCATCCAAACAAACTCCAGAGCATACACTACAGGACTGCAGCACTCTAAACACCCAAAGAACACAAATATTGCCCACAGAAACAGCCCTACATAACAAGCTATGGGGTACCAGTGATGACCTCACACGCACCATCCTGTTTGTGACCCAAGCTGGTCTAAATACATAGTAATAGCTGATCATTGAAGAAGACTGTGATTTAGTGGAAATTCTAGATTTAGTTATTTACTTGAAGAAAAGTTATGTTTATCTTCAGAACTAAGAAAGCTAAATCTAATAATATTTAAGAATTTTTTGAAGTATTGTTTTACAAATATAAAAAGAAAGATTATATTTTGATACAAAATGCGATAATTTATTTTTAATGATATCTTTTAAGTTGTTTTAATGATAATTGTCTGCTTTTCTAGGTTTTAATGTTCCAGGTAAATGCTAAGTTTGAACCCAAGCTGTGTGCCCAGATTATGCAATTCATGTTTTCCTTCTGTAACCTTTAGTAAAATAAATATATCACATTTCCTGATGTTAAAAACAATTTATCCCCCTTTGTGCACACAGTCCGTTGCTTCCTCTTTACATCATGCCTTCATCCCAGTTTAAATTTGCAATATATGTTTTATGAATTTTGTGATTGTACTGTGCCCATAAAGTTAATGTTTTAATTAAAACTTATGTTAGTTTAATAAATAAAACATGATTAAACTAATTTGTTTTCTGAAATTGAATACTCAGTCTAAGTATTTTTCTATTCTGACAATAAATCAATTATTGGCTTTGCTTTCTTATTAAATTTGTAAAATAAAAATACTACCAGGACAATTTTGAAACATTGACAAATTATATTCAATAGATAATTTGATGATCTTTCAAAACAAAATATATGATTTGTTTAAAGCAAAGAGGATATTGATTTATATATTTTTTTAAATTTTGAATTTTTAGAATATTTGGGGTATTTGTCTTTCATTTATGAAAAATCTAATATCGCCAAAACTGTTGCAGCTAATTTTGTGGAAATTTTATATTTACATTGTCTGTTAAAGACAGATTAGGTGACAATCAAAATGAAAATTAGTGGCTAAGGTCGAAAAGAATGGTGAACGTAATAATTTACATTTTGTGATCAACAAATTTTTGTCACATTAAATCTTTTTAATACATGTACATTCCCAGACATCAATTGTTAATAGGTTTCATTTTATTTGGAGTTCAGATGTGAGTGTTTTGATTAGTATAAATATATTTCAAGGATTAAAACTCATGATAAATGGGTTTACATTTATTCCTATGTTTTTTTTCATATACTGTAAAGTTTATGTTTTAAATGATAGGGGTTTTTGTAAAATATTTTTCTTCCATGATAATTGATTCTTAGGTTTGTCCACTTTTAAACACTTGCATTGTGCATTTCTATGCTGTGTATTATTTAAAACTATTAACATATATTTTATATAGGTGATTTATAATTTTATGGTTTAATGAATGATTGTATATAGTAGCACCATAATAGATCCTTATTAATCATACAATATTCACAAGACGTGTAAATTTTGTCCATTATGTGTGTGCTCTAACCCTGGGTCTTATGAATCGTCCTTCCATAAACCATATTACCTTCTGCTTCAACACTATATATATATATACTGTATATCATTTCTGTTCTTGACCTTCTGCCAAGCTATTCTGTTAAGCTGTCTGGTATCTTTTCTCTTTGTTTCCCTGTATCCCTTCATCCCAGCTGTCTAGTATCTTTTCTCTTTGTTTCCCTCTATCTTTTTGTCCCTCAATTTTTCCAGTTTTTGTCACAATGTATTCCAGCCATTCCCTTCTCATTACATGGCCAAAAAATGTTTATTGTTTCTTCATAATATTGTATATTAGGATATTAGCTATCTTTTTGTTTTGGCCTCTTTCAGAATGTTTTCATTACTCTTTTTAGCTGTCCATGGTATTCTCAACATTCTTCTATAAAACCACATTTCTACAGCCTCCTGTGATTTTTTTGTCTGTTGTCCTATTGTCCATGATTCACATCCATATGTTAAGACTGGCTCTACATAACATTTAAGAACTCTTTTTCTTTTCTATTGTCAAAAAATGAATTGCATAGGATCTTCCTCATGGGAACACAAAATAGATTGCATAGTATTATTTTTTTTTAAAGCTGCTTTTGCCTGAGACATTCTGCATCTCACATCTGTTGTACATCAAAGGTTAACATTGTTCCTAGATATTTAAATTCATTTACCTGTTTTAATATTGTTTCACTTGTCTTTATAGTGCATTCATGTGATGTCTTTTTCTTTGTTGCTACCATTACCTATGTCGTTTTTGCTATTGAGGCTGAGTCCTTAATTTTTGCTTTCTTTAACTATATTGTCTAACATTTCTTGTAACTCATTTTCACTCTTAGCGATTAAGACTGTATCATCATCATACCTTAGATTATGACCTCCAATTGTTATTCCAGCATGCTTCTTATGGATCTTAAAATAATCTCACTATAAATATTAAATAAATCTGGTGACAGCACACATTGCCTAACACCCTGTTTATTTTTTGAAGCATTCCCAATTATTTCCAGTTCTTATGGCTGCTGTTTGCTCTCTATTCTACAATTTTTTCAAACCTGTGAAATAGATTTGAACAAATTATGAAATACAGATAGATACTAACTAAGATTGTACAGTACTGCTTATGAGGTTATCATATAAAGAGCAAAATATAGCTTTAATTTTGAGAGAACATAGTAGGAAACAATGAAGTTTGAGAGCATAGTAAGAAAATTAGCTTAAAGTATTACAGGACAAGAATCAACAAGGAAATTTAAATGATAAAATCCTGGAAAAGAGTGTTACAAAGAAATGTAACAGAGACATAATGGATGTGGATGGAGTTAGTAATTGTTACTATAGACAGAAACAAATGAACGAGGAGACTGTTGAAGACTGTCTTCCTAAAAAATTTGATGTTGGCACAACTTTCTAGCTCACAGACTAACTATATTTTACATATATATAATGTGTTAGTAGCTGTGGTATCAAATATTGGACTAAACCTGATGGATCTTTTATTGTTTCAGTAATATTCATGTAATAATAATTTTGTTTTCATTCATTTGATAAATAAATGCAGTTTATTATTTTCAATTTCTGTTTTAGGACATGTATTCATTTTCTGACTCATTTATATTTTAGGACATGTATTCATTTTCTGACTCATTTATATTTTAGGTGCAGAGCTGAATAAGAAAATCAAACAGATCAGAGACCAAGTATTGGCAGACAGCAAGTTCAACCCCCTTGTGGTCTTTGAATTGTTGCTGAACATAGCCCAGTTTGAATTTAAATTGAAGGAAGTATGTACATCTCCAAGGCATGCAAGCTCTTTTTTGTTGTTGTTAATTTACAGAAAGAATGAAGTTTAAGCTGTTAGGAATGAGGGATAGTTTCAGAAAATATTTTATTTAGAAACAGTAAGAACTAAATTTAAGCTGTTAGAAATGAGGGATAGTTTCAGAAAATATTTTATTTAGAAACAGTAAGAACTAAATTTAAGCTGTTAGGAATGAGGGATAGTTTAAGAAAATATTTTATTTAGAAACAGTAAGGACTAAATTTAAGCTGTTAGGAATGAGGGATAGTTTAAGAAAATATTTTATTTAGAAACAGTAAGGACTAAATTTAAGCTGTTAGAAATGAGGGATAGTTTCAGAAAATATTTTATTTAGAAACAGTAAGAACTAAATTTAAGCTGTTAGGAATGAGGGATAGTTTGAGAAAATATTTTATTTAGAAACAGTAAGGACTAAATTTAAGCTGTTAGGAATGAGGGATAGTTTAAGAAAATATTTTATTTAGAAACAGTAAGGACTAAATTTAAGCTGTTAGGAATGAGGGATAGTTTCAGAAAATATTTGGACTTCCGTTTCCAAGATGGCGGATCTAGTCCACGTCCTCTCGATTGCTGCAGAAAATGCACCCAAGGTCTGTTTAATTTCGGATCTTCATTGCACTTTTCTGCGTAAAAGTCAAAATGATGATATGCTTGATACATCTGTGTCGCTAAGGCGAGGTCGTAGGTCGACAACAGTCCGTTTTTTGACGAATCAAGTGTTGTGAGTGAGACATTCCTCCGTCTAGACTAGATCTGTGCTTTACGTCACATTAGTGCTGTTCAAGACCGTTATTGGGATTCTTTGACGCAAGTTATTTCCACGTTACACATTAATGTAAACTACTTCGTCAGTCGCAGTTTTGTCTCTTTGGGGAAGTTGCTTCGTGTTTTGTTCGTCGTAGACTGTTTACACTTGAGTAATCAGACATAAGTCTAAAGGTATCGAGATTATGAGTTTGGCGACATTGTGTCCTACGTCATCGTATTGGTTCCCTAAACCGGCCGTGCGCAAATCTTACGGCCTGCTGTTTGATGTGCAACAAGAATAAATTGACGACTGACTGTGTGTCTATATGTTCGGAATTGGAGTCATCAACGATGGCCTAACATCATCAAGTGCTACGATGATCATCATTTTCAAGAGGACGTGACTTACCGGTATATGGGGATAGGCGGCGGGAACAAATGAAGGCTATGCATGAAATGTGTTCCTTGTTGCAGTTTCCTCATATTACAAGTCGCATGTCTGTGTTAGTCACCTCTAGTGACTCGGGCAGATGGTGCTCGTAAACCTGGGAAGGCCGACCATCTAAGGGCAGAATCCCCCGACAGAAAAGATCAACTGCTGCCTTGCAGGAAGATTGGGGACAATCAAAGGCTAAGGAAAGCAAACCTGAAAAAATGCTGGCTGAAATCGGATGCACTGGGCCACTGGCGCAGAACACAGTGCAACGTATTAACGGGTGTTCAGTCAGAGTGGATCTGACAGACTCTAATTGTGATGTTCTGTCTGTGGGGGCGATCAACACACTTAGCCTGACAGCTGACTTCATATGAGAGTCTGGAATCCTTACTCTGATTGAGTCCTGAACGCAGAGAGAGAGAGAGAGAGAGAGAGAAAATATTTTATTTAGAAACAGTAAGGACTAAATTTAAGCTGTTAGGAATGAGGGATAGTTTCAGAAAATATTTTATTTAGAAACAAAATAGACTAAGTTATTGTTATTTCTTCTGCCTCTGTTGCTATTCAGCATTGATAGAAAATGGAGAGTTTGAGTCAGTTCTCTGTAATGTATCTCCTGCATGTTAGTCAATGCATTGTCTTCTAGGATTACCTTTTCCCCTCTACCTGCTGCTCGGAGAGTTTAGGCTCTCATGGAATTGCTGTCTGGTAGTCATCAATTTACATGTCCAAATCATTTGATCTCCTGTTTCCTAATATGATCCAGAATGGTGTCATTTCAATTCTTTTCATTATTTTCTAAATACTGAAATTGTCTCTTCTTGTCACACTCGGTATCCTTCTTAGGCTTTTCACACCTGTGGTGGGGATTTTTCTGTTTTTCTTTGGCTCCTAGTGTTTAAGTTTGGCACTAACAGTAGAGTGTTTTAGAGAATATTATGTTATATAGAGCTCTCTTTATATTAGATGTTACAGTTTTTACTGTTGTTAGATGAAAATAGCTTCAATATATAACTTTAACTATGTGTAACCTGGGCCTCATTATGAGGCAAGTAAAGAATAGTGACACTGTGATCTTCCAGGCATGTCGTAAGAGGCGACTAAGGAGGTTGATTGATGGCTTGACAAGCTGTCATTGTGAAAAGTATTGTTATGGAAACAGCGCCATAGATTTTAGAAGCAGTGATTTCTGCAATATATGCCATTTTGGCATGCAATGTATTTGAGATTGTGGTTCTGCCCTATGTACCATATTCGGCTCGAAAAGATAATATATATATATATATATATATATATATATATAATAGATATAAATGGGTACATGACTCACAGATAAGTAAGACAAACAGAAAGCGAATGGGTCTCATAATCTCCAAATGCAAAAAAAGTGCAAAAAGAATCATTCATCTATCAGTCCCAAATCTTAATCATCGTTGTGCCATGTTTAGTGACATCTTCACAATTTTCTTTCAGCCTTCATGATCAAGAGTTTCTATTGAGATGTGACAAAGGTTAATCCTATCCTTTCTCTGATGTTGTCTTCCCACCACTTTCTCTGTCTGCCTTGTTTCTTTTGCCTGGGACTGTGCCCCGCAGTATCATCTCGGCAAGCTTGTATATTTTGTAATGTGTCCATCCCATGTAAACATATGGTATGTAAACATATCCATACCATGCTAAAGATTTAAAATCCATAAAAAATTAGGTGCTACTGGACTACTATAATTGATACCTTTATATGGATATTAATTATATCAACTTTCAGATGTTTAGGCAGATGTTGAAAGATAAAGGGATCAAATGGGAGCAGTACAAGAAGGAAGGAGCTGAGAGAATGCAGGAGCTCAGTGAAGTTTATTCTGGAACCAAACCACTGACCAGAGTGGAGAAGAATGGTATGTTAGATGTTAAGATCAAATTTCATTCTGCCTTACTGGTATTGTGCCAAACGTTCTTCATGGCGTTCAGTTTTTGTGTCGCTATCTATCTATCTTTCGTTCGCTCAAAGTATTGTCTATATCAGCAATGTCATTTCCTGTATGAATTTTACTGTCTTTTGTAATTCTTGCAGTGGCCCATATAGTTTTGTCTGTAGTGTTGTATCTATGGGCCAATGGATTTTCCTCAGTCTACTATATTCAGTGCAGTCTTGAAGTATGTGTTCAGCAGTCTGGGGTGCCTGTCCACATGTACATGTAGTTGATGTGCCGATCTTGAATTTTGTATACATGTGACTATGGAGTCGATTGTGTCCTGTTCTTAGGCGTATAATCATAACTTGTTCATATCTATTCATATTATGAAAGGCATCCAGATTTGGGGCTTGTGGTCCTCTGATTTATTTGATTATCTGTTTCTTATGATGGTATGTAACTGGTGTATCTAGTTGTGTGCCTGTTGAACCTTCCTTTGCCAACTGATCTGCTTTCTCATTTCCTGGTATTCCACAGTGAGACGGGACCCACTGCAGGGCAACCCTGTGGTGCTTGCAGAGTTCAGTCAATAAGGTCTGCAGATGTGGTAATTTTCTGGATTGTAGTGCCTGGAGTACTGATCTTGCATCTGTCAAAAACACTACAGGCTGTGGGCTAAGATTACTGTTCAGCAGTTTTTCTATTGCCAACTTTATTGCTTGTATTTCTGCATCATAATTGTGACAATATTTCCCTGTTGCTATTTTATTCATATCCCTAGTGTTATTTGGGTACTCTATATATGCACCTGCTCCCCCATTCTTTACTGCATTCTGTGCTGATCCATCTGTGTATACACGGATCCATAGGTCTTGTGGGTATTCTTCATCCAGGTAACTGAGAGTTATTGTTTTTCGCTGTAGACTATTTTGTTCCTCTTTGTCAACTATTCCTTTCACTTCTGTCCGTATTTGAACTGATAATCCTGATTCATCTGTCCAGGGAGTCTGTTCTGGTATGGGCAGAAGGGGTTTAACAACTCTTGGCATGTCTGGTGCCATGTCTACTAATACGCTTGGCTTGGTGGATAAAGCTGCTTCTCTTAAGTCGTCCCAATGCAAGATTTTAGAATCTGTCCTTCTTTGGATGTCTCGCTCGGCATGCATACAAATTTTTCTGCCTGTATCAGCACCTTTGTGTCTCTCCGTTCTCTCAGTGCTGGTATCCTCCACAATTTCTCCATCTCCAATATTGGTGTTGATTTCATTGCTCCTGTGATGACCCTAAGTGCCCGGTTTTGTACTTTATCCAGTTCTTGCAATGTGGTGTTTGATGCTGAGCACCATGCGGATGATCCATATTCTAAATGAGGGCGTACACTCTGTTGGTAAACTTTACTGAGTTTTTTCTCACTCGCACCCCATGTGGTTCCACACAACTTTATTAGAATAGCCAATTTCCTCCTTGCTTTTTGGGTTGCCTTATTTATCTGCTGTTTCCAAGATAGTTTGTTATCAAATGTAACTCCGAGATATGTAGCTTGTATGTCTTCTTTCACAGGCTCATTGTTTATGTAGATGGCTCCTGCTTTTTGTTTTGGGGAGAGTGGGAAAAGTGTAGTACTGCATTTGTCTGTATTGATGCTGATACACCATCTATTTGTCCATGAATTCAGTGCATTCATAGCTCTTTGTAGCAATTTGGAGGCCACTGTTGCATACTCCTCTGTGCACCACATTACCAAGTCATCTGCATACATTGCCACTTTGATGCCATGTGGTAGTTCAGTAACTAGGTCATTGATGTAGATCAGAAAAAGTGTTGGAGATAGTACCCCTCCTTGTGGAACGCCCTGGCGCAATAAGACCTTCTTACTCTTAAGGCCATCCAGTTGCACTCTGGCTCTCCTGTTATGCAGGTATGCTTTGACCCATTTGTACATCCTGCCATTTACTCCATAATTTCTCAGTTTCTTCAAAAGCCCTTCCTTCCATACCTTATCAAATGCTTTCTTTAGGTCTATCCATGCTGCTAGTACCAGTTTCTTTTCTTGAAACGCATCTTCAATTTCCTGGGAAAGATAGGTTGCTTGATCTTCGGTAGAGTAACACTGTCTAAAGCCTGCTTGTTGTGGGACAAGGAGATTTTCACTTTCCAGGTACCACTGCAGTCTGAGATTGATTATACGTTCCATTGTTTTACACAAACAGCTTGTAAGGCTGATTGGTCTATAGCTGGATGTCATTGAACCATCTTTTCCTGGCTTTAGTAATGGTATCATAATTGCTTCTCTCCATGCCTGTGGCACTCTACCTGTGATCCAGCAAATGTTGTAGATCTGCAGTAGTTTTGCTTTAGCTGCAGTTCCCAAGTTCTTAATCATTTCATTGGACACTCCATCACTGCCTGTTGACTTTTTCATTTTTAATTTGGATATTGCCAGCTCTAACTCTCTTTGTGTAATGGGTGTTTCCATGACTTCATGTGTGGTCTCTTCTTGTCTTGCATTTTGTTGTTTTAAACGGGTCTCTTGTCGTTTTTCTAGGCTAATTTCAATATTATTGTCATTTGCAAAGGAGTCTGCAAAGTGATTTGCTGCATGTTTACCTGTTAGAATGTTTCCATCCTTCTTCAGTGTAATTTTGGTGTTCCTTTCTGTACCCTCATCATTCAGCTGTTTTACAAGCTTCCACACTTTTCTTGTGTCTCGTTCAAGATTCAAGGACTCTGTTTTCTCTTTCCAGCTTCTCCGTCTGGCTTGTAGTTTAGCCCGTTGAAATTTGGCTTTAGCATGCTGGTAGTTGTGGTGTTCTTGGCAAGGGTTATTTTCTGCTTGCTTTCGAGATGTTTCCATGTCATTGTGCAGTTGCTCTAGTTCACTACTCCAGTATGGTTTGTAGTGTTTCCGTGCCCCTCTAGGTATTGTTTCACTGGCAGTTTGTATTATTAGTCTACTGAATTCATCAACTCTTTTGTTGATGTCTCTATCTGTATTTATATCTTTAGTCAGTACACTGGTGTAGTGTTGATACATTTTCCAGTCTGCCTTTTTGTAATTCCATCTGGAGAGAGTGCTGCTCTCCCTGATGGCCTTATTTTGTACCACTAAAAAGACTGGTCGGTGGTCGCTGCCTCCAAGTTGTTTCCCAACAATTCGTGTGATATTCCAATCCAGGTCTGGTGAATGGAAAACAAGGTCTGGTGTAGATGTGGTATGCCATGATCTGGAGTAGAATGTTGGTGGATCTGTTGCCTGGTTTAATAGTATAAGCCCATTGTCATCCTGCCAATTTTCAAGCTCTTCACCTCTCTTGTCCATATGTTCATAGCCCCAGCTCTGTGAATGGCTGTTAAAGTCTCCACATACAATTTTTCTTTTAATGTAATTGTGTCTAGTGCTAGTGGGCGGTCACTCGGACAGTAGTAGTTAAGTAGATGGAAGTCTGTATTTCCTGTCCTGAGGTGCAGTATTTGATATTCCGCCCAATCCATATACACTTCAATCTGACATGCATTGATGTTGTTCTTTACAAGTGTCAATATTCCGCCCTTTTGCCTGTTTTTTTCTGTCAGATCGGTAGCACTGGTATCCCCTAATCTTCAAGGCTATCTCGTTGTTTAGATGGGTTTCCTGCAAACAGCATATGCTTATTTGTTCTTCATGCAGGATATTTTCTAATTCTATCTTTTTATTGTACCCATCTCTTTTGCTGTTGATGCCTTCAGCATTCCAGTGCATTATTTTTAGTGGTCTTATTTTGGATTGACCAGTAGCTCTATTCTCTCGCCCCCTGACTCCACAGAGCGGTTGAGAAGGACATCCAGTAATAGAGGTTGGGCCCTTTCGAGGCTGAGGGCCCGGCGCTGCACCTGTCTGAGTGTCCATCGCATGGCGAGTGCCATATCAATTTGCTGTTATAGACATACTTCCCCTTGACATGAGTGCGTGGCATCCTGATTGTTGTAGTGCGCCTTTTGGCTGGTTGCCTCCGACTTCAGCACTTGAAGTTGCTAGAGCAGACTGTGGTCTTGCTCGGTTGTAGGAAGGCCTGGTCAGTCTTAGTTTTCAGTCCCTGGTGACTGTTATGCCCCATCCCCACGACAAGGAGCTGGCCTTGATGAGGTTTGTGTCGCTAATGCTAATCTTCTTTTAATCTCTTTTGTGACTGCTAATCTTCTTTCTATCTCTTTTGTGACTGCTAATCTTCTTTCTATCTCTTTTGTGACTGCTAATCTTCTTTCAATCTCTTTTGTGACTGCTAATCTTCTTTCTATCTCTTTTGTGCCAGTCTCCAGTTAGTTACTACAGATTCAAGATATTCATAGTGTGTTACAATTTCAAGTTCCTCACTTTTGATCATGATTTTGGGCCAACTTTTAGCTTTGTCAGTGGATGCTAATTTGCTTTTCTGTATGTTTAGATAGAGGTTTTGCTCTTCACTGTGTTTTTTTAACACACTCAGTTATTTAATTATACCCTTTTGCACTGTTTGAGAGCAGGGTGTCATCAGCATATCTGAATTCTGACATAATGCTCCCATTATTGTGAAAGGTTTGAACTTCATAAATCTTTCATCATTTCTAGCATTTCTCATGATGTTTTCAGCATAGATGTTTAACAGGTATGGAGAGAGGATCTATCTATCTATATTTCATTCGTCTGGAGTTTTGTCTACATCTGAATTGTCATTTCCTGTATAAATTTTATTGTTTTTTGTAATTCTTGCAGTGGCCCATATTGTTTTGTCTGTCGTGTTGCATCTGTGGGCCAATGGATTTTCATCAGTCTTATATATTCAGTACAGTGTTGAAGTATGTGTTCAGCAGTCTGGGGTGCTTGTCCACATGCACATGTAGTTGAGGTGCCGATCTTGAATTTTGAATACATGTGACTTTGTAGTCGATTGTGCCCTGTTCTGGGGTGTATAATGATAACTTGATTCCATCTATTCATATTATGAAAGGCATCCTGATTTCAGGCTTGTGGTCTTCTGATTGATTTGATTATCTGTTTTGTCTGATGGTATGTAACTGGTGCATCTGGTTGTGTGCCTGTTGCACCTTCCTTTACCAAGTGATCTGCTCTCTCATTTCCTCGTATTCCACAATGAGATGGGATCCACTGCAAGGTGACCCTGTGGTGTCTTAGGAGTTCAGTCAATAAGGTCTGCAGTTGTGGCAATTTTCTGGATTGTAGTAATGGAGTGCTGATCTTGCATCTGTCAAAAAAACTACAGGATGTGGGCTAAGATTAATGTTCAGCAGTTTTTCTATTGCCAACTTTATTGCTTGTATTTCTGCATCATAATTGTGACAATATTTCCATATTGCTATTTTATTCATATCCCTAGTGTTATTTGGGTACTCTATATATGCTACTGCTCCTCCATCTTTGCTACTTTCAGTGCAAAACCATCTGTGTAAACACAAATCCATGGATTTGCATACATTGTCACTTTGATACAATGTTCAATAACTAGGTCGTTGCTGTGGACTAAAAAAAGTGTAGGAGTTAGTACCCCTCTCTGTGGGATGCCCTGGCACAGTAGGACCTTCTTACTTTTAAGGAGAGATGATGCATCCCTGCCTCATCTGTTTTTGTACTTTTAGCCAGTTTGATGTTTCATCCACTTTTTTTATAGCTGCTTGCTATCCATGATATGGTTATTCGATAAGTTGTATTAGGTGTGTTGGTGCCCATACCTTTCAAGATATACTGCAGTTTCTGATTTAGTATGCATTCAAAGGCCTTGCTGTAATCTATGAAGGTATGTATTCAGTTCAATGTTGTATTCCCTATACTTCTCAAAGAAGTTTCTCATATGTCAAATTTGTTGCCTGGGGTGCCTCTAACTATGTCTCAAACCTGTTGGAAATTATATGAAGATTTTTTTCTAACTTCCTTGCTATCCTTATCATCAAGATCTGCAAGAGTATTTTGTTTGCATAATTTATTGATAGAACATACAAAATACTTCAATTACAGATAAATTGCCTTTTTTTTCTTGCTTATTCCTTATGTCCAAGATCATTATTTCTTTCTGTATTTATAAAAAATTAAAACATTAATGTTGCTTCATCTGCTTATTTTTGTAGACAATCTTCAGGCCTGGTTTGCTGAAATGAGCAAGCAGATCAATTCTTTAAGTTATGATGATTCCACTTCTGCTGGCCGTAAAATTGTTCAGTTGATCCAGGCATTGGAGGAGGTGAGAAACATTATCAGTTGGTTTAGTAGATTGATTCTTACAATTTTAAATTTAATATAGGCAATTAATAAAGTCTGTTTATATCACACACCAGGGCGGATGATGAAGAGGAATATTCTAGTCTACTACGATACTCGAGAATACTTTAGTCATCGGGCAAACGCAACCAACCATATCAAACACCCATGTGTTACCGGGGCCTCATTATGAGGGAGGTAAAGAATAGTGAAACTCTTGAAGAAACAATCATCACCATCATGCAGCATACAAATAAACAAGACAAATCTGAAACAAGTGCAATGTTTGAAATACTTGGGCACAGTGATAACATCAGATGGAAGATGCAACACAGAAATAAAAAGCAGAATAGCTCAGGCCAAAATAGCATTTAAGAAAATTAAAAATATCTTATGCAACAAATCTATGTCAATAAAAATGAGAAAGAGAGTTCATCGGTGCTATATAGGACCAATTCTGACCTATGGAAGCGAATCATGGACAATAGACAAACAAATGAAAAGACAATTAGAGGCCACAGAGATATGATTTCTCAGAAGAATGTTGAAAGTTCCCTGGACAGCTAAAAAGACCAATGAGAAAGTTCTCAAAGAGGCCAACACAAAAAGGGAGCTCTTAAAAAACATCAGAAAGAAGCAATCAACATTTTTTGGGCACATCATGAGAAGAGGAAAATTGGAATACTTGGTTACAACTGGCAAAATAAAAGGAAAGAGAGATTGCAGACGACAAAGAGAGAAAATACTGGATAGCTTGGTGTCATGGCATGGAAAACAGTCAACAACAAAACTGATACGATGCACTGTAGATAGAAGATTGTGGAAGGACATGAACGCCAACCGGTTCGGCACATGATGATGATGATGAAAGAATAGTGACCTTCCAGACATGTCGTAAGAGGCAACTAAGGAGGTTGATTCTTACAATTTTATGTTTAATATAGACAATTAATAGAGTCTGTTTATATCACACACCAGGGCGGATGATGAAGAGGAATATTCTAGTCTACCACAATACTCTAGAATACTTTAGTCATCGGGCAAACGCAACCAACCAACCAACCATATCACACACCCATGTGTTACCAGGGCCTCATTATGAGGGAGGTAAAGAATAGTGACACTGTAACCTTCCAGGCATGTCGTATGAGGCGACTAAGGAGATTGATCGATGGCTTGAAAAGCTGTCATTGTAAAAAGTATTGTTATGGAAACAGCCATAGATTTTAGAAGCAGTGATCTCTGCAATATGTGCCATTTTGGCACACAAGGTTTCTGTTTTAGAGATTGTGGTTCTGCCCTATGTGCCACCTTCGGCTCAAAAGGACAATAGATAGATATTACAGGTTTTAAAATTCATTATCATCATTGAGTGCCATCTCCGCTTTGAAGGTTGGCTACCATGGAGAAGCATTTCACTCCGTCTTTTGCTTTGATGGTGCTGGTTGTCATAGGCTGACCTGCCCATCTTTTGATGTTACTCATCTCATGTTAGTGATTAATTTCTCTAATTTGCCTGTGTTATTTTGCTTAGCTTGTTATATATAAAATTTGTCATGTTTTAAAGAGAAATCAGAATGTTGTTATCAGACTCACTGGAAACGAGAATTTTTATTTACCTAATTTATTTGCTTAGTGATAATGGGCCACATTGCTTGGTGATTTAATTTTGCCATTTGTCAATATTTAATATTTTCTTATGTAATAAAACAAATACTTTAATACTTTGATAGTATTCATAGAGATTCTTTGTGGAAAATTCTGAAGCAATATGGCTTACCATCAAAAATCATAAATATTATCAAAGACATGTATGATGGTTACACATGTGCAGTTCGAACAGAGGAAGGACTGAGCGAATGTTTCCCAATAGAAACTGGGGTTAAACAAGGATGTATTTTATCGCCCTTGTTATTTGGAATTGTTATGGACTTCATAATGAAGAAATGCTGCACTGGTAATAAAGGCATCGAATGGATACAAGGAGACCATTTGGAGGACCTGGACTTTGCTGATGACATAGTTCTCATCAGCAATCAGATAAAAACGATGCAGGAAAACACAAATGAACTATCATCAATAGCCAGCAAAATTGGGCTTGAGGTCAATCATGAAAAGACTAAAGTCATGAAAAGTTTAATTCCAACAAGTGACAAAATATACATGGAAAACAAACCAGTAGAAGAGATCGATCACTTCATCTATCTTGGAAGTCACATTGATCGAGAAGGGGATACGAGCAAAGAAATTAGAATCAGACTGGCTAAAGCAGCAATGTCTTTCAGAAGCCTTGAAAAGTTGTGGAAATCAAAACTCATTAGCACAAA
The DNA here is from genome assembly GCA_032433765.1 of Megaustenia siamemsis. Classification (NCBI taxonomy): domain Eukaryota; kingdom Metazoa; phylum Mollusca; class Gastropoda; order Stylommatophora; family Ariophantidae; genus Megaustenia; species Megaustenia siamemsis. The sequence goes on from JAVIAB010000139.1 coordinate 82,719,060, forward strand.
CACAAAACTTAGGCTATTCAAATCAAATGTACTATCAACCCTTACGTATGCGTGTGAAAGCTGGAAAACAACAAGAGATATAGAAACAAAGTTGAACGCATTCGAAAATAAATGTCTAAGGAAAATACTTGGTATAGAATGGAACGAATTCAAAACAAACGAGGAAATTAGAGAAATCGCCAATCAACCACTAATATCTTCAGTAATAAAGAAAAGACGATGGTCATACGTTGGACATGTGATGAGAAGAGATAATAATCGAATAGCAAAGCAAGCCCTCATATGGGAAACAACAGGTAAAAGAAAAAGAGGAAGACCCAGGGAGACACTGAGAAGAACATTGATGAGAGAGGCAAGAGCAGCAGGAATCGGCTCCCTCAATGAGATAGAACTGCTTGCACAGAACAGAGACAGATGGCGAGATTTGATAAAATATCTTTAAAAGAAAACTGCTAGAACAAAAATTCATATAGGAGAAGGTGTATCTTGGTCTACGCCCTATGGGCCGGTTACGGCTCGAAAGGTCAATAGATAGATAGAATAAAACAAAATTATCAATCTTTTATACCCTCCTTCCTCCATCGCTTTTTTTTTTTTAAATCAATCTGGGGGAAGTCTTTTCTTCATTTGATAAATTTGTCATGTTTTCAAGTAAGGAATCACTGTACACTTTGAGTTTTAATTTTAGAGCAGTGAAAGTCAGTAAGGTATTAAATGTTGTTGTTTTTGCGTTCGCCAGCTTTCAACTCTGGCGAAGTTCCTAGAGACTAGGAACTGAATTTTGCATGTTAATCCATTTTCCCCTGGCAGCCGTGTACACAGGGGTCCCTCGCTGCACAGGCAGATAACTCCGACTTTGGAGGTATTAAATAACAATAAGTCAGAATATGAGCTTTATATTATAAACTTGAAAGAGGAGAGTTGGCTTTCTATTCTAGTTTTGTCTTAGTTTCATGTAAAACATATTAACTTTTAGAAGGTTTTAATGCGGGTTGGACAAATATTCTTTATATTTGATGCTCATGTGTTGATTTCATTCGAATTGAATAGACTTTTACTGAGTTTAAAAAGGGAGTTTGCAGTGTTGTTAAAATGTAATAACACTTTTTTGTTCAAATAGGTTCAAGAGTTTCACCAGCTTGAGAGCAACCTTCAAGTGCGTCAGTTTCTAGCAGACACAAGACAGTATCTCCATCATATGATTAGAACCATTAACATCAAGGAGGAAGTTCTCATTACCATTGAGATTGTAGCAGATCTGTCATATGCCTGGAACATCATGGATAGGTATAATCACAAATAATATTTCATTTTTGACAATAGAAACAAGAAAAAGTTCTTAAATGTTATTTAGAACTGGTTTTAACATATGGATGTGAATCATGGACAATAGGACGGCAGACAAGAAAATCACTGGAGGCTGTAGAAATGTGGTTTTACAGAAGTTCTTAAATGTTATAGAGAGCCGGTCTTAACTTATGGATGTGAATCATGGACAATAGGATGACAGACAAGAAAATCACTGGAGGCTGTAGAAATATGATTTTACAGAAGAATGTTGAGAATACCATGGTCAGCTAAGAAAAGTAATGAAAACATTCTGAAAGAGGCCAAAGTAAAAAGAGAGCTAATTTCCAATATTAGGAAGAAACAATCATCATTTTTTGGCCATGTAATGAGAGGAACAGCTGGAGTATAATGTGACAACTGGGAAAATTGAGAGATGAAGAGATAGAGGGAAGCTAAGAGAAAACATACCAGACAGCTTAAGAGAATGGCTTGTCAGAAGGTCAACAACAGAAATGATAAATATCTGTCAAAATCGAAAGTTGTGGAGAGACATGATCACCTACACTAGCAGGCATGATACTTGATGATGATAACCTTATATATATATATTTTTTTTTTTTAGTGTGGTAAATATAAAAGGATATATAAATAAATAATTAACGTCTTTTTTTTTCTTTTAGAAAGATCTCCTCTCTTTCTGCATTTGCCCAATGATAACTACTCTTTATCATCCTCCTTTGAGAGGACTTTAAGTTAAGTCATTATTTCAATCTCAGATCTGTTATAAAAGAGATGGCATTTTGCAGATGTAACCTTTATGTTGGAATTTTAAATATGTGTATTCATTCACATACACCAACCTACTATCATATGCAATACTATTTAATCCACCAGCTATACAGATTATATGCAACAGGGGATTAAAAAAGATCCTACACTTGTCATTAAACTGCGGGCAACATTTCTGAAGGTAAAGTATAAATGAATTATTGTTTGTTTGGAGGGACAAAAAACATTTAATTAAAATTGGTTTTAGTAAATGAAATAGATTGGTTGCAGAACTTGTAGTGTATTTTTGTTTCAGCAGTATTTTAAATACAAATACATTTTTTAAAATGGGGGCCTCGGTAGCCTAGTTGGGAAAACCACCCGACTGGACTATCGACGTTCGGACAACCCGTGTTCGATTCCCGCTGGGAGCAGTGTGAATTGTACTCTGAAAAAAAATACCCCCACGGTCGACCCAGCCGTTGGCAGAAGTGGGTACCAGGGTATTTCTCTGGGAAGGTGAGGAATGTTACCTCTCATCGTGAGTTTCGATGCTTGAAGTGACACTATCTAGAAATCTCTGAACATTTCTAGATAGGCGGCCGAGCACATATGGGTGGAAACTCGTGTGCTAAGATGCCGGTTCAAGTCTCGTACTTTACCTTTACATTACATTTTTTAAAATGCATTTTTGTTTTCATCAACTGTATCTTATATATGTTATGTGTTTTTTTGACTGGTGTGGTTGATCATGAATCTTCACAACTTCCTCACAGTTCTCTTGTTGCATTTAACAGATGTCAGGATGTCAACTTTTTTGCTGCCATTGTCTTTGCACCACTTCCATGAATCTTGTCTGCTGTTACAGTTTATTTCTTAGTTCTCCATCACATAACTTACCCTCACCATTATTTTCTCCCTTACCCAAAAAAAACTACTTTTTTTTTATCAATATGATACACTTTTTTCAGTTCATTGACCTCTTTCAGCATGTTTTAATTAGTTATTTTGGCCACAGTTTGAATTCTTAACATCCATATGTATTAAAGGGAATGTACTCTGCATTTTTTATATATTTCCAAACTCTTGGATCCATCTAGAGGACAAAATTTGCACAGTTGTTGTCTGGAATCTCATAGAAAATATAAGTTATATAAGAGCGTGTAAAAAAGTATGTAAATTGTATTTGATGAAAATATGAATCTACTTTTGTATGTGAAGAAGGAACTACATATAGACCCTCCAGATGTGAACAACTTTAACAAAGAAATAGTTAAATTTCCACCACCGGTGATAATTTATTAATCAATGTGTAAACTTATTTGTTTTGATCAAATTTAATGTATTTAATTTGTCCCACATCAGGAAAAGAAGGAGGTTTGGGTTTAAAACAATAATTGCATCTTGTAAATAGGAACATTGCTGTAGACACTTTCAATAGATAAATGGCTAACTGTACAAAGAATAAAAACTGGTAAGGAGGCGAACGCGTGGCTCACAGCAGCAGAGTTGGAAGCTGTCAGCAACGCACAGCTGACGGCCTGCACCAGGATTGGTGAACCAGAACCACCCAGACTCTGCTCCACCTCTCCGTTGTGCCTCTAGAAGCAGACTAACCTGTCTAGTCTGGCCAAGCAAGTAATCGAAGAGGGAAGACAACCCAGTATTTAAAAATGTTAAAGTCGGATGTGTTGGGCCAAAATGTGCAAATATCACAGTTATACTGCAAAACACAACACAACGAAGACACTTCCCACTTTAAGTCCTTTTAATGGAGGATAATAAAGAGGTATATTCCTTTAGTCATCGGGCGAACGCAAGCAAGCAAAAACTGGAAAAATGAAGGTTGATGGCTAAACCTAAAAGGAGCTATGACTTTGACAGTGGATGTCCTGGAGTCAAAAAGGAAGACAGGAGATTGGTTGGCTGATAAAGCTTATTCCTCTTGGGCCAAAGATGACACATAGATAGCTAATTCTATCATAAGGAATAGAGAGCATAACTCTCCACGTCTGATAAAGCTTATTCCTCTTGGGCCAAAGATGGCACATAGATAACTAATTCTATCATAAGGAATAGAGAGCATAACTCTCCACGTCTGACATTTCACTGCTAGGTCATGTAGGTCGTGTTTTGTTCTCGACCCATTTTTGAGCCCTCTCTATTAATTATTCATCTTAGAGTTTCATTTGGTCTTCCTTGTTCTCTTTTGCCACTCAGTGTTAACGTAAAATATGCCGGGCACATTCTTTCATCCATTCTGAGCATATGACTGTTGTACTCCCAGCATCTTTGCTATATGTAGCTTCGTACATATTTTTGTTTGGTTTCTTCTCCTTTAGTTTCCTTTATGTAATGACCCTCAAATTTTGTTTAAGAGTCTTCAGAAACATTTATTTTCAAAAGGCATTTAGTGCAGCTCTCATATCTTATATGTTAGCATGGGTGTCACACAAGGTGAACAGTCTGAGTCGATAAAGAACGAAAATGAATTCATGTGAGGTGGGCTTGATAGGTTTGCTTAATATAGGCTACAGTGAGAATCTCCAGTGGTGGCCTTTTGTGCCAGGGACACAAAGAGGACTGAGATATTTTCAAAATTTAAATTGGAGACTGGTTGGTCTTGAGGCAAGATGAGAAGTTGTGAAGTTAATTACCAGCTGTACCAGTTGTGATTTTTATTTGTGATTTCTCTCTTGGCCAATCACCACTGGTTTCAGCAGTGAGGCCTGGCTTGAGATGTCAATTCATTGACAAAAAAAAATGTGAATACTTTCAAAGATAAAGTTATCTGCCTGTGCGGTGAAGGACTCCTGTGCACACAGCTGCCAGGGAAAAAACGGATTAACATGCAAAATTCAGTTCCTACTATAGGGACTTCAAAGATGTGAAAGCTGACAAACGCAAAAAAAAAAATAAATAATAAATTTTAAGTTTTGAAACTTTTTTGTACTATTAGATGGCCTCAGCTCTTGACCTTCCACTGATGAGGATAAACCAGGCCAGTAGCCAGGATCTGATGAGTGTATCCCAGTATTATTCAGGAGAACTTGTTGCTTACGTCAGGAAAGTTTTACAGGTAACAACATAACCTAAAGTGTTTAAAAGATTTATAGTATAAAAGACACAAAAGCAGAGACAACCCAAGTTGTATCAAGGAGATATATAAAATAGAATAAAACAAAATACAAACAAAAAAGTATAAAATATAGTTTTCTTGATTTTCTGTTTGTATCAGCTTTTATTTCTCTCTCAAATTCCCTATAATACCTTTATATGGTACTGAACTTCCCAAATACGTAGTCTATCATTTATTCAAATTGTTGCTACAAATTTGTTGTAGTTGTTCGTTTCATTTCTAGTCTGTCTATAGCTATGGCTTTTGTGTTTTTTCTCCTGTATCAATCATCTTGGTTCACTAACCACTGCTTTACCACAGTTCTATGCAACCTATGAAATGACCAAAATAATTACAAAAATCCCTGTTGACACACAAAAAATAAAATGAGATCCTGGTTTAATGAGTTGAAGAAGGTACATAACAGATGCAGCCAAGTTTTTAAACTTTCCTTTTCTCGTGATGTGCCTGAATTATGTCAATTGTTTCTTTTTTATGTTTTTTTACGAGCTATCTTTTTTTAGTGTTGACCTTTTTGAAAATTTCCTCATTGATCTTTTAGCCTGCTCAGAGAACTCTCAACATTCTACTGAGAAATCCCATCTCTCTTTTTCGTCTTCTTCTTTCCTTCCTCATTTGCTTTTCAACATTGTGGAGAGATATAATTTATGGTCCTTTGCTTTTCTGTTCACATCTGCTGCTGTTATGTTTCCTAGTGTTTCCAATATTCTGTCAATTCATCTTTTTCATGGTCGGCCTTTGGGCCTGGTATTCTCGCAACGTCTATTGAAGGCTCGCTGTGTTGTGTTTTGATCTTTCTACCTTGTCCCATGGCCAAACCATATTATCTGTTGTTTCTTTATATATTCTATGGCAGGGGTTATTTCTAGATTTTTTTCTCAGTTCTTCATTTCTAATCTTATCTCTCATAATGTTTCCTTGTCATTCATCTAACATATTCATCTCAGTGGATGCTATTTTCTTATTGTTCTTGCATCTAGGGTCCAGTTCTGGCATTGGTAGCACAATGTTGGGATAAAGATTATATTGTAGAGTGCCCGTTTTGCCTCAAGAGTTATTTCCTTGTTGGACAATAGTGGTGATAGCCGTCCAATGATTTGACAAGCTTTGTTACATCTTGCGTCCATTTCTGTTGCTTGTGAATTGTTGTCTGTCACTAGAATTCCTAGGTATTTAAATTCTTCTATTTGTTTTAGTTGTCTGCCGTCTATAATTATGTTGATGTTTTGTTTCTCTTTTTCGACATTCATGATTTCTGTTTTGTTGATGTTGATTTTCATGTTGTATTTTGTGCCTGTGCTAGTAAGTCTATTTAAGTGTTCTTGTAGGTCTTCTTGTAGAGTCAGACAAGGCTGTGTTCTGTCACCGGATTTGTTTTAACTTTACAGCGAATATATTATGAGATCAATAGTAGACAAAAAAGGAATTGAAGTCAACGGTCACAACATAAATAATTTGCGATATGCGGATGACACAGTCTTAATAGCAGAGACTGAGAACGAACTACAAGAAATGATAGACATAATAGTAAAAGAAAGCACCAAGAAAGGTCTCAGTCTGAATAGCAAGAAAACAGAAGTAATGGTTATATCGAAGAAACAATCATCACCATCATGCAGCATAAAAATAAACAAGACAAATCTGAAACAAGTGCAACACGTCAAATACTTGGGCACAATAATAACATCAGATGGAAGATGCACCACAGAAATAAAAAGCAGAATAGGTCAGGCCAAAATGGCATTTCAGAAAATGAAAAATATCTTATGCAACAAATCTATGTCAATAAAAACGAGAAAGAGAGTTCATCGGTGCTATATAGAACCAATTCTGACCTATGGAAGCGAATCGTGGACAGCAGACAAACAAATGGAAAGACGATTGGAGGCCACAGAGATGGGATTTCTCAGAAGAATGTTGAAAGTTCCCTGGACAGATAAAAAGACCAATGAGGAAGTTCTCAAAGAGGCCAACACAAAAATGGGGCTCTTAAAAAACATATAAAGAAGCAATCAATATTTTTCGGGCACATCATGAGAAGAGGAAAGTTGGAATACTTGGTTACAACTGGCAAAATAAAAGGAAAAAGAGATCGTGGACGACAAAGAGAGAAAATACTGGATAGCTTGGTGTCATGGCATGGAAAACAGTCAACAACAGAACTGATACGATGCACTGTGGATAGAAGATTGTGGAGGGACATGATCACCTACGCCAACCGGTAAGGCACATGATGATGATGATGTAGGTCTTCTATTTTTCCATGTATTAGTGCCTGATCATCTGCAAATAGAAGATCATTTGTCTCATCTGTCTCTGCTGGTTTGGCTAACTTGCATATATTGTCCATATATGTAATAAATAGTAGGGGGTTAGTACACACCCCTGTCTTACACTGATTTAACTTCAACATGGTTTGTGTAACCTGCTGCTGTTGATGTAGAGGCAAAACGGGCAATTTAATTAGGTTGGTTAAATGTTGGCTCACTCTGTATGTTGTTAGTATCTCCCACAGTTGTTCTCTGTTTACTCTGTCAAATGCTTTTTCTTGGTCAGTGAAAACTATTTACAAATTTTGATTTTGTTCTGTCATCTTTTCTGCTAGATGTTTTAAGGTGAATAGAGCGTCAGTACATCCTCTTTTTTTTTCAGAACCCCATTTGAGAATCGCTTAATTGTAGTTCTATTATTGGTTATCCCATCTTTGTGGCCACTAATTATCTTTTCATTTGTCTATTGTCTATGATTCACTTCTATGGGTCAGAATTGGCTTTATATAGAGCCTATGAATTCGCTTTTTCACTTCTATTGATATAGACTTGATAATATTATAATGGATAGTTTTAAAAAATGTTTACCTGGATAAATGATTGAAGTCTCTCTCTTCTCTCTCTCTCTCTCTCTCTCTCTCTCTCTCTCTCTCTCTCTCTCTCTCTCTCTCTCTCTGCGATCAGGACTCAATCAGAGTAGGATTCCAGACTCTCAAATGAAGTCAGCTGTCAGGTTAAGTATCACATTTAGAGTCTGCCAGATCCACTCTGATTGAACACCCGTTAAATACGTTGCACTGTGTTCTGCGCCAGTGGCCCAGTGCATCCGATTTCAGCCAGCATTTTATTCAGGTTTGCTTTCCTTAGCCTTTGATTGTCCCCAATCTTCCTGCAAGGCAGCAGATTGTCTTTTCTGTAGGGGGATTCTGCCCTTAGATGGTCTGCCCTCCCAGGTTTACGAGCACCATCTGCCCGAGTCACTAGAGGTGACTAACACATACATGCACACACAAAGATATGAGATGTGAATAACACAGACATGTACACAGCGATACGAGACATGACTAACACCTACACACATCAAGATATATGACACATGACTAACATAGACATGCACATAAAGATATGAGATATGACTGACATAGACATGCACACGCAAAGATATAACACATACCTAACATACACATACGCACTAAGATATGAGATAGGACTAACATAGGCATGCACACACAAAGATATGAGATGTGACTAACATAGAACATATTGAAGTAAATACTATCATCTGAGTCAGAAAAGTGGATGTTTGTGTCAGCCAAGTGATTGGAAGAAATAACTATAGAATCACAAAGTAAACACATAGAGGGAAACAACATGAAAAGGGAAAAAATATCCCCCTCATGAGACACTGAGAAGAATACAAACATAGGGAGGCAAAAATAGCAGACATCAACTCTCGTACTGAGATTGAAAAGCTCACTCAGAGTGGCAAGATACACTGAGAGTCTTGTATGATATCTGACAACTCTGAGAAGATGTATGATGGTCGACTGGTGTCATATCTGATTGATTGTAGATGAGGCCTTAATATTGATTTTTATTTAGAAGATTCGTATTTCAAAATGTTCAATTTTCCTTGCTAGATTATCCCTCAGACAATGTTCAGTCTGCTTGCCAACATTATCCGTCTGTTGACCAACTCCATCAAAGAAGTACCTACAAGACTAGAAAAGGATAAAATGAAAGAGTTTGCTCAGCTTGATGAAAGATATGAGGTAATTTACTATTTCAGCTTTAGTCTTCAGTCAAAGAACTGTTTTTAAACTGTTAATATGCTGCTTTCACTGTGCTTTAATAGGCGCTCGTTCACTTTCAGCTAAATTGTAAACACTTATTATGTTGGAGTATATTCTCTGCAATTTCTTTTAAAATTATAAATATGCTACTAATCCACACATTAACAGTTGAGATGACTGTATTGTTGACCGTACTTTGGAGAGAATCTGATATGTGTGAAAAATCGGTTCTCAAACCATTAAGCCAAATTTATTAGAAAACTTTTTAATGAACTGTGATCACATTTGCAGATCTTTTTCATGTGTGCTGAATTGTTTGAGGTTTGTCTTGACATAGGTATACTAATAGCAAGACAGGTGCTGTCTTGGCACTCACAGGGAAAAAGAAAATTCAGCACAGACTGCATTAAAATGCCACTGCGGCTTCCGAGGCCCTGTCTGGGAAAAAAATAGAGCCATTTCACCTTCTATACATGTCGTAAGAGTCAACAAAGGAGGTTAGGGTCAAGGTCATTGCCAGTGCTTCAGATTCCTTGGATCTGAGCTGAAGCAGTTCTTTACTAGTTTGTGGCGGGTGGGTTTTGTACCGGGGAATGTGTTGTGATGGGGTCTGAGCATGATGGAGTTGTCATTTATGCAATGCTATGATCTGTGTCGACTGAGCTAAACTTAACTTGCATTTAAAACCCAACTGGACAACTTAGATGAGTTTTAATAATCTCATTAGTTATTCATAATTGATGAATCATGTGCTTTTTTTGCCATTTTTTTTTTGTTGCATACCTTAAATATCCTGGTTAGTATACAGTGATGTGCAAGTCCCAGGTTGTGAATTCACTGATCGAAGTGATCATTTCAAATATATAGTATTTTGTAATGCTTATGTGCTTATTTATATGTTAAACAATTTATTTATATTTAGTTGGTCTTTCCTATTATTCATCATCATAAAGTACCATGCCTGCTGGCACAGGTGATCATGTCTCTCCAAAACTTTTGAACTCGACAGTTATTTATCACTTCTATTGTTGACCTTCTGCCAAGCCATTCTCGAAAGCTGTTCTGGTATCTTTTCTCTTTACTTCTTTCTTCTCTTTTGTTATTAGTATTATCATTTATTGTTATCTTTGAAGTTTTGTTTAATTTTTGTAAAAACTTTTGTTGTCTATGGCTTCAGGTTGCGAAACTAACACATGCCATTTCTGTGTTTACTGAGGGAATGTTGATGATGAAGACAACCCTCGTGGGAATTATAAAAGTAAATTATATGACTTGTTGATTGCTTCAATTATTGTGAACAAATACTTTTTTAAATTTAAGAATGTAAATTTAACATCATTTCAATTCATTTTAGTTTCAGGTGTTTAAAATTATTTTTGTTTTAAAACTGTTCCATAATGTTAATTTTATGATGATTCATTTTATATTCATTGAACCACACAATTTATGTGTTATTTTAAAGTTACTCAGTTTATTTCTGTTTTAGGGCTGCTGATCATTTTTATTTTATTTTAAAGTTGCAATCTTTTGTTCATTTTAAGGTTATGAACTTCCTTTAAGTTGTAAATGTTGATCTTATATTTACTTTTTATAGTGATAATATTTTGCTTATTTAAAAACTGCCCATTTATTGCTTATTTTAAGGCTGTCATCTACTTATTTCTTGGAAAGCTCCAAGTCTAGTGCAAAAGTAAGAGAAATTGTCATATATCCAACGGTTCATCTATAACTAAGGAAAAAAAAGAAAGTGGGCATATGTTGGCCAAGTAATGAGAAGCGATAACAAAAGACTTGCAAAGCAAAACCTCAAATGGTAAGCAGAAGACAAAATGAAAGAGAGACCAACCTAGAGAACCAATAAGAAGAACACTGAGGCAAGATGTGCCAACAGTGGACATCAGTTCTCTTTCTAAATTTGAGAAACTTGCCCAGAACATCAATGTATGGCAAGATGTGCCAACAGTGGACATCAGTTCTCTTTCCAAATTTGAGAAACTTGCCCAGAACAGCAATGTATGGCAAGATACAATGCAGGTCCTGTGCAAAGTTCAATGATTAATAGCAGAGATCATTGGACATGGGGAGTCTAGAATTTCTGTTCTCTGTGATGTCTTTAGCTCGAACTGACACTAGATAGGTAGATCGACTTATTTTAGAACTAGAAACTTAACTCTTTTCATGTGGGAGCATTTTATCGATGCAACGAAAGAGATTTCAGAGACTAAATTTTTCATGGTTTTAAGAATCAATCTACTTATTTATATTTATCTAACATATAACATATTATATATGAATTTTTAGATAATTTAACAAGGTATTATTAGATTTCACCAATACCAAGATGATACAAGACATGTAAAAAGAATATGGTTGATGACGGTTCACATTAATTAAATTCAGAGTGACACACTATGCGACGAAACGTATATGACCGAAATCGGCATGACGCACAGTGCGGCGAAATGTACGGAAAGAGTTAAGTAGAAGACATTCAAATAATTGACATAAAATTTTGAACTGTCAAAATAAGTGCTTTCAGGGTGTCTGGTAAATTGTAGATGAGCGAGTTAATATTCTTTGAGGAGAATGATTAAATGTTTATTTCATATTCTTCTTTTATTTTTGTAGAAAAATAATTTCATTTATTCACCAGTTGCATATTTCAAAATCTGATTTAGATTGATCCAAAGCAGCTTCTAGAAGATGGCATTCGTAAGGAATTGGTGTCACAAGTGTCATATGCATTACATTCTGGAATCATTTTCAATCCAAAAGCAAAGGTATGGTTATTATCCTCATTTTCAAGGCTGGATGTCAAGTAAATGTACTTTTATCAGTCTGACCTAAGATTTCTCAAACTGGCAAAGAATGGTGGAAGTAAGTATTAGTAGTTTAGTTTAGAAATCACATCACCTGTGATGATTGGCCATGGACTGTGCAAAATGGAGGAACTTTATTGTTATCCTCCCACAAAATGTGTAGGCTGCCATTTGCTTTGTTGTGCTGTATCCAAGGAAAAGAAGAAAATGTTGAGAGTAAGAAATTATATAGGAAAAAAAACAAGCTAAATTTATTGGATACATAGAATTGGAAAACCTAATGACATTTTGAAAGTTTTGAGTGAAAGAATTTGAGAAAGACTGAGAGGAAAGATCTTTGAAGAAGTGACAAAGTGAATAGAAAACAAATGTGTAGAAAAAACTGAATGTCAAGCTACATCACATGATACTTTTGCTTCTTTTTCCCCCTATTGACTACTCCTTTTTATCATCCACCTCTTATCGGGCATTAAATGGATGTAGTTATGTTGTTTTGTGGTTTACAGCAAGCTGTAATATCTGCACATTTGACCCAATGCATCTGATTTCAATAGAACATTTTTTAGTACATGTTGCCTTCCTTCTTTGAAACTTGCTCACTATGCTAGGCTTGCTAGTCTGTTTCTAAGTCCACAATGAGGTGGTGGTGTAGGATCTAAGTCAGTTTGTTTCACCAGTCCTGATGCAAGTGGTCAGCCAAGAAGAGCAGTCTCCTTTTAGCACAGATACTGTTGTACATTATGTTTGCTTTTTCTATTTTCGATTCCTAAATTGAGTGTTTTTATATTACATTCTATATATTCCAAAAAGAGATGCAGTGTGTAATCACATAAGTAGATGGATTAAAATACAGATTAAATGTGGTTAAATACTTGTATTTTAAGTGTTTTCTCTTATTTCCTTTAGCCACAGAAGCTTTTGATTAGAGTGTATTATACCTTTCTTAGGCTTCTTTCATTAATTTAGAGCTTGCTTCATTGAATGTTGTTTTCTTATTTTTTGCTAGTTTGTTTTTGTTATTGCCCTTGGCTACATGATTTGTAGTATCAGTTGAAAACTTAAGTTGTTGAACATTTTTAGCATTTTCTGAAGCTGGTCGCTAATTTTTGCACACAATTCAAGTTGTAAAGTTCATCTGAAATAAATAAGAGTAAACCAGTGGTGGGCATACGGTTGTGAAAGGTAATGAGCGTGCAGACAAACTTGCCTGTTTAGCTAATGTTGAGTGCTGAAGGGCATTGGACCTTGATGGCATTTTGCATGCCCTCGGGGATGCTGGACTAAAAAATAACCCTGAATCTGCAACCATAAAAACTGGAGTTGTCAGTAACTGGACACTGTGGGACTTGCTGAGGAGGAGATCTGAGCACCTATGGACATGTTCAGAGTGCAATGATGATGACCCACAAATAACTCAATAACTCATAACAGACTACATGAATATCATCTCAAGGTGGGAGATATCAGACAGGAGCACCACGCAGGAATGAAAGAAAAGTTGTCAAATCAACACAGTACTAGTGCTTTTAGTTGCTTCATGTTGAGAGATGTACTTTGGAGGAGAACTGAGCACTTAGATTAGTCAAATGTGCCGTAAGGATGATATGTTGACTAAAATAAACATAGAGATGGAAAATGACTAACTGTCCACTCTTGACACATTTTCAATGTTCTTTACCATGCACATAATTTATCTTATATGCTATTTTTTGTATTACTTGCATTTGCTACATGATATATGCATCTTGTCAAAAATTTACAAAATGTTTATCTACATTCCATTGTATTGTCTACATAACTTCAAACTCTTATGCAGGTGAGTGAATTGTTACCTAAGCTGCATTTACTTGGAGACCAAATGGATGGCTTCCGCAGATCTTTTGAGTATATACAAGATTATGTCAACATCTATGGGCTGAAGATTTGGCAGGAAGAGGTGTCAAGGATAATCAACTATAATGTTGAACAAGAGTGCAACAGCTTTTTGAGGACAAAGGTCAGCATTTCTTCTTCTTTATCTTTTTTCCATATTCTATAACAATGCATCACATTAGGAGGCAATCTGATAATTAGAGATATATATAAATATATATGTCCATAAGGAAACTGTCTTGGTCTTCTAACATATTAGCACACTAGAAGGTGAGCTCACCTAGGTCAGATCTGACCTGGTGTCTCTTGAGTGTCTTTCACTTGTTATTTTCTGAGCCAGAAAGCTTTGAGAATAATCTGATTAAGTTTGTTAACAGTCTAAGTCAAAATGCAGTCTGCATGGATCTTCCTGATATAATTTAATAGTGTTTCCCTTTTAGTCACTTTAGGATTTAGTAGTGTTTCCCTTCTAGTCACTAAAGGATTAGTCATGTTTCATATGTATCCTCACCTAGTGAACACAGTCATTTTGTCAGAAACCTTACATTCATTAACATCACCAGCATACACAGTTTTAATGTCTGTCTTTTTTTTTTTTTTTTTTGAAGCTATTTGCCCAAAACCATGAAGAGCATTAAAGGAGAAATGTAGATGAGGAGACAGTACATTTCTTCACTGATATTGCTTTCCATAATTCTGCAAACAATTGTACTAATTTTCAATTCAGTTTTGAGTGCAGCAAGCGTTAATGCTAAGGAGAAATTTTTAAAATATATAGAAAAAAACAGTATGGTTAAAGGTTTACGTTTTAATATCAATAATGTAAAAATAATAATTTTGTATCGTCCAATTATAACATACAACTTTAACCATACCATTTGAAATATTTTTTTCTATATTTTTTTTCATTTCTCCGTACAATTAGCTTTACTGCAGCTTCACATTTGTAATCATTTCTTTGCTCTGACCCTATTTATGCTACGCCAGCATTGCTTGAGATGGTTGAGACATGGGACAATATAGAGGGTGTTCAAAAGAACAACTCCGTACAGCGAGCTGACTATTGAAATGTGACTTATCGGCTGATCAACACTCCATTTAAAGATGTTTGCTTGCGTGGCATGAGGCAGTTTAACATTGACAGCAAAAAAGCATTAAAATGATAGACAGAACTGGCACACATTGGCAAAGAAGGACATGAAGATCAGAGACAAAAAGAGACAAAACACACGACAAACATAGAGAAAAAGATGAATAAAGATGCAGTGAAAACAACAATGTCTGCCTCAACATATATCTGTAAATATTCCATATGTTGGTGTGACTTTATCCCAAAATATGACTATTTAGTCATAGCAAATGTCATGTTTGCTTTTGAGTATTCTACAATACTTGTTCAATCTATACACTGAGCAAATCTTTAAAAACATCATGGTGATGCCAGGGCTACAAATTAATGGAAAGATAATCAATAACCTAAGATATGCTGATGATACTGTACTACTAGCGGAAAATCCTAAAGATGTACAACAATTACTTAATGAAATAAACATGATAAGCAAAAAATATGGACTAGATATGAATATCAAAAAGACTAAAACTATGATCATATACAAAGAAAATACTCAAAACCCACAAGAGGATATCAAAATTGAAGGAATAGACCTGGAGACAGTTCAGAACTACAACTACCTTGGACATACTATAACCGGTGATGGAAAATGTACAACTGAAATAAACAAAAGAATAGGATTGGCAAAAAGTAATTTTAATGCCATGAAGAACATACTAACATCAAAACGAATAACACCAGGGCTAAAACTAAGAATAGGAAAATGTTACATCTTCTCAATATTCCTATATGGTGCAGAAACATGGACATTAGACAAGAAAACAGAACAGAGAATTGAAGCCTTTGAAATGTGGATTTATAGAAGAATAGGTAGAATTGGATGGAAGGAAAAGGAAACAAACGACGATGTCTTAAAACAACTAAAAATGAAAAGAGAACTACTAAACACAATTCAAACAAGACAAATGCGATTTTTGGGCCATGTTAAAAGATACAACAGCCTACTAAAAGTAATCCTGGAGGGGAAAATACAAGGTAAAAGAGGCAGAGGCAGACCAAGACGAACATGGACGAGTAACATCAAAAGATGGACAAATCAGCCGATGACAACCTGCACCATCAAAGCAAGAGACAGAGCAGAATGACGCTCCATGGTAGCCAACCTTCGTTGCGGAGACGGCACTCGATGATGATTCTACAATAACATATTATTTTGTATCTTGACACAGAATGCCTATTATTATGTGTCTCTGAAGCCAAATCGGGGAGCCGCGATAACTCAGTGGTTAGTGAACTGGACTACAAAGGACAAGGGGTAGGGTTCGATCCCAACAGACGGCCTCCGGGTTCACCCAGCCATAAATGGGTACCAGATTTTTTTCTGGGAAAGTAAAGCAGCACGGGTGTAATACTGACCACATTACCCCAAAAATCATGTGCTGAAGGTCTGTAAAATTTATGGTCATTAACACCATATTCCCTATACGCCACTTGGCGTGACGGGGGCTCTTTACTTTTACTTTACTCTCTGAAGCCAAATCGCATACAAGTAGCCACTGTGTTCCTCCCTTTGTTAGCTTAGTCATTACTATGTTGAAAAGCAGTGTTAGCTGCACTAATATTTTTTCTTTTTTTTTTTTTTGCCCTGGTGTAATCACAAATTATGCTCTAAGAAAGGTAGGATTCTCTCCATGCCTTAAAGTGTATCAGAAATATTGTGTTAGTGCCCATGTATTGTATAGACCAATGGTATAATTTATGAGTGATGTTGTTTTGTATTACGCCATGATGTTCTACTTGTACAAACAAATTTCTGGTACCCATTTTCAGATCTATGTGAACTCTGAAACACCATCTTCTTTCTTCTACCTTTAAACTTCCTGTGGAGCATAGGTCTTCAACAAAAACTTTCCAAGCCATTTTGTTTCTTGTAATTATTTTAAGATCATTCCAAGTCTTCCCCGTCATCTTTATCTCTGCTTCCACCTGTCTTCTCCAAGAATATTTTGGTCTTCCTATTTGTCTCTTCTCTTGGAAATTAAAGAAAAGGACCTGTCATGTGATGCTCTCATTTGGCTTCTACAGTGTCTTTCCTATCGAGCGCCATCGTCTTCATTGTATCCCTTTGTCCACTGCTATTTGACTGGCACTTTTCCATAATTCTATGTTAGTAATTTTGTCCTGCCATTTCCTTTCTTTTATTCTGCACAAGCATCCATTAATGAAGGTCTGTTTCTTTGTGATTGTCATTTTTGTTACTCTCCATGTTTCACAGCCATATAATAGGATTGTTTTAACATTGGAGTTGAAAATTGTTATTTTTGTATTTAACCTAATTGCTTTGGATCTCCATATGTTTTCCAGTGCAATGAACACTGCTCTTACTATTTGTAACCTTATTTTAGTATCATTCTCTGTTCCTCCTTCGTTGTCTAGATTACTGTTCCATATATATATCTGTAAGATTGTACATCTAATAGAGGTATTTCTCCTATTGTTATTTGTTTATTGCCAACTGCATTAATTCTCATAATTTTGGTCTTATTTTAATGAGCTCATCAGTACCAAGTGCATAATTACTCAGCTTTTATGATTTCATATGCTGTGTTTTGGTTCATTTTTAATATATTTTTTCAGACGACATGTCTTTTTAAAGATAAATAAGTGAATTATTACAGTGATATAAGAAAAGAAATGCATATTGGGACAAGGTGTGGTTCAGTAGTGAGTTTGTTAAGCTTTTATTATTTATTGTGATATAGACCTTAATAAATGGCAGAAAAAGAGGAATCAATTTTGTTCTGTTGTTGATGTCATTAAAATGTTTGTCTACATCAGATTCAGGACTGGCAAAGTATATATCAGTCAGCTGCTATTCCTATACCACGATTTGCTCCTGTTGATGAAAGTGTTAATTTCATTGGTCGGTTGGCACGGGAAATTTTGCGCATCACCGATCCAAAGTAAGAAATTGTTTCTGTTCACAAAATATGGGTGAATGACAAATTTGAGTAAAAGTTTGTGTAGAGTCCCAGTTTTATATATTTATTTTGTGCTGTTTTATAATGTTGTTGTTTGTTGTTGATATTAATATTGCACATGATGGACTGACAGAAAGTTACCAGGGCAGTAATTACTGTAAGTAGCCCATGAAAATCTGAAGACTAACACTCCCAAGCAAGCCAAATCTGTGTGTCAAGTGACATCCTGCTGTCTACTCATGGTCAGCATATACATGCCATTTTCCTACCTTGTGTATAAGCTGTTTTACAATCGGTATGATGGTTGACAAATTTGAGCAATTTGTTTGCATCAAATTTTGTGTAAAGCTTGGCAAATTTTTCTACCGATACCTATAAAATGCTTCTTTAAGTCTTTGGTCAATGTTCTCTGGGCGGAACACAGTTCTTTGACTAGTACATGCATTTCAAGTGTTTGTTCAAGACATTGAGTGCTCAGGGAATCTTGTTACTAGTAGAACACCAGAAAATATGGAAACAATTTGTGAACTGAATCAGCAAGACCGCATCATCAAATAATTCATCAGTTCCCTCTCATGGTTGGAATTAATTATGGAGTCTGGCAAGAAGATCTTAACAGAAAGCCTGAAAATGAAAGTCTGGCAAGAAGATCTTAACAGAAAGCCTGAAAATGAAAGTCTGGCAAGAAGATCTTAACAGAAAGCCTGAAAATGAAAGTCTGGCAAGAAGATCTTAACAGAAAGCCTGAAAATGAAAGTCTGGCAAGAAGATCTTAACAGAAAGTCTGAAAATGAAAGTCTGGCGAGAAGATCTTAACAGAAAGCCTGAAAATGAATCGAGTTGCTGTGAAGTTTATCCCCCTGGCTCCAAACACTCTACCAGAAACAGAGGCATCTTGACATGTGTATAGAGTTGTGTGAGATGACTAAATATAATGAAACTTTCATCTCTATTATCATTACTGGTGGTGGAAGTTGGAGTTGCAGCCACAATCCAGAGTCAAAACAACAGTCATCAAAGTGGAAAGGCCACAGTCACCATGACCACATTTTATGACATTTTGTAAATTGACACACAGACTCAACACACTTTTTGGAGCATTGACCGTAAGATTTTCATACAAATATGTCAACTGGTTACATCGCAATAATTACAGCTCCTGAACTTTCTCATGGTCACCTGTATATTTGGCTTTTATTCATTTGATCCATTGTTATGCATTTTATTGCTGGGGGTTTGTGGATATCCTGCCCACTAAAGTTTGTTTCTCATCTGGTAAATGTTTAATTGGGGAAAAATTGATTTGGATCCTCCCTCCCCTCCCATCCCTCCCTCCCCTCCCTCCCTCCCCTTCCTCCCTCCCTCCCTCCCTTCATTCCTTCCTTCCTTCCTTCCTTCCTTCCTTCCTTCCTTCCTTCCTTCTCTCCAACTTTCTCTTCCTTCCTTCCTTCCTTCCTTCCTTCCTTCCTTCTTTCCTTCCTTCCTTCCTTCTTTCCTTCCTTACTTTCCTCCCTCCCTTTCTTTCTTTCTTTAACATTTTATCTGGATATGATTCTTTCAAATTATTACTAGCCAAATTTGTGTGTGTGTGTGCGTGCGTGCATGCATGCAACTGCAGAAAAGTGCACTTTATCATTTTGTTAATGTCACAAATATATTTGAATGTGTTTCTCTTACAGAGCGACATCTTATGTTGATCAAATGAAGGCATGGTATGACATAAAAACCAAACAAGAAATCACCAACAGAACTCTTTTTGAGAAAATTCACGTAAGTTGTGAGGAATAGAACAAATAATTGTTTTTTTTTTCTATCATGACTGAGAAGTGTCATTAGTATGCCATTATCATTATTGGTTCAAAAATGAAGGCAAAATAGACTTTATGCTAGGTGCAAGCAAGTGACATAAAGAGGATGAATAAGAACAGCCTGTATAGTGATAGTAAAAGATGGTGATTATAATGATGGTGATACAGTTTTTTAAATCAAATTAATATAATCATTAAAATATAATAACATTTTAATTTTAAAAACATGTCTGTGTTTGTATTGTATGTTTGTTCCTGCTAAAGGCCCGTTGAGCTGAAACGTTGTTCAAATTGGTGTCGCTCACTTATTACATAAAGCTTTAACCGTACCGTTTTTTTTCTATTTTTTTAATATATTTTTTGTTCATTTCCCCTGATGATATAATCCCTTTTAGTAGTAGCTTTAGCAATGAGCTGGCTGCTCTTGACAAGCCATCGCCTCTCACGCAAAAGTTGCCCTCTTTCTATGCATTCAAGATGCTTTTGACCATGCAATATTTTATTTGCTGTTGTTGTTGCATTCGCCAGCTTTCAACTCTGACGAAGTCCCTAGAGACTAGGAACTGAATTTTGTGTGTTAATCCATTTTTCCCTGGCAGCTGTGTGCACAGAGGTCCCTCACCGCACAGACAGATAACTCCGACTATGGAGGTACTCATGTTTTTTCCGTCGATGAGTAATATTTTATTTAGGAGTACGTGAAGATCAGAGTGTAAGTACCTCCACTATCTACAATCCTGGATGATCTGCAGGAATGCATCTCTGAAGCTGTAAACTCGATCATACTAGATATGCTGCAGAGAGTCTAGTCAGAGCTAGATTATCACATCAATACTTGCAACAGGTGGAGCACATGTCGAGTATGTGTGATACCAATCAATTCATGAAACATCAGTTGATACAACTGTAGCAACCAATATGTTAGAATATTCCAATATAATGGAGCCACGATAGCTCAGTGGTTAGTGAACTGGACTACAAAGGACAAGGGGTAGGGTTCAATCCCAACCAACGGCTTCCGGGTTCACCCAGCCTTAAATGGGTACTGGATTTTTTTTCTGGGAAAGTAAAGCAGCACGGGTGTAATACCGACCACATTACCCCAAAAATCATGTGCTGAAGGTCTGTAAAATATAGGGTCACTAACACCATATTTCCCTATACGCCGCTTGGCGTTACGGGGGTACTTTACTTTTTTTTTAATTTTTTTTTTATTCCAATATAATTACATTCTATATCTGTTAAAAATCAAGGAGTGTTTTTGTGCTCACCCAGTTTTATGAACTTGAATCTTCATATTGTTTAATTCATTTTATTTTGCTGGTATGCAAACAACTTTGCAGTCTACTTTGAAATAAAATGATTTGCAGTGGTTGACCTTATGATAATTTTTGTATTTTCTCACAACAGAGAGCTGTTGGCAGTTTTGGATTGTCAGGCCTTGATCGTCTTTTGTGTTTCATGATTGTTAAAGAGCTCCAGACATTCCAGCTGCAATTTCAACGAACTGTTCTGAAAGATAAATCATGGACTGACAATTTTTTGCAGATAACCCGCACTTGCAACCCTCTTCAGGGACTTATAGGTCAGTATAATGTTGATCACTTAATTTAAATTCATCGTGCTCATGAGGTAATGACTGTACAGTCAGTGTACATAAAAAATGAATCATGAAGTTACAGACTTTCATTAATGAATGCTTTACGCAGAATAAAAGGATGGAAATGGCAGGACGAAATCACTAACATAGAATTATGGAAATGTACCAGTCAAATACCAGTGGATAAAGAGATACAGCGAAGACAATGGCGCTGTATAGGACACACACTGCAGAAGCCAACTGAAAGTATTACACAACAGGGCCTTTTTTGGAATCCCCAGGGGAGAAAGACAAAGAGGAAGACCAAGAAATTCTTGGAGAAGACAGACAGAAGCAGAGATGAAGATGATGGGGAAGACATGGAATGATCTTAAATGAATGGCAAAAAACAGAATGACTTGGAAAGTGTTTGTTGAAGACCTATGCTCCACAGGGAGCTGAAAAGAAGAAGAGTTAGTAAAAATTGCTACCACTTAACTGTAACATTAGAAGCTCTAAAAATAGTATTTTCTTTGAGCTTTAAACTCACAGCTGTGTGTTTACACTAGGACAGACACTTGGATTTCCTGTCTCAGGTTGATTTATGACCTGAAATTTGACTGCATGGACCGGACGTGTTACATTGTCTATTGCTCAAATTCCTAAACTAAGCCTTACTTCTTGTCACACTGAGATATCAGTAAGAACTGATTAATTCAGGACCCCAGCCATGTCTGCCAAGTTTATTTGCATGATGAACCTAATCATCTGATCACAAGATGTTAAAACTGACCAGTTCCCAACGTGGTTGAGTAACTTAACATCTCAGTCATTCTCCCGTTAACCCCATTAATCGCTATTCTCCTAAATATACTGTTTAACCCGATAAAAACTCAAGATCTGGTGCACAAAAATAGTAATTATGCAAGGCGATGTACAAAATGAATAACAGATTTACAAGGGGATGACCCAAACGAATTGATTTGCAAAGAGGTGAGCAAATATGTACAAAATAAATAGCTTTACAAAGGGAATTAAAAATAAATAGATTTCAATGGGATATGCAAAACAAATGTGCAAAATGAACAGATATCAAGGGGGAAGGGAAGATGATGATGATCTATGATAGTACAGAGCATAGTATATAATGAATGTATTTTGATGAATTAATTTCTACTTAAATTTTAACAAAATGGCAGTGATGCACATTTCTCTCAAAAACCCTCTTCTTTGACTGAACCACCATCAGTACACTTGGACAATGTACATTAGCACTCAAATCTCTTTCCTGACATAGGAATATCTCAGTGCAGTTCATGAACAGTGTCTATGTGTTGTATGTTTGTTCCTGCTGAAGGTCTATTGAGCTGAAACATCATTCTAATTTGTGTCATCAACATATTACATAAAGCTTTAACCATACCGTTTTTTTCTATTTTTTTCTATATATTTTTTTAAATTTCGTATTTCATTCTTTTTTAGTATTATCATCACTGCACACCTGACAAATTATTAGGTACTCCAATATACCCCTCAAGAATCTTGAGAAAATCGAAGGAGAACCCTGACCCACTTGCATTAACTCTTATGCACGGCCTGGACAAGCAGCCAAACTTATGGCCTACTCTTTTTTATTTTTAACTACCAAGGATTCTTTAACGTGTGCTAAACGCGCACATGACCTCCTGTTTATTGCTGATATCTGAAAGGTTTTGACATCAGATCTCACTACCTAGAGACCAAGGGAGTGTAGTGTCATGAAGAAACCATGGATTAATTTGTCCTATTTTTGAAAAATCACCACCATCAGTGGATGGATTTGAATCTGTGTGCTTCCTGTCCAGCACCCAATGTATGCTTCTAGACTACCCAGCCGCACCAGTCTCTATGAAACCTATTTAAGGGCAGTAGGAACTGTTTCAATCTTCATTCTCAAAGTAGAAGTTATTGCAGAGTAAGTGTATATCCACTCTGTTCTCTAATGTTTATGTCCCTGACTCTTAGTCATCAAGAATCCCCATTCACGTATTTTATCTCGCATAACAAACTCACTAGATTCGCCAAACTCATTACCTATAATAAATGTCAGCCTTTACCTGGTATTTTTTCTATCAATTTTTACATCTTTCTTTCTGAATCCATCATTTTTGTTATCCAGTAGAACTTTTTATAAATTCATAATTTGTTCTATGGAATTAATTCTCTTCATCTATATTTTCAGGTCAGCCTCAGAAGTTCTATCCACAGATCATCGCTAAAACGGGCAGGCTTGTATCAGTCTTTATGGACATCATTTTGAAGGTAGGAAGTGATAAACCATTGGTCTTGAATATTATTGGAGAGCGTATGGCTAAATCGATAACTAGTTAGAATCCAAACCAGGAGAACATTGGCTCGAATTCCAGTAGGGTCAAAAGTTTTTAAGAGTGAAATAAAAACTCATACCCAAACACCTCGCTGCGTCTGCACTGGGCAGGCGACCATTATTCTCTAGTCTTTAAAACACCACCATCCTCTACCATATTTTAAAGCCTTAGTCTTTTAATAGATATTGTATGTAAAGGGTTTTCATGTAGATGATTCATTAATCAAATTGGTAAAACATTGAATATTCCCCATTGTTATAGTGTCCACGTACATTAAGTATTAGTAAAGCAAATTGGAAATATGTAGAGATCATTAAGAGCAGATAAGATATGTATCAATATGCATTAAATAAATTATATGTGATATTCTTATGAGCGTTCAATAAAATATACAGAATGCTTAAATATGATCTTGGCACCCAGAATGGGTAATCATGTATCTCCACATTTTCCAGTGTTATATTAACCCTCTTGTTAAATATTTTTTGGTGCCATGGCAAGATTGTTTTATCCTGTAATCACTCAAACTTTTTGGTAGGAATTTTTTGCCAGTTCTTACAGTGATTTGATACCTTCACTTCAAATGACATACCCTGAAATGAATTATTGTTTTTTGTTTTCTGATATTTGTGAAAATGTTTCTTTGTACATGAACCACCATACACTTTCATTAGACTTGAGTCATGAAAAGATGTGAAAGCTTAAACGTCTTCTGTTAAGCCACTTAGTGATGTGATATTCAGTTGTTTTTTTCTCTTTTAACTTGGTTATTGTGCATTTAAATGTATATAAATTATTAATCTATCTATCTATCTATTAACCTTTTGAGCCATAGCCAGCCCATAGGGCATAGACCCAGATACTCTTTCTATTTTTCTAAATTTTCTTTCTAGCAGTCTCAATCCTTGCAAAGATCTTTTATCAAATCCTGCCATTTGTCTCTGTTCTGTGCAAGCATCTCAATCTCATTAAGGGAGCCGTTTCCTACTGCCTTTGCCTCTCTGATCAATGTTCTTCTCAATGTCTCTCTGGGTCGGCCTTTTTTCCTCCTTCCTGTTATTTGGTTATTTCTTCTCATCATATGTCCAGCATATGTCCATCATCTTTTCTTGATTACTGATGATACTAGTGGTTGATTGGCGATTTCTCTAATTTCCTCATTTGTTTTGAATTTGATCCACTCTATACTAAGTATTTTAATCTAAAAATAAATGGAAAGAAAACATAAAAAAAAACATGACAAAGTTTGCAACTGGTTATCTCCTTCTGAGCTTAAAATAAGCTAAACACAACAATAGAGTGGGAGCGGTGATAGCTCAGTGGTTAGTGAACTGGACTACAAAGGACAAGAGGTCAGGTTCGATCCTGATCGACGGGTTCCAGGTTCACCCAGCCTTAAATGGGTACCGGATTTTTTCTGGGAAAGTAAAGCGGCACGGGCGTAATACCAACCACATTACCCCAAAAATCATGTGCCGAAGGTCTATACAAATTATGGTCACTAACACCATATTCCCTATAGGCCACTTGGCGTGACGGGGTACTTTCCTTTTTTTTTTTACAACAATAGAGTGAATTGTTCATAAATGTGCTCGCTTATGTGTTTCTTACAGGTTGGTCAAATACAGCTGCTGCGTCGTCAGATTGCATACGAGCTAAATACTTCTTGCAAATTTGACTCAAAGTTTTTGGCAAGCGCCCTTCAAACCATGAACACGTGAGTGACATCACTTTTCAAAATTGACATCTGTTTCTTTTTTAAGCATTTGGTAATGTCATGCTGTGTGACTTTTTAATTATTAATTTGTATTTTACGTACAATAAATCCTAATTACATCTGAAGTCTATATATAATAAATATTATGTCTCATTTCAATGGCAGTTGCTAAATGTTATTTAAGGAATGAACAAATCTATACTTCATAAAGAAGCCCTGAATAAGGTCAAATAACCTTTTTAAAGAACCAAACGGTGTGATATCATTGAGTATGTTGCCTGTCAGTAAACAATAAACAAAATAGATGAGAAACACTTTACATTCTTTAATATATGTAAAATGTTAATCCTCACTCTATTTATTACACAACTGGATGAATCATCAGATCGCCTTCAATAGATGCATCTATTCTATTCAAAATTTGATGAATGTGTGACTAGATGATGGAAAAGGTTATATAGTCTTCTTCTTCCTTTCAACTCCCTGAAGAGCATAGGTCTTCAACTTACACTTTTCAATCCAACATGTTTCTTACCATTCTCTTTTGATCATTCCATGTTTTTCTGCTCATCTTCTTCCTCTGCTTCTGCCTGTCTTCTTCAAGTATATTTTGACCTTCTTCTTTATCTCCTCTCCTGGGGATTCCACAAAAGGGCTTGTTGTGTATTATTCTCAATTGGTTTCTGCTGTTTGTGTCCTATTCAGTACCATTGTCTTTGTTTATCTCTTTGTCCTTAGGCATTTGTCTGTACTTTCCACATAGTACTAAGTTAGTAATTTTGTCCTGCCATTTCCATGAAAACAGCAAAAATAGACTCAAGATGCCACAAAGCTTGTCAAATCATTGGACGGCTATCACCACTGTTGTCCAAAAAGGAAATAACTCTAGAGAAAAAACGGGCACTCTACAATACAAGCTTCTTTTCAACGTTGTGCTACCAATGCCAATCCTGGACCCTAGATGCAAGAACAATAAGAAAAATAACCTCTACCGAGATGAAATGTGTTAGATGAATAACAGGAGCCTGAAAGATAAGATCAGAAATGACGAACTGAGGAAAAAAACTAGGAATAACCCCTGCTATAGAATATATAAAGAAACAACAGATAAAATGGTTTGGCCTCATGATAAGACAGAAAGATCAAAACAACACAAACAGCCTCCAATAATTGTTGCAAGGAAGCAAACCAGACCCAAGGGCTGACTACGAAAAAGATGGACCGACAGAATATTAGAAGCACTAGGAAACATAACAGCAGCAGAAGTGAACAGAAGAGCAAAATACTGCAAATTATATCTCCCCTCAACGCTGAAAGGCAAATGTGGAAGGAAAGAAGAAGAAGATTTCCATCTCTTTTGTTCTGCACAAATATCCATTAATGAAAGTCTGTATCTTCGTTTTTGTCATTTTTGTTCTCCATTTTTCACAGCCATATAATTGGACTGATTTAACATTGGAGTTGAACATTTTTATTTTAAATTATTCATGTTATATGTCAATAATAACAAAATAAAAATGTACCCATTATGCTTTTTGGTGTATAGAGAATATTGTGTTAGTGCCCATACATAACATAACTATGGTAATGTGGCCAGCAGCATGTCAGACAGTGTTACATTTCTTAGAAAAAGTGTCATTTATACTAACTTAACATTGTTTCGCAGTGGTCTGTTGGCAGACATTGAACAACACTACAAAGATCCCAGCAAGCCTTACCCGAAGGAAGAGAACCCTCTCCTGTATGAATTGACCAGTTACTTGGAAGCTTCTGGTTTTCATAATCCCCTCAGGAAGGTAGATTTATACATTTATTGTTGATATGTACATTTATTGTTGATATGTACATTTATTGTTGATATGTACATTTATTGTTGATATGTACATTTATTGTTGATATGTACATTTATTGTTGATATGAAATACAATGGTGCATCTTTATTTATTTTTAGTTCATGTAACCTTTCTTTTTTAAATTCTGTTTTGCAACTTTCATCCCAATGCATCCATCTTTAATACACATTTGTTTGAGATTATTTCCCCAGCTTTTAGTATTTCATGACTGGTGCACAGGGAAAAGATTTTCATATTGCCCTAGAAATTGACACAAGACTTTTGTCAACTAATGGATGTTTTGTTATCGTGTAGATTGGAGCAAAAGGAAGAATTTGCATGTATTTTACATATAAAATAAGATTCTTTCTGGTTAATTTTCAATTAAATAGACTATTTATATTTTGCATGAAATAAGATGTCACACATATTTTACATGAAAAAAAAAGATATTTTTTTAGTTTTGACATGAAATCATAAAATTTGTTCATTATTTGACCTGAATATCATGATGTTACACTTTTGCATGGAATGTGTTTTTTTTTTAAATTATTGCATGAACGAATAAAAGATTTTTTTTCACTTTAAATGAAACTTCATCATTTGTTTATTAGCAAACTGTGTTTAAGCACCTCGTTATACATGTTAGTAAATTTAATTTATATATATAAATTTGTAAGTTTAGGTCACATACAAATTTATCAGTTTAGATCATATAACCCATGGAATATAAAATAAAACCTGAAACCTGGTACCTGATAAGTACGTTTAGGAACAATGAACAACAGGAACACCCAAAGCAGATGGTAAGACAGGAGAAATGAAAAGAATAGAAAAATATGATATTGTTAAAGCTTTACATAATAAATGGATAACACAAATCTGAACGACGTTTCTGCTGAATAGGCCTTCAGCAGGAACAAAGAAACAACATACAAACATATATGTAATGCTCTGTATGCCCTACTGAAGGCCATTTGAGCAAAAATGTCGCTTTATATTCATTTCGTCCATTTATTACATAAAGCTTTAACCATACAATTTTTTTCTTTTTTTTTTTTTTTCATTTCTCCCTTACAGTCAGCTTTACTGCAGCTTTGCATTCTTATGCATTTCTATGCACTTCTTTGCCTTGACCCCTTACCAGATGCTAAGACAACATTATAATTATTATTTTAGAGATCAAAGGTTGGATTTAATTTCAGCGACAAGAATGTCAGTTTATAGTATAATGTATTACCACTAGAAGATTTTCTGTTTAACATTGTCGTGTTTGCTTTCAGATCTATATTACCACACCACGGCTGCCTTACTTTTCTTTGTTCACATTTTTGATGACCATCTCACATTTGGGCAAACTTGTCTATGTCAAGTCCCATGGTGAGCTTTTTCAAATATATATTTCCAACAGAAGTTTCTTTAAATGTTTCATATTTTAATACTTGATTTATGTTTGTGTCTAATTTTCAATCAAATTCTTTACTTTGTGTTTGAGTCAAGTTTTTTTTTTTTTTTTTTGGTGTGTGCCTGTGTTTTGTAATATTTTTCCTTCACTTTTTCTATGTTTACTGTAATTTAATTTACAGGTTCATTTTTTGTATGAGACTAATGTTCCAGATTTTAAACCTCATTATTTGTTGGGATTGTTTGTCTATATCAGTTTTGCTTTTTAAATGTAGTCTATTTGACTTATTTTAAGTTTCTTAGGCATATAATCTATGGCATGTGTGTTTAATTTAAGACTTTTTTTGTGTGCTTAGCATGTAGTTCCTCTTCTTTCCTTCCTCATATGCCTTTCAGCATTGAGGGAAAGTATCATTTGCGGTCTTTTGCTCTTCTGTTGACCTCTCCTGCTATGTTTCCTTGCATTTCTAATATTCTATTAAGTCATTTTTTTTTTAATGGTCAGCCCTTGAGCTTCGTGTTCTCACAGCGTTTATTAAAGGCTTGTTGTGTTGTTTTTTGTTCTTTCTGACTTATATTATATAACCATTTTATCTGATGTTTCTTTATTCTATGTCAGACATTATTCCTGGCATTTTCTTGAGTTTCTCATTTCTGATCTTATTTTTCAGGCTGTTTCCTGTCATTCGTTTAACAAATTTCATAGATATAGTGGTTATTTTTCTTATAGTTCTTGAGTCTAGGGTCCAAGTCTGGTTTGGTAGCATGTCATTTTCAGATAGATGAGATCGTTTGTTGCATGACCATATCTCTATATTAGTCTTGAATTCAGTCCATTGTGCACATAATATTTTTCTTAAGCATTTGTTTTCAAAGGTGTTGAGTTTTTCTCAATTTCTTTTGTTGTTTTTCACTATGAAATATGAGTCTATATCTCATGACCATTTCAGATTCCCTAACATGCAAGAAGGTCACAGAACCTCTTGATGCTGCTCCATTTGTTGTGGGTGTCTACACACTGCTCAAACAGTCTCATTCAGACAACACAAATGTCTTTTTGGCATTTTTAGGGCAGTATGTCCGCTCACTGGCTGAGACTATGAACAGGTATTCTTCTGTTGTTGTTGCTGGTTAGTGTTTGTTGTTTGTTGTTGTTGTTTGTTGTTGTTGTTTGTTGTTGTTTGCTGTTGTTTGTTGTTGTTGCTGGTTAGTTAGTTATTCTTCTATTTTTTATTGCATGCCTGCCCAGCATTATAACCATGTTTCGGCAAAAGCCTTCATCAGTTAAAACCAACAAGCTATACAAATTGACATATATTTACACATACACATATTGATCAACAGTAAATAAATACAATAAAACAGTAAATAAATAAACAGTACTACCATTTCTGGCTTGGATTTATGTGTTTAGTTTGTATCGTTTGTTTGTTTTACCTGATATTGGCTTTTCCCGAAACATAGTTTGTCATATCTTTCTATTAGTTTAAATGTTCAGTACCATTTTATATGTTTATTTTATATGTTTTCTGCAGCTATACTTGCAGCCCCTCATAGTATTTCATATTTTATATATTTGATATTTGTGCTGATATCCAGCATTATAGTTTCATATATATATATATATGAGCATTTATTTACTTTCATTACCCATCTGTTCCTGAAATCAGAGCTAGTACATGTAAAGGACAATACCCGCTTAGTGCCAATGGCTACCTGAATTCAAAATTTCCTCAATGCTCAACAATTTATCATAAACAATCCTTGAAATAATTCATCGTGAAGCTTGTTCTAAATTTATAAATTATATAAAGTGCAGCTTTAAAAAATGTTCTTTTACTTCTTCTTTCCTTCCTCATTAGCCTTTCAGTATCAAGGGGAGATTATCTATCTGTCTGTCTGTCTGTCCGTCCGTCCGTTGTAGTAAGGGGACATAATTTGCAGACTTTTGCTCTTCTGTTAGCCTCTATTACTGTTAAGTTTCCAAGTCTTTCTAATATTCCATCAATCCATCTTTTTTGTGGTCGCCCCTTGGGTTTGATGTTCTCGCAACATTTATTGAAGTCTCATGTTGTGTTTTGATCTTTCTGGCTTATCACGTGGCCAAACTATTTTATCTGTTGTTTCTTTATGTACTCTATAGTGGGAATTATTCCTAGCTTTCATTCTCAGTTCTTCATTTCTGATCTTATCTCTCAGGCTGTTTCCTGGCATTTGTCTAACACATTTCATTTCAGAAGAGGTTATTTTTCTTATCGTTCTTGCATCGAGGGTCCAGGTCTGGCATTGGTAGCACAAAGTAGACTCTTTTACTTCTGACAACAAAATTCTCTTCAGCTCTTGTCAGCGAGACACCAACAAACCTTCGTAAACACAGGATAGGCAACGAAGGACACTAAGATGTACTGCGAATGTACAGGGTTGACTGTGGTCGATGTGCCAATAGACAAAGCACGCATCTCTGATAACCCAAGTAACTTGCGTTTGAATTTTGGCCAATAAATCAGACCTGCCAGGAAATGATTAATGCATCTTACAATATCCGAGACAGTTTGACACGGCGTGGGACAGTTGCTTTTACCTGCCGTGTACAGGTGAATCCTAAATCCTAATTGTTTGCACCAGTGACTCGCGAACCTTCATTGCGATCGGACATGTTTTAGTTTTTGAGATAAAGAGGATACTTCTTTAAAAAATATTGTAATTTTGGACTCGGTAAGCAGACATAGTTCAACTTCAGGCTGGTACCCCATGAAAACACTGCTATCTGTGTATGTCACAAACCAGAAGAACGGCACAAAACACTTGTTTTATGTAAAAGGACCATTTATCGTGCATACGTTAATGTTTGTTCTGGCTGTGAACCTTAATTTTTTTCAGTTATTTTTAAATTGTTGTCCTTCCTAAGTGTCATTATTCCATGTCTTTGTACCAAACTGTCAGAATAAATATTATTTTTGCAAATTACACACAGTTTTATATGAGTAGTAATTTTTATGAAGGTGTCGTTACAAAGTAATTTACAGATAGGTGTCATAATCTAGGGTTAAGGTTAGATTGGGTGAACCTGAAAGACATTAAGCAGGATAAAAACCAAATTTATCTTTAGTAATCCAGTTCACTAACTACTAATCTACTGTATTTCCAACTTTACTTTACAAGAAAAATAAAAGTGGCTAGTCAGACACTAGGGGTTAATCAGTATTGAGCCTTCCTCTCTTTATACACTTGTAAGCTATCTATGCCTTCTTCTCTTTATACACTTGTAAGCTATCTATGCCTTCCTCTCTTTATACACTTGTAAGCTATCTATGCCTTCCTCTCTTTATACACTTGTAAGCTATCTATGCCTTCCTCTCTTTATACACTTGTAAGCTATCTATGCCTTCCTCTCTTTATACACTTGTAAGCTATCTATGCCTTCCTCTCTTTATACACTTGTAAGCTATCTATGCCTTCCTCTCTGTATACTTGTAAGCTATCTATGCCTTCCTCTCTTTATACACTTGTAAGCTATCTATGCCTTCCTCTCTTTATACACTTGTAAGCTATCTATGCCTTCCTCTCTTTATACACTTGTAAGCTATCTATGCCTTCCTCTCTTTATACACTTGTAAACTATCTGTGCCTTCCTCTCTATATACTTGTAAGCTATCTATGCCTTCCTCTCTGTATACTTGTAAGCTATCTATGCCTTCCTCTCTGTATACTTGTAAGCTATCTATGCCTTCCTCTCTGTATACTTGTAAGCTATCTATGCCTTCCTCTCTGTATACTTGTAAGCTATCTATGCCTTCCTCTCTGTATACTTGTAAGCTATCTATGCCTTCCTCTCTGTATACTTGTAAGCTATCTATGCCTTCCTCTCTGTATACTTGTAAACTATCTACGCCTTCCTCACTATATACTTGTAAGCTATCTATGCCTTCCTCTCTATATACTTGAAAGCTATCTATGCCTTCCTCTCTATATACACATGTAAACTATCTATGCCTTCCTCTCTATATACTTGTAAGCTATCTATGCCTTCCTCTCTATATACTTGTAAGCTATCTATGCCTTCCTCTCTATATACACTTGTAAACTATCTACGCCTTCCTCTCTATATATACAAGTAAACTATCTGTGCCTTCCTCTCTATATACACATGTAAACTATCTACACCTTCCTCTCTATATACACTTGTAAACTATCTACGCCTTCCTCTCTATATACACATGTAAACTATCTACGCCTTCCTCTCTATATACACATGTAAACTATCTACGCCTTTCTCTCTATACACATGTAAACTTTTACAATATCTCTGTCCTCAGCCTGAAGGACCCGGCAATGTCTCAGGATGTGTTGAATGTGTTGGTTTTTCTGGAAGATTTTGTCTTCTACAGTGGTCTTTCTCGAAAGGTCAGTTTGTTTTTATGTCATTTTTTCTTTTCTGTATGTCTCAAAGTGACATTAGAAATTAGAGAAATTGCCAATCAACCACTGATATCATTATTAATCAAGAAAGACATTGGACATGTGATGAGAAGAGATAATAACCGAATTGTAAAGCAAGCCCTCTTCTGGGAAAGTAAAGCGGCACGGGTGTAATACCGACCACATTACTCCCAAAAATCATGTGCCGAAGGTCTGTAAAATTTATGGTCACTAACACCATATTCCCTATACGCCACTTGGCGTGACGGGGGTACTTTACTTTTTTTTTTTTTTTAAAAGCAAGCCCTCAAGTGGTAAACAACAGGTAGGAGGAAAAGAGGCCAACTCAAAAGGACACTGAGAAGAACATTGATCAGAGAGGCAAAGGCAGCATGAATCGGCTCCCTCAATGAGATCAAGATGCTTGCCCAGAACAGAGACAAATGACGAGATTTGATAAAAGATCTTTGCTGGGATTTAGACTGCTAGAAAGAAAATTTCAAAACAGGGTAAGAGTTCTTTCTTACTTGCGTTCGCCCAATGACTAAAGGAGTATACCTCTCTGACACCGCCATTAAAAGAGTGTTAAGTGAGCATGTCTGCGTTGTGTTTAAAGAGTATCTGAGTCTATATCCTGTGGGCTGTCTACAGCTTGGAAGGTCAACAGACAGATAGAATCCACAGTACTTTAAAGTTAGAGGAACAGTGCTCTTCATTATTGTTTATTATCTTTACCTAATGCTGAATGTCAGGTACCCATTTATACAGCTTGATCTACTAATACATGACTACTAGGAAGAAAATTCACAGGCTTTGGATCATGAAACCATCACAATATTTACTATGGATGATAATATGTTCCTTAAACAGACAGCTGACTTCATGAGAGAGTCTGGAATCCTACTCTGATTGAGTCTTGATCACAGAGAGAGAGAGAGAGATATGTTCCTGTGACAATATAAACATCATGACAGGTTTTACCTGCAATGACAATTTTATTTCCTTTAGATGTTCTCTGTAGTTTGAACTTTCAGGCATTGATGCTGTTTACAGTAACATGCTTCACTGTGGCCAACAGCTTCTCAAGATCTTATTATTCAAAGCTGTCTTAGAAGACCAAAGTTCATCTTTACTGAATTGTGTAGATTGTAAGACTTGAGTCTGTATGTTTTAAAGTTCATGGGATAAATATCATTTTCTTATTGTTTAAACTTCTGAAACATTCTCTCTCTTCACTTCCTCTTATAACCCTGTGGGTAGTTCATGCTCTTCTTGCAGCCTTATCATTTGTTAATTGATGTTTTGCTGTACCATTTCTCGGATGTTGTCGATCCATCTTACTCTGGATCTGCCACTAACTCTTCTCTTTTAATCTCCTCTTTTAATATATGTTTTGAATATTTATAGAATCTCGTGGCAATCTTTCCAAATGAGCAAAATATTCAATTTTTTGTTTCTGTGTATAGTTTAAAACTGATTCATTGCCCAATCTCTCTCTTACGATATATATATATATATATATATATATATATATATATATATATATATATATATATATATATATATATATATATATGCGCAGCCTATTTCTGTCTCTTCTGGTCACTCCAAGCGCTTATTTCAAAATATCTCATCTCTGTAGTGACTAACTTCCGTTTATGTTTTTATTTGTGAACAGTCATGTTTGGCACTGATAGCACAAGTTGGGAATGAATATACTCTGTATTGGATATTTTTTTAAATGAAATATCTGTTGCCTTAAGTCTATTATGTTCAGTTCCCTGTATGGTTGATCTTTCTGATAAGAAAATATAGATCATTTTTGCGTGGATTTAAAATAAGGTTGTAATGGAGTTCTTTGTTTCAGTTTATGTATTTTCTTACTCTCTCTTATTGTACTTTTTTTCTTTCCTTTTTTATTTAGCTTTCAGCATCAAGGGGAGAAATAGTTTGCGATCTTTGCTCTTTGGCTGACCTCTTTTGCTGTTGCATTTCTAAGTATTTCTAGTTTCTTTCTTCTTGGGGACATCCTCTTGGTCTGTTTTTGTAGCATTTGTTAGTGGCTGTGTGGGTGATGTTTAATTACTTCTATCTTGTTATTTGGCCAAATAATTTCATTTGTGACCAGTAGCCTGCTCATGATTGACAGGTTACCCCAAGCTAAATTGAGCCTTAAATCGCTAGCATATCTAACATCCCAACACACTACTCATATAGTGCATAAATGACCTCTATGGTTTTGCATCATATGTTTACATACAATGACTTTTTTGTCATAATTGTTTTAAATAAATTGTGCTAGGTCATTGATTATAATTGTATGATATTCCTATAATTTATTTTTTTTTTTTATTGTGCACTTTTCAGCTTGTGGAATCCTTTATTCCAAATTACATATTTGATGAGTTCCGAGGAAAATATGCTCAAACGTAAACCTTTAGAGTCAGCTACATTCAGCTATCATGAAGTTATTCTCTGCAAAGTAATTTTGCTTTAATACCAAGACACTACCATTATCTGCTGTGATTAAAGGACATTGTAAAGAGCATTGAGATTGAATCTACAATCGTGCATTGGAAAACACCAAATATTTTTATTATAGTCCTAGAAATTGTCTAATTAGTTTTTAGTGACACAGAATCATACAGGTATGTAGTTTCTTGATCTTCTTTATCATTAAGAGTAGTATGTCTTTTTGGAAATAGAGTTTCTTTTAACTCATACGCTACTAGATTATAATGCCCTTGTTTGTCATGTTAGTCACTTTAATTTGGTATGTTTTTTTTTAATTCTGATGTTGTACGTATAAATTAAGCAGTTGTTTGATTCATCTTCATTATATTATGACAAATAATAATTAATTTTGAAGATAAATTAATGCATTATTACAGCAGTATGATGAAGTATAATTACATATTTTATTCTTTCATAGATATTAGTCAATATAACAATAGGAATGTAGAGTAGAAAAATAAAACGTTTTGAAATCTGTTGATCTGCATGGAAATACTGAAAGTCCATATATAACTCTAGCTGTTTAATTCCTCTTTAATACCATTACTGATGAGATTTTGAGAGTGTAAATCAGTGGAGACACTAGAAAGAAAATGTAACGTCTTTGAAAACAAATGTATATACATAAATGATAAATATCACTTTGAATGTTTTCAAATCAAATTAATGAGGGATTTAGTGATCTAGAGGTTATAAAGTCATCCTTTGGACTAGTAAGTCATGGATTCATGTCCTGCAATGAGAATTTTCTCCTTGAATCTATGTTTTCTCTGTGGCTTTACCCTTCCCTGGTCTCCAGGTAACAGATCCAATGTCTAGAACTCTCGGATTTTGGAAAACAGGTTCTGTGTACACTGCGCACATTAAATCATCCTAGGCAGTTAAAAGCCTAGGTAAAAAGAGCCACTGCTTGGACGTATTTGTTAAGTTAATCTACCTATGTTGAAGAAATATTTGTCAGGCCAAAAAATGCAGATATCATAGTTTCTTTCTTTCTTTCTTTCTTTCAGCTCCCTGTGGAGCATAGGTCTTCAATAAACACTTTCCAAGCTGTTCTGTTTCTTGCCATTCTTTTAAGATCATTCCATGTCTTCCTCATCATCTTCATCTCTGCTTCTGTCTATCTTCTCCAAGAATTTCTTGGTCTTCCTCTTTTTCTTTTCCCCTGGGGATCTTTGACTTGTCCATGTCTGTGAAGTTTTTTTTTTTTTTTGGCTTATATTTTTTACAGTATGGGATAGCCAGTCCCATACCCAACCCTCCATTCTCGCCTCTTACGAACATGTCTGGTAGGGTACAGTGCCACTATTCTTTACTCCCCTCTCGGGCCCCAGCAGTGCACAGGCTGATATCATAGTTTGGCCTAAATTATTAAATACATAAGGAATGGAATGATCTTAAAAGAATGGCAAGAAACAGAACGGCTTGGAAAGTGTTTGTTAAAGACCTATGCTCCACAGGGATCTGAAAGGAAGAAGAAGAGGAACCAGTCTCAATGCATTTGTGGCAACAGCATAGGGGCTTACTTCCTTTCAGCAGATGATGAAGAGTATTTTTGCTTTTGGTTCTAGTAGCTGGCTGGTGTAAACATACACTTCTTAACCACTCAATCAAAATTTGTTTTCCTGCTTATGTCAATTTTCAGGACTGGGAGGCATCAGCTCACAGATCGCTGGATCCAAAATAACATGTTTTTTTTTTTATTTCAAATTAGTGCAGACTCAGAATTGTTAATAACTGAGTCTGTAATTTTTGGAAGCTTATTTTATTTTATTTTATTTTTTTTTTATCATTCTTAGCATTGAATTTATAACCATGAGCCCATCTATGTTTAATTTTTGTTGTAATTTAGTGTTTGTTTAAATATTTTTATTTTACTGTACACACTATAACAAGTTTATAAAAAAAAAAAAATCAGTGCAGTGGCAAACAAAATAATTAATTTTAGCTGGTTTAAAAAAAAATTATGTATTGTTTTCTAAATTATTTATATTTATCATATTAATGGTTCAACTTTTCTTATATTAATTGATCATGGTAAGGACAGTAAGATGTTTAGAATTGTTTGTTTGTGTCCAAAACTTGACTGGTCTGTTATCAGAATCACCACAAAGAGGTAGAGTAAGATGATGATGATCAGCTGTAGCCACTGATTCTAATCAGCAGTCAGCTAAGAGTCACTGACCACTTTCAACCAAGGTGCTGCACAGCATCTTGATGCATTAGCCTAATTAGTTTCCAGTCATCCACATTAATGATTCTGAAGAATGAAACAATCAATTTTTGGTTCCCAAGAGCTTTCATATAAAAGATTGTATTGCACATTGATCATCTGTTTGTCCAGTACATTCACAGTCAGTGTGCATCTATTTTGTCTACTGCTTTCCCGGCTTTTATTGTTCAATTTTACCTCATGTATTGCTTATGCTATTCCCATGTATTCCTATGTTTCATAGATTACACCAAGGCATTTGACAAAGTAAAGCACCAAGAAATAATCAAAATTTTAGAAAGCATAAACGTAGACAGCGAAGATCTAAGAATAATAAAGAACATGTACTGGCAACAAACAGCGGCCATAAGAACTGGAAACCAATTGGGAATGTTTCAACAAATAAAACAGGGTGTTAGACAAGGTTGTGTGCTGTCACCAGATTTGTTTAATATTTATCGTGAGATTATTTTAAGATCCATAAGGGGCATGCCTGGAATAACAATTGGAGGTCATAATATAAATAATCTAAGGTATGCTGATGATACAGTATTAATTGCTAAGAGTGAAAATGAGTTACAAGAAATGTTGGACATTATAGTGAAGGAAAGCAAAATAAAGGACTTAGCCTTAATAGCAAAAAGACAGAGGTAATGGTAACAACAAAGAAAAAGACATCACCTCAGTGCAAAATAAAGACAAGTGGATCAATATTAAAACAGGTAAATGAATTTAAATATTTGGGAACTTTGTTAACCTCTGATGGAAGATGTACAAAAGAGGTGAGATGCAGAATGGCTCAGGCAAAAGCAGCTTTCCAAAAAATGAGGAAAATACTATGCAATCCATTTTTGACAATAGAAACAAGAAAAAGAGTTCTTAAATGTTACGTAGAGCCAGTCTTAACATATGGATGTGAGTCATGGACAATAGGACAACAGACAAGAAAATCACTGGAGTCTGTAGAAATGTGGTTTTACAGAAGAATGTTGAGAATACCATGGACAACTAAGAAGAGTAATGAAGAGGTTCTGAGAGAGGTCAAAGCAAAAAGAGAGCTAATTTCCAATATTAGGAAGAGACAATCATTTTTTGGCCATGTAATGAGAAGAGAACAACTTGAATATATTGTAACAACTGGAAAAATTGAGGGACGAAGAGATAGAGGGAAGCAAAGAGAAAAAATAACAGACAGCTTAAGAGAATGGCTTGGCAGAAGGTCAACAACAGAAATGATAAATAGCTGCTGAGATCGAAAGTTGTTGAGAGACATGATTACCTACGCCACTATGCCCGGTACTTGATGATGATGATGTATTACCAGAGCCTCATTATGTGGGATGTAAAGAATCATAACACTGTGACCTTCCAGGCATGTTGTAAGATGTGACTAAGAAGGTTGATCAATGGCTTGACAAGCTGTCATTGTAAAAGTATTGTTATGGAAACAGAGCCATAGATTTTAGAAGCAGTGATTTCTGCAATATGTGCCATTTTGGCATGCAAATTTATGTTTTTGAGATTGTGGTTCTGCCCTACGTGCCATCATCGGCTCGAAAGGACAATAGATAGGTTCCTTATGTTAGCTCACAGAAAAGAAAGGTGAATACATATTATAACATTCATATTTAATATTTGTACAAAAGAACTCTTATCTCATAATTAAACCATTCCTATATTTTTGGTTAATTAATTTGAACCAATATATTAGTAATTGTTCAGCCAAAGGAGAAACAGTGACCAAATTAATAACTTTTTTGTGCTCCTAACTAGGAAAACAAGCAGGTTAAATGATTATAGAGTCCAAAAAAATGTTTCTATCTGGGGTTAAATAATTCTCACCTGAATACTACATGGCAACTGCACTGGACAAACAGCCTTTATTTTCTGGTCCTATAAGTCTCCCCCACCCTGCCTCTTGGGCAGACCCCAAAATTGGGATAGTGCTGGGAAGATAGTATTACTCTGCTAAAATAAGGGCTGCCTGTATTTGTGTGTATGTGTGTGCATTAATTGATTTAATATTGTTACAGGTTGAAGATTTTCTTTACCTCTTTCTTGCATTTTCTTCGCTTTTCTGAACCTCTCTTGTTTTGAATGTGTGCTTCTGCAAGTGAAGAATTTTATTGAAATTAATGTCAAAGGCGAGCACTTTTAAAAAAAATGTACAATTCAATTACTATCTATCTAGAAAAGAAGGAGGGCACATATTGATAAGGCGGTGAGATGAAATAACAAGAGAATCAAAAGCAAGCCCTCAAATTGGAAATAACATAAACAAGGAAAAGAGACTGACCTAAAGACTTTAAGAACACCAATAAGAGAGGCAAGGACAGCAGGCATCTGATATTGACAAGTTCACCTACAATTGGAACTTAAGCAAAGAACACTGCAAATCCTGTATGATGGCATTTGAAATGATGTGATGATCAATTTATTGTGTCTTTTTTTAAAATAAAATTGTTCAAAATTAGATATGATACTCAACTTTTATTTTAATATATATTTGGATCATTCCTTAGCTTAATTAATAATACATGTTTTGTTTGTGTTCATAAGCTCATTTGTAATGTATTTATATCTCAGAATAAAACATTTTTTTAAAATACAAATCATTTGATGTAATTTAGAATGCCATGATATTTTGTTATTACTCTTGAAAATGACTTTGTTCTGTAAAGGTCAAGATTAACCGTACATAACCTGCTCTGTGATAATTGTTTGTATCATCGTTATCACTGGTGTTTTCATAAATATCTTCATATATACATTGTTGACACAGCAGCCATAAGTTCAGCTTGCATAATTCCAAATGAATTGCTTGTTTATTTATTTGTTCTTCATTTTTTAAAAAAAACATTTAATGTAATTTTTTTTCTTATATCTTTGGTACATCATTAAAAGTAGCAGAATTTGTTGAAGATGTTTTGATTATTACTTTTGCTACAACACTAAAAAAAATAGCTGAATTTATTGCAAATGTTTTGATTATTGATTTTGATTTTTGATGAATCATTAAAAATTGCTGAATTATTGGAAGTGTTTTATTTTGATTACTATTTTTTGGACTTCTATATCAAGTAGATAGAATAGTAAGAAAACAGAAGTAATGGTTATATCGAAGCAACAATCACCACCATCATGCAGTATAAAAATAAACGAGACAAATCTGAAACAAGTGCAACGTTTCAAATATTTGGGCACAATAATAACATCAGATGGGAGATGCACCACAGAAATAAAAAGCAGAATAGCTCAGGCCAAAATGGCATTTCAGAAAATGAAAAATATCTTATGCAACAAAGCTATGTCAATAAAAATGAGAAAGAGAGTTCATCGATGCTATATAGAACCAATTCTGACCTATGGAAGCGAATCATGGACGGTAGACAAACAAATGAAAAGACAATTAGAGGCCACAGAGATGGGATTTCTCAGAAGAATGTTGAAAGTTCCCTGGACAGCTAAAAAGACCAATGAGGAAGTTCTCAAAGAGGCCAACACAAAAAGGGAGCTCTTAAAAAACATCAGAAAGAAGCAATCAACATTTTTCGGGCACATCATGAGAAGAGGAAAGTTGGAATACTTGGTTACAACTGGCAAAATAAAAGGAAAGAGAGATTGCGGGCGACAAAGAGAGAAAATACTGGATAGCTTGGTGTCATGGCATGGAAAACAGTCAACAACAGAACTGATACGATGCACTTTATATAGAAGATTGTGGAGGGACATGATCACCTACGCCAACCGGTATGGCACATGATGATGATTGCAACTCCATTAATTCTCATAATGTTGGTCTTATCTCTATTAATTTGTAGTCCTAGCTGTTGTGATCTCGCATCAAGTATGCTCATTTTATCCTGCATCTGTTGATGGCTATGTGATAGGAGAGCTATGTCATCAACAAAGTCTAAATCATCAAGTTGCTTGGTCAGTGACCACTGGATTCCATTTCTGTTGTTTTGAGTTATTTTCATAATCCAATCTATGGCCAGTAGAAAAAGAAATGGAGACAGAAGGCATCCCTGCCTTACTCCTGTTCTTATTTCAAATGCTTCTGTAAGCTGTCCTTCATGCACCACACTACATCCGTGTCCTCACCTGTCGCCTTGTACAGAGACGCGTATTCCCTTCCACACTGGAGGTTATAGATATAACAAAGAGACATGGCTCAATGCGGCAGTATTTGCCTATGATGTCTTCGAAGGCTTCCACAGACGAGAGGAGACATGTGCTGCTGCTATAGATCTGGAGGATGCATACAACAGGGTACCATTTGAATATCTCATGCATATGCTTCTCAAACTGGCGGTGAACCCTTTCCTCATTAGATGGATCGCCGCGGCACTGTTTCAGAGGAAGGTGATACTCAGATGT
Organism: Megaustenia siamemsis; assembly: GCA_032433765.1. Classification (NCBI taxonomy): domain Eukaryota; kingdom Metazoa; phylum Mollusca; class Gastropoda; order Stylommatophora; family Ariophantidae; genus Megaustenia; species Megaustenia siamemsis. Next base: position 82,761,295 of record JAVIAB010000139.1, read on the forward strand.
GGAAGTTGGTCTTCCGAGCCAACATCCATTTGTCCTGGGCTGCCACAAGGCTCACCATTGTCACCAGTTCTATTTAACGTGTACACAATAACGATCACGGCCCAACAGCTGGATGGGAGGGGAAGAACTATGACTTTTGCTGATGATATTCTGTTATATCGACAGGGAAGAGACAGACGGGGAATCGCCTCCACAATGCAAGACGAACTCGGTCGCATTTCTTCCTGGTGTGGGGTTTCAGGTGTCTTGGTTAATCCTAATAAAGCATCAGTTTCATGGTTATCCCTTAACAATCATATCGTTAATACAACCACACCGGTAGTACGAATGGGAGCTGATGAGGTGACCAGGGACAAGTTGATGACATACCTCGGAGTCAAGTTTGATCGCAGCCTGTGTTTTCGGGACCACGTCGACCATGTGATAACAAAATCCCGCAAAGGATTAGCCGCCTTGAAGGTCATGGCAGCTGTCAACATCGAGCAGAGGCTACTTATTCTTCTGTTCCAGGGATTAGTCCTCGCACCAATCGAGTATGCCCTGGCCATTCTTACTGTCAGTACGACTCAAATTGATAGGCTGGAGAAAATACAAAATGAAGCCATGCGCATTATCCTGGGATGTACGAGGGACACTCCCTGTGTAGCAATGAGGTATCTTCTTGACTTTCCAACCATGGATGACAGAATTAAGATCTGGAGAGCACGAGCATACCTGAAGATTAGTACAGATACAGAGCATCCATTGCACCACGTGCTCAACACAGAGAAAGGTACCAGGCTAAAAAGAGGCAAATCATGGGTGGGCCGGGCAGAAGATGTCTCAAAAACAGGTCTGTGGGCTTATCATATCAGCGTTGGTGAGGAGTGGATACCGGTGCCTACGTCATTCAAGGGAACTTTCTCATGTATTGTCACACTCGACAGGAAAAGTAGGGAACAGAACCCGGTCGTGGTTAATGCTGAGGTCAACGGTCTCATCTGCGATAATACGGATGAGAAAGATGCAGTCATCTATACAGACGGATCTGTAAGACGACACGAAAGAAGTGCATGGGCATTTACAGCACGCTCAGCAGGCAGAATAGCCAAGGAAGACAGTGGTGCATACGCCATGACCACGAGTAGCATGACAATGGAGGTGATGGCAGTGACCAAGGCATTCAAATGGTTAGAGTCACAAGACTACATCCACGCATGTATACTGAGTGATTCGATGAGCATGATAACAAAAGTGGAGGCGGGCTATGTACGCATGCAATGGGTAGAGTCGTTGCAGAAATCCAAAATACGTAAGGTCACCTTTGTCTATGTCCCTGGACATGCGGGAGTACGGGGAAATGAGAGAGCGGACAGGTTGGCTAGCTGCGCTGTCGTTGAGGACGGGCAACCGATGGATCGGGCGGACATCATCAATGCCCTTCGAGATGTTGGAAGAGCACAGGACTTCGACAAACACAGATCAACGTCACTTCTTCGGATGATGGAAATGGGAGTTAAGATGGGCACAGCCAGAAATGAGAAACTTAGTGGCCGTGTAAGAAGACTTATCAACCAACATAGAACTGGAGTCGTCAGTCGCTGGACACTGAGGGAATTGCTGAGGAGGGGATCTGAGCACCTATGGACATGTTCGGAGTGCAATGATGATGACCCGCAAATAACTCAATAACTCAATAACTACATTTCATTCCTTTATACATTGTTTTTATCGGGTTAATAAACTTTATGGGGATTCCGTAATGACTCAGCAACATCCAAAGCATTCCTCTGTCTAAACTATCAAATGCCTTTTCATAATCTATGAATTCAATATAAAGTGGGGATTGTAGTTCTAAACTTTTCTAAGATCACCTAATGCCCTTTTAAGGGGAATAATCTAGAAGTACTTGTATGATAATGCAGGGGTGTCCGTGTGGCTAGTGCACTTGCTGCTGACCTGAAATGTATTGGTTCACATACCAAATGTGATGGTTTTGTTCAGACCAACATGGTTTCAGAGCCCATCTGGCCCTTGCAAATGGGCACCAGAGATTTTATTGGGTAAGTAGAATGGCCTGACGTGATACCAACCATGTTATTCATCAAATGTGCTGATTCATCAGGTTACATTCCCTTGCAGAAGGTTGCTCTCATCACAGCCTGTTTGAAAGAATCTATGTCTCTAGTGAGATACCTTACTTCTTCTGTTGTAGAGTTCAAGGTCTCTTTGATGTCTTGAAACTACCTTCTTAGTCTGCCCCTGTCTAGTCTTCCTAGAACCATGCCTTCCATTATTGTTCTTTCCAGCCAACTGTGTCTTTTGATGTGGCTGTAGTATTTAAATTTTCTCTGTAATATGTTGTTTGTAACCCAGTTCTTTTCAATGTTTAAGTCTTTTAATATGTCTTTTAGCATGTTTTCTTTTCTCTTGTTCATTATTCAAGATACCCAAAAGGATTTTTCTGTAGCACTTTGTTTCAAATGAACCAATTTTCTTCATTATTGTCCAATTCACAACCAGAGGTTGCCGCTGGGAGGAGGGAGGATACATGCCATTAGTAATTTTAATTTTACTACCTTATTGGTATTGTGCTATATGTTCTTCGCCACATTTAATTTCTGTATGTAAAAAAAAAGTAAAGTAAAGTAACCCCGTCATGCCAAGTGGCGTATAGGGAATATGGTGTTAGTGACCATATATTTTACAAACCTTCGGCACATAATATTTCGGGTAATGTGGTCGGTATTACGTCCGTGCTGCTTTACTTTCCCAGAAAAAAATCTGGTACCCACTAAAGGCTGGGTGAACCCTACCTCTTGTCCTTTGTAGTCCATTTCACTAACCACTGAGTTATCGTGGCTCCCTAATTTCTGTATGTGCTAATTGTTATTGATAAGTATTAGCACCATATTTTCCATACACATTTGAGGGTGAGGGAATATTTACTTGTACTAAATTCTTTTATCTAGAGAAAGGCTTATCTGTGACTCTCTCACTCTGCGCCTCTCTAAAAGAGGGGAGCATGCCCTGGTAAAGATAATTCCAGGAAGCAAACATGGTGTTTTTTTAAAGCACGCAGAAAGAACATAATAATTATGGTGGACCATGCATCTTAGAGAGAGAGAAAACTTGATAAAAACTAGGCTAGAAAAGAATCATCAGGCTTGTGTGACTGTTTCCTAGTTGAGACAAAATTAACCACAAACAACTCTTGCCTTGCAGGAAGATTCACCTCATGGATGGAAAGAGAGAGAAAATGAAGTTTTCTCCCGCCAGCGACACAGTGATCCTGGAGAAATTGCAACTTTCAAGTTAAAACAGAGCAGGAACCTGACACCTAGGAGTAATGACCTTCCCTCGCCAATCCCCTTTTCCTTCCAAAGTGTCATAATGCTAAAGGGCCAAAATATTTATTTGAAGGGAAGACTACTTGTGGTCAGATTACCTTATGTGGTGGAGCTCTATATAAAGAGTTTTCTATTACTCTGTCTTATGTGACTGCTTCCAACAGGAGACAACTCTAGTTACAAAACAATTCTGATCTTGCAGGAAGGTCAGGAAAATCCAAGGGTTTGGAAATAATTCTCAAATATATGCAAGTTGAAGACAAATGTGCTGGAAGTTGTAAAACTCAGTTCACAAGACTGGAAACAATAAAAGATAAAATCAAGGATTACAGCCTTGCAAACAAGACAAGACTAAACAAGGAACTATGTTTTTAACTCAAAAAGATCTTCAACCGGTACTCAAACAAACAAAATAGAATTGACATCTTTAAAACACTACAAATTCTAAACAGTGGCCAGGGACATGTAGTAGACCTGCATTTTGCGGTTCTACATAATTTATTCATGTTTATTCCAAAGAATGGAAACATGATTCTCTAATAAATGTATGAAGTAGAAATAAAAGAACTGCGACAAGGAGACAAACTGGAATGTTTCCTTCTAACTAAAAACCATGGCATAAGCACAAGACTCAAAGGGAAACAATCCCTTAGAATCTTTAACTCAAACATATTATCCACCCTTACCTATGCATGTGAGGGCTGGGAAAACAAAATAAATTGAGAAAAAAAAACTAAAGATTTTTGAAGACAAATACCTACTGGATCCATAACAACAAGACAAATGCCTGAGAATAATAATCTGTGTACAATGGAATGAATTCAAGACTAATATAGAGATAAGAGAAATGGCCATCAAAACAACGATTTCATCTACGATTAGGAAGAGAAGATGGGCATATGTTGGGCATGTGTTAAGGAGACAAGAGAACTCCAAAACAGGCACTTCTATGGGAAACAACATGGTAAAGAAAAAGAGGAAGATTTAGAGTGACACTAAAAAGAGCACTTTATGAGAAGCAAAGGTAGCAGGCATAGACTCAGATAAGATCGAACAATTTGCCAAGAATAGAGATCGGTGGCGAAAATCACTTTGAGCCCTACAAAACATCTAGCAGTGCTGGAAGGATATAGATCAAGATTACAGAGATAAGAACAAAGATCGTTGGACATAGACAGTCTAGAATGTCTGCCCTATGTACTGTCTTTGGCTTGAAAGAACAATAGACAGGCATAAAGAAAAGTAAGAACTAAAACACCAATGTAAACTTAACAAAAGAGATACTAATGATGTAACACAACAAAGTTCATTTATATCATTTATTTTATTAATATTAGAAAATCCTAATTAGATACAAACTCACAAATACATAGTCGACACATTTCTGAAATTTTAACGCGTTTTTATCTACAGTATGAAAATTTCATATAAATTAATGTATTTGTATGTGGCAGACTAGAAGGCTGCAGTAAACATGTAATTCAATATGTAAAATCACAGCTATTTTGACATATACAAAAAAAATCAGCTCACAGCAGTGCACATTTAATTACATTTTCTAAAATTGCATTTTAATATTTAAACAATTGTAAATGGTTTCTCCACTATGGGTGGTAATGGGCACATTTTTAGGTCATGTGGTCAGTATCAAGCCAGACCACTCTTACTCCTCCCCCAAAAATCTCTGATACACATTTTTAGAGGCTGGATGAATTCAGAGCCTTCGTAGGCCCTAATTTATAGGAACTGAACCCGAACTAATCTGATGAGTAGTGATCGCACTAACTACTCAAATATGGATGAATTTCATTACTACAAATTCTTTAACAGTGTGCTAAGTGGAGAGGAGTATCTCTACATCTTCATCTCTTTTAGACAAAGTATTTGAACTCACTTCTCTCCCTTTATAGTCCCCCTAACAGCTATTTTATAAAAGTTGAATCAACAATGTGATAGCTAAGATAATGACTCAAGAATAACAGAATTCACTAATACATAAGCTTGGCTTTGTTTCTATTTGTTTCATATGTTCAAAACGAGGACATGTGATAATTGTTTTACATTCTAAAATGAATTGTATTTTTCTTTTTTAAGGTGCTTTCTCTTTCATTTGAATTACAATAAATATAACAGGATTTTAATTTAGCTAGAAATAATTAATCACAAATAAACATAAGGGAGATATTAACAGTGTTTGATTAGTCATAAAGTGAAGAAGGATTCAATCTCAAATAAAAATGGCTCTCTGAACTGGGAAAATTAATACGATTGTGCAACAACTCTGGCCTTCTCAGCATTAATTGCTGTGGACTAGTATGGTGATTATTTGTTTACAAAAAAAAAATCAACATTTTAAAATTCAATTTTGATCATAATGATTAATTGACAAACATGAACTGTTCTTAGCATTTAACTTTCATTTATTTTTATCACAACATTCTGCCTGTTTTTTTTCTTCTTCAAAATGTAAGCATGCTAATATATCATTACCACCATCACATACATAAAGAAACAACTGATAAAATGGTTTGACCATGTGATAAGACAGAGAGGCCAAAACTAAAAACTGTGAGCCTTTAATAATTGTTACTAGAACGCTAGACTCAAGGGCCAATCATGAAAAAAATGGAATGATGGAATATTAGAAACACTAGGAAACATAAGAGCAAAAGAAACCAACAGAAGAGCAAAAGATTGCAAATTATATCTTTCCTTAATGCTGAAAGGCAAATAAGGAGGGAAAGAGGATGAAGATCTATATGTAGAACACTATATAAAACCAGACATGGACATTTGCCATTGACAACTAAAAGATAAGAAAGCTGATCACAACAGTAATTAGATGCCTGAGAAGAAGTATTGAACATTTTGAAACAACCTATGATTAAAATGAAAAAGTTTCACAACATTTTTCAGTAATTCCTGATGGTCTTTCACATAATCATCATCATCATCAAGTACCGGGCCTACTGGCGTAGGTGATCATGTCTCTCCACAGCTTTCGATCTCGGCAGCTATTTATCATCTCTGTTGTTGACCTTCTGCCAAGCCATTCTCTTAAACTGTCTGTTATTTTTTCTCTTTGCTTCCCTCTATCTCTTCGTCCCTCAATTTTTCCAGTTGTTACAATATATTCCAGTTGTTCTCTTCTCATTACATGGCCAAAAAATGATGATTGTTTCTTTCTAATATTGGAAATTAGCTGTCTTTTTGCTTTGACCTCTCTCAGAACATCTTCATTACTCTTCTTAGTTGTCCATGGTACTCTCAACATTCTTCTGTAAAACCACATTTCTACAGACTCCAGTGATTTTCTTGTCTGTTGTCCTATTGTCCATGATTCACGTACATATGTTAAGACTGGCTCTACATAACATTTAAGAACTCTTTTTCTTGTTTCTATTGTCAAAAATGGATTGCATAGTATCTTCTTCATTTTTTGGAAAGCTGCTTTTGCCTGAACCATTCTGCATCTCACCTCTTTTGTACATCTTCCGTCTGAGGTTAACAAAGTTCCCAAATATTTAAATTCATTTCCCTGTTTTAATATTGTTCCACTTGTCTTTATTTTGCACTGGGGGTGATGTCTTTTTCTTTGTTGTTACCATTACCTTTATTTCGTATTTTCGACTTTATTGAGTCCTTTATTTCACATAATATTAGTTATAAAATAATAATTATAAAGAATAGTAAAGTGATGATGAAGTGAAATAATGAAAATAATCAATGGAAACATTAATAAATGTACATATAAATTGCTTTTGTGTATATATTGTAACCAAAATGTCGCACTAAGCAACTATAATTTATGTACATATAATAAAAATAATAATTGCATTACAATTCACATTTCATACATAAGTGGAGTACTTGTATGCAATATGAGATTAGTAAATGAAAGCCCGGAGTTTGGATTAATTTTTCTAGGAAATTTGTAATACAATAATTTTCCAGGAAAAATTTAGAAACTATCTTCACAGTGTTATTTGAGTTCACATTTGTAAAATCATTTTTATTGTTATTTTATACGTTGAAAAAATTACCCCAAAAATCATGTGCCGAAGGTCTGTAAAATTTATGGTCACTAACACCATATTCCCTATACGCCACTTGGCGTGACGGGGGTACTTTACTTTTTTACTTATATGTTGAAAAAAATGAATTATTCCGAGATACTGAGGACTAATTTTATTAAATTTAACCAATTCAATTTGGAAAAAGTGTTTGTCTTTTTTCATAATTTTGCAATTATTCATTGTATTTTTTAATCTGCTCCAAGATATTTTAACCCAAATATTTAAGACATTATTTTTTAAAAATCTTTTCTTTTAAACCTTTAAATTTATCTCAAACAGACTTTTGACAAATCTGTTGTGGAGATTCTTTCATTTTTTTTCAAAAAGACACCTCTGCCCTTTTCATTTACTAATGTTTTCTATTTTAAATCCAGTATTATTATATTATAGTATTGATATTTATATATTTAACACTTACTTCATATTCTACTGTAAAGTTTTCTTTCATTTTTTGTTTTAAAGAAGGGCTCAGTTCATTTAATTTTTCTTTCAAACACAACATACACAATTCATTTTTTTCAACATATAAGTAAAAAAGTAAAGTACCCCCGTCACGCCAAGTGGCGTATAACAAAAATGATATCATTTTATGATTTTCAATCATTGAAAATACCTGGAACAGTCTATAAGAAAATTCTTTCTGAGAATTCTTTCTTTTCAGTTTCTCCATATATATTTAATGTTATTGGACATAAAGTATATGTTATTTTACATGAATTAATTATTTACATTCAAAGCATAGAAAAGTAATATTATACTTGCTATAAATATTGTTACTCTATGACTAACAGCTGAATAATAAATGTTATCTTACATAATATACATTTTAAATTTGCACATTTAACACTTTTTACAAGACATTCTCAGTGATAAAAATTAAATTATTGAAGAGTACTCTTCTGATTTTATTTACTTCATTTTAGTCTATCAACTGAAACTAGGTAGTCTAGAGAAAATCGTCAGCCTCTAGACAGGAAGGTGCCTGGTTTGAATCTTGCCAAAGGCAGTGAACATTTTTCATTTTGAATCCAAGGTTTCTTTGTGGCCTTACCCTCCTCTGGTCTCGGAGTAGTGAATCCAATTTCTAGCATTCTTTGAACTTGTATAACAGCGAAAATTAGGAGGTCCCATGTGCAATTTGGCACACTAAAGAACCCTTGGCAGTTAAGGCTGAAAAGAGTAGGCTAAAAGTAGCCGCTGCCATGGCAAAATTGTGAAAACAGATGTGTCAGTCGAAGTGTGCAGATATTGATGCTTCGCTGTAAAACTAATGACACAATTCATCCCCATCAGTTTAACGGATGAACGCTAAGAAGATGAAGTACATTAACTATTTTGCCTCTCATTTTTATTATTTATTATCTGTTGTTTAATTTTAATGCCAGGAAAAGTATACTAACATCAAAACAAATAACATCAGGGCTAAAACTAAGAACAGCAAAATGTTGCATCTTCTCAATATTCCTGTATGGTACAGAAACATGGACATCAGGCAAGTAAACAGAACAGAATATTGAAGCCTTTGAAATGTGAATTTATAGAAGAATAGGTAGAATTGGATGGAAAGAAAAAAAAACAATCGATGAAGTTTTAAAACAACTAAAAATGAAAAGAGAACTACTAAACAATATTAGAACAAGACAAATGAAATTTTTGGGGCATGTTAAAAGACACAACAGCCTAATAAAAGTAATATTGGAAGGGAAAATACAAAGTAAAAAAGGGAGAGGCAGACCAAGAGTAACATGGACAAGTAATATCAAAAGATGGACAAGTCAGCATATGACAATCTGCTCAATCAATCATAGTAAGAGACAGAGTGGAATGGCGCTCCATGGTATCCAACCTTCGATGTGGAGATGGCACTCAAAATCAAATCAAAGTCTGTTGTTGACTTAAAATGATCAGATTGCTTCTTGTTGCAATGTTCTAGATAAAGAATTTCCTGTCATTGGTGTCACTCTTGTACAGCCCTCTAATAACAATTATATAAAAAATTATAAGTTTAAATTACTTTTCTTAATTTGTTTCTTATCCTTCTCTTCTTATAAAATGTTTCTCATTGGACAACCTACTAAAAGCTTTGTTTAGATAGATGGTGTATCTCTATACAGTTACACAAACTATTTTTTTTTTTCATTCGTGTTGTAGTTTGTTCTTCTTGAAGATCAGAGGGCATTTAATTGATCTTGGCATGGATATTATCTAATGTTGTGTTTACTAATTTAAAAAAAAATAAACTACTACATTTGCAGTTCTTTACCTGAATTGTCTCATTTTCATTCAGATAAGTCTCTGTTTCAACATATTCCTTCCTAATCTCTCTGAAATGTTATCTTAAACAAGGGGGCTCAGTTCTTCAATTCCAAAAGCAGGATCAGTGGCCCTTCAGCTGACCAAGATCTTGTCTCAACCTCTAAGCTGGTCATCCTGAAAACAGCTTACATCAAAACACATAGCTTCCTTTTAGTTGCTCCTTCCCTTTTGCATAGCCTTCTCTACTGCACACATTTGGGTTCTTTGGTCTATCTACTATGCCATGCTATTTATAGTTCTTCTCCTCTAGTCCCCAATGAGACATTTCGGTGTTCCCCATATACCTTTTTTCTGTGCTCCTTACCCCTCATTTGTTTTTATTGTACCCCACTCTCAGACATCTCACTCTTACTGCCTTTTGAGCACCTGTTAGTCTACTGTTCTATTCTTTCTCCTTTGTGTTTGCACACTGACCCCTGTGTGAACTCCTCTGGTTCTGTGTGCATTTGCGCACATTTCTGCACATTCACGACAGCCACACTCAGGTTACCATTTCCTTTTCATTTTGACCTCGGCCTGACACACAGGATAGACATTTTTATTTTCTTCAACATATTTCGATTATTTTTGTTTGGGATGTTTTGTTATTAGTTTTACTTACATATCCGTGTGTGTGTGTTTTTTTGTTTGTTCCTGCTGAAGGCCTATTGGGCCGAAACGTCGTTTAGTCTGTGTCGTCTACTAATCACGTAAAGCTTCTAACATACCATTTTTTTCTATTTTTTAATTTTTCCTTACATCAAAACAGGCTGGCCAACAGGTAAGGATTGCCATTTTTCCCCCAATGGTGAGATCTACTGATATAGAAGAATTAGTATTGTTGTAAGGCTAACATGGACGAGTAACATCAAAAGATGGACAAGTCAATCCCTGACAACCTGCACTGTCAAAGCAAGAGATAGAGTGGAATGGCGCTCCATGGTAGCCAACCTTCATTGAGGAGGCGACATTCAATGATGATGATATGATGATGAGTATTGTTGCATCTCTAGACAAGACAAGTTCTAAATCTCCAGCAGAACCTGTGAATTCAAGAAAGTATTGCAGCATACCACTTCACCATAGTATATTCAAGAGTTTACTCTTGGATTCCTGAGTCGTCAGTCGCTGGACACTGCGAGACCTGCTGAGAACCTATGGACACGTTTCGAGCACAATGATGATGACTCACAAATAACTCAATAACTCTTGTATTAACCCATGGCCTTTAAAACATCATCATCTAAAGTGAATATTTTATAATAGATCAATATTTTCATGCTTATTCAATATCTACAGAATTCAGTACTTTTTTATTATAACACTCCTTCAAATTTTAATTATGCAATATTCTTCATTATTTTATTTCAACACTTCAGATCACTCACTGACTCCCTGATTCACTTTCTCACCCAATTACTCATTTACTTCAACTTATTCATATCTCCTTCATTTTCAATCATTCATACAGTATTCAACTTTACTAATCTATTCAAGCAAAAGTTAGTAAGAATATAACAATTTAGACAAATCAGAAGCTTTCTCAGATGCATCCATGCTCTTCACTCGTTCAATGATCTCCTGCTGGTTTTGTTTAGTCAAACTGGCTGTGTTTGTTGTAAACTTCTTCACAACGTCAGCATCACTCAAGGGGTTCCTCCAATGACCATAAGGAGTATCACACCGACCACAGACTTCTGAACCATCCTATAAGAAAGTAACAATTTCAGCTGTAATGTATGGTAATTCTTTCTACATATGGTCAAAGAAGAGATACACATAGCCTAAGTTATTATAATCCAATAGCGGATGGATGGATAAAAATGTCATTCTCCAAACAAGTTTAACTCTTTCCGTATGTTTCGCTACTCTGTGCACCATGCCGATTTCGGCCATGTACGTTTTGCTACATAGTGTGTCACTCTCAATTTAATTAATGTGAACCATCATCAAACCATATTCTTTTTACATGTCTTGTATCATCTTGGTATTGGTGAAATCTAATACCGTGTTTAATTATTTAAAAATTCATATATAATATGTTATATGTTAGATGAATATAAATATGTCGATTGTTTCTTAAAACCATGAACAATTTTGTCTCTGAAATCTCTTCCGTTGTGTCAATAAAAAGCTTCCTTATGGAAAGAGTTAACCTATAGAGGGTCACAAAAACTTGTTTCTATCCAGGTTGAATTTTTTCATTCTGGCATTCTCTCTTTCCCTGTATTTTGCCAGTTGTAACCAAGTATTCCAACTTTCCTCTTCTCATGATATGCCAAAAAATGTCATTTTTTGTCATCTAAATGTCATCAAATGTCAATCAAAATGTCATCTCATGACTCCCAAAGGTATTGATACCTCTTCATCATCTTTAGTGGAACAACACATCCAACTTCACCACAGAATCTTTGAGTACAGGATTGCCTTCGATCCCTACTCACTTGGCCAAAATAGACTGACTAAACTGTTTCTAGAGTCACAGCGAAGAGGTGGAGTAGGTTCTGGTTCACCAATCCTGGAACAAACCATCAGTTATGAGTCATTGCCAGCTTCCAGCTGTGTTACTGTCAGGTGAATTTCCTGAAGGGTTGAAATAAAAACTGCAACCCAAACATTTTGTAGCTACTGCTCTGGGCATGTGGCCATTATTCTTCATTTAATTTTCATTAGAAAAACCCAGCACAATCAAGAAATTTGAAAAAGCCATAACTAAAGTATTGTTTTAGACTGCATTTAATCAGTCTGTGGTTTACAGTTCTTATTTCCTTCCTCATTTGCCTTTTAGCATCATCATCATCATCATCATGTGCCATACCGGTTGGCGTAGGTGATCATGTCCCTCCACAATCTTCTATCTACAGTGCATCGTATCAGTTCTGTTGTTGACTGTTTTCCATGCCATGACACCAAGCTATCCAGTATTTTCTCTCTTTGTCGCCGCGATCTCTCTTTCCTTTTATTTTGCCAGTTGTAACCAAGTATTCCAACTTTCCTCTTCTCATGATGTGCCCGAAAAATGTTGATTGCTTCTTTCTGATGTTTTTTTAAGAGCTCCCTTTTTGTGTTGGCCTCTTAGAGAACTTTTAGCATCTGTGGGATTTTGCTCTTCTATTTGCCATGCCTACTGTTATGTTTCCTTTTTAAAAGAATGTTAAATCTCTTAATAAGTTAAATATATTTTATTATTCTTTTTAATTCAAAAAATTCCCATTGAAAATGAATCTAAAATGTATTACTAATTTATAATGAAAGCATAAGCATCATCTATATAAAATATATATCAAGAAATATTCACAGCAATAACTTTTAACAAAGAGCCAAAAAATAATAATTGTTCCAAAATATATCATGTTAATATCATACATATATCAATGATCAATTCTCTTATAATATTTTAATGATTATCACTTCTTCTATTTTATTGATCTTTCGAGCCGTAGCCGGCCCATAGGGCATAGACCAAGATACACCTTCTCCTATCTGAATTTTTGTTCTAACAGTTTTCTTTTAAAGATATTTTATCAAATCTCGCCATTTGTCTCTGTTCTGTGCAAGCAGCTCTATCTCATTGAGTGAGCCAAATCCTGCTGCTCTTGCCTCTCTTATCAATATTCTTCTCAGTGTCTCCCTGGGTCTTCCTCTTTTTTTCTTACCTGTTGTTTCCCACATGAGGGCTTGCTGTGCTATTCGGTTATTATCTCTTCTCATCACATGTCCAACATATGACCATCGTCTTTTCTTTATTACTGAAGATATTTATTACTGAAGATATTTATCACTTCTTGATTACCAAGAAAACTCTACAAAATCATCATATGACAGTGTGTGAGGCTAACCGGGTAAACAAGAACTAGAACTTTGCATAAACTTGATGAGGTGAAAGAGAAAGAAGAAAAAGAATAATGTTTTCAAGCCACTTTGTCACACTATCCAAGATATACAAATCTCAAACAAGATTCAAAGCTTCAAGCACTTGGGTACAATAATAACATCAGTTAGAAGATACACCAAAGAAAAAAAAAGCAGAATAATGCAGGTTAAAGTAGTATTTCAGAAATTAAAAACATCCTGTGCAACAAGTCCAAGTCAATAAAAGTGAGAAAGAGAGTTCATTTGTGTTATATAGACCCAAGACGAAAAGAAGATTAGAGGCCACAGAGATGGGATTTCTCAGAAAAGCTTTGAAAGTTCCCTGGAGAGATAAAAAGACCAACAAGGACATTCTCAAAGAGACCAACACAAAAAAAGGGAGCTCCTAAAAGACATAAAGAAACAAATGACATTTTTTTGGCACATCATGAAAAGAGGAAAGTTGGAATACTTGGTTACAACTGGCAAAATAAAGGGAAAGAGAGATTGCGGACAACAAAGAGAGAAGATACTAGGTAGCTTTGTGTCATGGCATGGAAAACAGTCAACAATAGAACTGATACGATGCACTGTGGATAGAAAATTGTGGAAGGACATGATCGCCTACACCACATAGTATGGCACATGATGATGTTGATCCAAGATCGTTTCTCTGTCTTCCTCAGTTTTTTTTGCTAATAATATTTTTTTATTGTGACAAAGTGCATATTGAACATTCTGCCTCATCCCATAACTTTGAGGGTCATTGGAGCTCTAGTGATAGACTCCATTAACCTCCACTATTGATCTCTATCTAGTCACACTCTTTGGGACTGTGAAGCCAAGGCCTGTCTTTTCTTTGATGTCATCTTCCCATCTGTTTCTCTGTCTACCTCTCCTTCTTCCTTCACAATTCCTTGCAGAGTGGTCTTTGCTAGATCCGATGATTGAGATACACAACGATACCATTTCATTTTGCATTTGTTCACATGAGTAAAAAAAATCATTATGTACTCTGATTGCTTGTTGTATCCTTTTGTAAACAAAATTAGCAAAATTCTTCTATTCTTCTTGTTCTCTAGAATGGGTTGATCTCGAGGCAAGTTGCCGGCCTCAGGACAGAGAGGTTGTGGGTTCAAATCTCGGCTACACTGGTTGGGATTTTTATTTATGATTTCTCTATGCGGCAACCACCCCTGGTCTCAGCAGCGAGGCCCGGCTTGAAACGTCAGTTACTCATTGACGGAAAAAACATGAGTACCTTCCAAGTCGGAGTTATCTGCCTGTACCACGAAGGACCTCTGTGCACACAGGTGCCAGGGAAAAATGGATTAACACACAAAATTCAGTTCCTAGTCACTAGGAACTTTGTCAGAGGTAAAAGCTGGTGTACGAGGAAAAAAAAAATTCTCTAGAAGAATTTTGCTAACTTTTTCATTTGAAATATGATCCAAACAAAAGATGCCCAAAACCCTTCCATGGTATTTATCTCCACAGCTATTCTTATTTTTATTCTGTATATAAAATATACATAAAATGGTACTGAGCAGCTAGACTAACAGAAAGACAAGACAATTTATTCTGTAGTTCTGCTGTAAGGATCCATGTTTTGCAAGTGTACAGAAAAATTGATATAACAAGTGTGCACATCAGCCTGATTCTAGAGATAAGAGTGATTTTCTTAACTTTCAAAATACGTTTTAGCCCATTACAACAGATTTATCTATCTATTGTCCTTTCGAAGGGCAGAACCACAATCTGAAAAATAGAAACCCTGCATGCCAAAATGACACATATTGCAGAGATCACTGCTTCTAAAATCTATGGCTCTGTTTCCATAACAATACTTTTTACAATGACAGCTTGTCAGGCAACCTCCTTAGTCGCCTCTTACGACATACCTGGAAGGTCACAGTGTCACTATTCTTTACTTTCCTCATAATGAGGCCCCGGCAACACACGGGCCTATTACAACAAATAGTAGCTATAAATTTACAAAATTAAAATAGATGTGTTACTTACTTTTAAACGAACAAGTACTTCCACATACATATCATTGAAGGAAGGCTTGTTATCCTCGGTTGTTTGTATTTCAGTCTTTTGGAGCAGTGTTGTAAGTTGGGGTCGACTTCGATAACTGTTGTGGAATGAGCTTGGCATAACTTCCCCATCAAGCAAAGCAGTACAGGCATTGAATTGGAAGGAGTGCCTGGCTTCATGCATTGTGGCCGGCAGGGGGCGGTTTATGTACTTAGAGCTGATTGGATAAATATTAATATAAATATTTGTTAATGAAATAGGAGCTTCCATTGTAAAAATATATGAAAATTGTTATCGTGGGGACACAGTTTAACAAGCAGGACATGAGCTATGAATACTGATTTTTTAATACAAAGTTTCAATCTATCTAACTATTGACCTTTCGAGCCATAGCCAGCCCATAGGTCATAGATCCAGATACTCTTTCTCTTAACTAAATTTGTATTCTACTCTTGAGTTATCTAATTCAACAGTTGTGCATAGGTCACTAACTTGAGTTATCTAATTGAACAGTTGTGCATAGGTCACTAACTTGAGTTATCTAATCAAAAAGCCATACAGCAGTCACCAAAGTGAGTTATCTAATCAAAAAACCATACAGCAGTCACTAAATTGAGTTATCTAATCAAAAAGCCATACAGCAGTCACCAAAGTGAGTTATCTAATCAAAAAGCCATACAGCAGTCACCAAAGTGAGTTATCTAATCAAAAAGCCATAAAGCAGTCACTAAATTGAGTTATCTAATCAAAAAGCCATACAGCAGTCACCAAAGTGAGTTATCTAATCAAAAAACCATACAGCAGTCACTAAATTGAGTTATCTAATTTAAAAAAGTCATACAGCAGTCACCAAAGTGAGTTATCTAATTAAAAAGCCATACAGCAGTCACCAAAGGTAGTTATCTAATAAAACTGTTGTATAGCAGTGATCAAACAGAATTATCTAATTAAACAAATGTACAGTGATCATGAAATTTAGTTATTGAATTAAACAACTGTACAGTGATCATGAATATAATAATTGAATAACAAAGATAAAGTTGCTTGCACAAAACAGAGACAAATGGTGAGATTTGATAAAATATCTTTAGAAGGATTGAAAACTGCTAAAATGAAAATTTAGATAAAAGAAATAGTATCTGGGTCTATGCCCTATGGGCTGGCTTTGTCTTGAAAAGTCAATAGATAGACTGTGATCATGAAATTGGGTTATTGAATTAAACAACTGTACAGTGATCATGAAATTGGGTTATTGAATTAAACAACTGTACAGTGATCATGAAATTGGGTTATTGAATTAAACAACTGTACAGTGATCATGAAATTGGGTTATTGAATTAAACAACTGTACAGTGATCATGAAATTGGGTTATTGAATTAAACAACTGTACAGTGATCATGAAATTGGGTTATTGAATTAAACAACTGTACAGTGATCATGAAATTGGGTTATCTAATTAAACAACACACATTACTCCAAAAATCATGTGCCGAAGGTCTGTAAAATTTATGGTCACTAACACCATATTCCCTATACGCCACTTGGCGTGACAGGGGTACTTTACTTACTACTTAATTAAACAACTGTACAGTGATCATGAAATTGGGTTATCTAATTAAACAACTGTACAGTGATCATGAAATTAGGTTATATAATTAAACAACTGTACAATAAGTCATTGTCAAGATTGAGAGTCTTATTCAGAACAAGGGCATGTGGCAGTAATACAATATGGGTTCTGTGCCAGGTCTCACATTTTATAACAAATTCATCACACAATGAATCTTTTCTCTTTCCTTCCCTCTATCTCTTCATTCCTCAATTTTCCCAGTTGTCACAATATATTCCAGCTGTTCCCTTCTCATTACATAGCCAAAAAATGATGATTGTTTTTTCCTAATATTGGAAATTAGCTCTCTCTAGATAGACAATAAGTCTGCAAATTGATTCTTATTGAATGTATTATTAAATATTTAATTAAATCACTGTACAGCTGCATGCAAATTAGTTAATCGTATTAAACAGTTCTACAGCAGTTAGAAAATGAGTTTGTCTCATTAAATTATTAAACAGATGTCACTGTTTTGTTTCCTACTTACTGAGGTGCCTTAATGATGACTTTCTCAATGTTGTCTACATTGGGAACTCCAGAGCTTTCTTCCAAATGAGCTCTCACTGCCAGAGCTGCATCGATTGTCCAGTGCATGCCCAGATGAGCTGGAAACCTCTTCAGAGCAATGTCTTGAGTATGCAGAAGGAACTCTGGATGGTTGTAGTACTCTATATAAAAAAAAAACATAATAAAAACTATTAATTGACTGATATAAGCATCATCATCATTATCAAGTACCAAGCCTGCTGGCGTAGGTGATCATGTCTCTTCACAACTTTTGATCTCGACAGTTATTTATCATTTCTGTTGTTGACCTTATGCCAAGCTATTCTCTTAAACTGTCTGGTATATTTTCTCTTTGCTTCCCTCTATCTCTATGTCCCTCAATTTTACCACTTGTTACGATATATTTCAGCTGTTCCCTTCTCATTACATGGCCAAAAATGATGTTTGTTTCTTCTTAATATTGGACATTAGCTTTCTTTTTACTTTGGCCTCTTTCAGAACATTTTCATTACTCTTCTTAGCTGTCTATGGTATTCTCAACATTCTTCTGTAAAACCACATTTCTACAGCCTCCAGTGATTTTTCTTGTCTGTTGCTCTCTTGTCTATGATTCACATCCATATGTTAAGACTGGCCCTGCATAACATTTAAGAACTCTTTTTTTTGTTTCTATTGTCAAAAATAAAACAAAGCAATAAACCAGGAATAACTACGGAAGCAAAAAGGGCAATATACAAATCAATTTTTCTACCAACGCCGTGCTATCAGTGCCAGAATTGGACGCTGGACTCTAGAACAATAAGAAAGATAACAACCACCGAAATGAAATGTGTCAGAAGAATGACAGGAAACAGCTTAAGGGACAGAGTAAGAAACACTGACCTGAGGAAGAAACTCGAAATTGAACCAGCCATCGAATACATAAAGAAACAACAGATAAATTGGTTCGGCCACATAACAAGACAAAAAGAACTAACAATGAATCAAAGAGCCATAAACAAACGCTACGAAAACGCCAGATTAAGAGGAAGACCGAGAAAGAGATGGATAAAGGGAATACTAGAGTCACTATGAGGAATAACATCAGAAGAGGCCAACAGAAGAGCAAAGAATCGCAGATTGTTTCTCCCCTTGACGCCAACGGCAGCAGAGGATAGAAGAAGAAGAAGAAGAAGAAGAAGAAGAAGAAGAAGAAGAAGAAGAAGAAGAAGATGGTCAAAAATGAATTGCACAATATCTTATTCATTCATATAAGCACACTTGCAACCAAATAAATATATTTCAGTTGTAAAGTATTTACTCTAATCTATCAAAACATAGAAGGACTAGATTACCATTTGTTAATTTACAGGCACATTTTTGAAAGAGGAGATGGTTACACCCCAACTCCTTATATGTTTGATTAATCACCATTTGATTGATTATTAGTTTTGATGTTTCTTACTTTAGTGTTTATCTCATTCTTTTTTTCTTTGATAAAATCAAATCTATATGCCGATTAATCTATATCTCTGAGTAGGTGTAGATTACATCTGTGCTATACAGAAAATGCTATCCTACATGATAAGCAAATGAAGTTAAAATGCATTTTAAAGAGCTTTTTAATCTAATTTCTGTCCCAGTAGTTTTAAGTCATCATTTCCAGTTAATATTTGGTTTTAAATTGTAATTTCAGAATCAATGACAAGAGAGAAAAGTCAGGCCTAGTAGATGATGGATCAATAAAATATCAGATATTATGATAAGCATGAGACAATTTATCAAACAGTGACTCAGATACTCAAGTTTTTCTATTAAATGTAAGAAAAAGAAATAATGAAGTTTTTGAAAAAGCTGAAAATAAAGAAAGAACTATTTAATATATTTCAAAACAAGACAAATGACATTTTTAGGACATGCAAAGTGACACAATAACCAACTTCTAGGGGAAATACAAAGTATTTATATGAGGCATAGACAAACATTAAAGTGGAGTGAAAACATCAAGAGATGGAAACAGAACCTATGACAGCATGAGCCATCAATGCAAGAAACAAGGTTGAAATGGCATTCCATGGAAGTTAACCTTTGATGTAAAGAAAACATAAGATGATGATGATTATTAAACATAACAAAAGTGAAAAGTAAAATTTTTAAAAATGACATCATAAACTGGGTACATAGCAAATTGTCATTACCTGCAATGAGTGTCTCTGGATTAAAATCATCATAAACTGGGTACACAGCAAATTGTCATTACCTGCAATGAGTGTCTCTGGGTTAAAATCATCATAAAAAGCTCCAAATCCTGAAGGCATGTCTAGAATGTTATGATTCCCTTCAATTCCTCGATCCGCCAGAAGAGCTGCTTCAAGCCCAAACCTTCAACAAGAAAAGATCACAATTTTTAACTTTAGTAAACTGAAATGTTTACTGTATTGGTAATTGGTTAACAGAAGCAATCTTCTGCATTTGGCTAAACTAAAATGGGTGATCAGATTTTGTTCTTTCAGTGAGGAGAGTTATCCGAGGAAAGTGAGGAGAATTATCTGAAGAAAATGAGGAGAGTTATCTGAGGAAAGTAATGAGAGTTATCTGAGGAAAATGAGGAAAATTATCTGAGGAAAGTACAGAGAATTATCTGAGGAAAGTAAGGAGAGTTATCCGGGAAAGTGCAGAGAGTTATCTAAGGAAAGTGAGGAGAGTTATCTGAGGAAAGTGAGGAGAGTTATCTGAGGAAAGTGAGGAGAGTTATCTGGGGAAAGTGAGGAGAGTTATCTGGAGAAAGTGAGGAGAGTTATCTGGAGAAAGTGAGGAGAGTTATCTGGGGATAGTGAGGAGAGTTATCTGGGGAAAGTGAGGAGAGTTATTTGGGGAAAGTGAGGAGAGTTATCTGGGGAAAGTGAGGAGAGTTATCTGGGGAAAGTGAGGAGAGTTATCTTGGGAAAGTGAGGAGAGTTATTTGGGGAAAGTGAGGAGAGTTATCTTGGGAAAGTGAGGAGAGTTATTTGGGGAAAGTGAGGAGAGTTATCTGGGGAAAGTGAGGAGAGTTATTTGGGGAAAGTGAGGAGAGTTATCTGGGGAAAGTGAGGAGAGTTATTTGGGGAAAGGGAGGAGAGTTATCCGGGGAAAGTGAGGAGAGTTATTTGGGGAAAGTGAGGAGAGTTATCTGGGGAAAGTGATGAGAGTTATTTGGGGAAAGTGAGGAGAGTTATCTGGGGAAAGTACAGAGAGTTATCTGAGGAAAGTGAGGAGAGTTATCTAGGAAAGTGCAGAGAGTTGTTTGAGGAAAGTTATCTGAGGAATATGAGGAGAGTTATCTGAGGAATATGAGGAGAGTTATCTGAGGAAAGTGAGGAAAGTTATCTGGGGAAAGTACAGAGAGTTATCTGAGAAAAGTGAAGAGAGTTATCTAGGAAAGTGTGGAGAGTTATCTGAGGAAAGTTATCTGAGGAAAGTGAGGAGAGTTATCAGAGGAAAGTTATCTGAGGAAAGTGAGGAGAGTTATCTGAGGAAAGTGATTAGAGTTATCTGGGAGATAATATCAGAAATGAAAAATTGAGAAAAAAGTTAGGAATAAACACCCCTCCCCCATAGAACATATAAAGAAACAAAAGATAAAATGGTTTGGCCACGTGATAAGTCAGAAAGATCAAAACACAACACAATGAGCCATCAATAAACGTTGCACGTTTATCTAGACTCAAGGGCCTACCATGAAATAGATGGATTGATGGAATATTAGAAACACTAGGAAGTATAACAGCAGCAGAGATGAACAGAAGAGAAAAACACAGCACAATATATCTACCCTCGACGCTGAAATGCAAAAGAAGAAGGAAAGAAAAGGAAGATGTAGTGAAGAACAAAGCTCATTTATAATGTTTTACATCTTATCCAGTACAGTCCATGAATTTCACTGAGGATTTCATAGAGTTGCAGTTGTTTATCCAAAACCAGGAGTGTTGCCATGGCTATTGTTAACCTTGGTTACTGCAGAACATATGAGATGTTATTTGTCCAATCTGTATCTTGATCTTTGTGTTCTAAAATCAAGGCACCAACCTTTGTACACCTGCAAGGTCTCAAGTGCCCACTTCCAAGAGTCTTTCCATGCATGTCCAAGTGTAACTCCAATAATAATTCTGATGTCTTACTTTCTCAAATTGTCTGTTGGTGTTATTTTATGATGTTATTTAATTGTTTTCTTAAGCATCTCATCTCATATGTTGCAATCTTCCTCTCGCATGTCTTAGTATTCATTGACTTTGAAAACAGAGAGAGATGGCAAAATACACTAAACCTTTTTGTAATTTGTGCAACAGTTGATTTGCCATTACATGGGCTTACTTTTTTTTATGATTAATTTGATTGATATTCCAAACGACTGTTCTATAAAATCTACTGTCTGTTTGAGTACGACAGTTCAGCTTTGTAGTTTCTTTTCAAAGGTGGTGGATGTCAGGAACACATTCTTCCAAAATCTACACGCTGGAGAACATATTTTTTTCTGTCATTCATCCGATGACTAAAGATAAATGTAAAGTGCGAGAATTGAATCAGTGCCTTAACACTCAAATTTTTACCCATATGTGCTCGGCTGCTTATCCAGAAGTGTTCAGTGACTTTTGGATAGTGTCACCTTAAGCAATGAAACTCACGATGCAAGGCAACATTCCTCACCTTACCAGAGTGCTATTCGATGACTACAGAAAGGAATGGATAGTCCTCTTAGTCATTCATCCTTAAAAGACATTAAATGGATGTAGGTGTGTAGTGGTGTATATGCTTCTTTTGACCCAAAACATCTGACTTAAGAATGGCAGTTTTGAGTACTAGATTGCATTCCCTCATTGATCCCTACTTGTTTGACCAGACTAGACTGGATAGTCTGTTATTAGAAGCACCATGAAGAGGTGGAGTAGGGTCTGGATGATTCTGGTTCCCCGATCGTAATGGAAACCATCAACTATGAGTTTCTGGCAGCCTCCAGCTCTTTTGCTGTCAGGCACCTTGCCTCTGCTGGAGAATATGTTCTACCATAATAGTTTACATGCATTCCTTCCAAGTGACATAACTCTCATCAGGGGGTAAAGGCATAAAGATGCATCAAAGTGCATAGAAATACGAAGCTGCTGTAAAGCTGATGAAAATAATGAAAATTTAAAGAAATGGAAAAAAATGATCAGGTAACAGCTTTATCTCGGTGAGAAACAAAACAAAACCAGAATGATGTTTCTGTGCTGAAGGCCTTCAGCTGGAACAACAAACAACAACACAAAAATTAATTAAGGATATACACAAAAATCTAACTTCATAACTCCCGTCATCATCCTATTTTATACTAATTTTACTGATCCCTTCCCTTTGACCACCCTTTTTGCCTAAATCTATTACACTAGTACCTGGACATCCAAGACAGTAAAAATAATTAAAATAATCATTACAAATACAGAAATACCTGGCAGCTTTTCCGGCATGCAGAGGCTTAGTGGTAGTTCCTGCATTTGCCATAGGAGCTCCAGCAAAAGATGTAGCAATGCCCAATGCAGCTCTACATTTGGCTGGTCCAAATCCAAGAAGACTGGAACATGCAGCAGCACTTCCCATGACACCAACAATTGCTGGAGGATGGAACCTGTTGATTTACATCACAAAAAAATTAAATACATTGCAAGACTAGACTTCCATACAAATTGCAATCTGTAAGTTCCACCATTGTGTTCATCTTCTTCTTCTTTCTTCTTCTATCCTTCCTCTATTGCCGTTGGCATCAAGGAGAGATACAATCTGTGATTCTTTGCTCTTCTGTTGGCCTCTTCTGGTGTTATCCCTCCTAGTGACTCTAGTATTCCCATTATCCATCTCTTTCCCGGTCTTCCTCTTAAAACCTTACTTAAACTTAAGTGGCATAAATATATATCTAACTTCTTCAGTTTTACAAAACCCAACTTGCAGATAACATTGAAAGGTGAAAGAAAATGTTGAAGAGAGAAGAAAGATGGCAAGTCAGAATCAGAGAATTGATAAACCTTGATTTAATAAGCTAGCATAAACAAGGAAAAAATGAAGGAAACAGCTGTAGTTATTTTTGTTGCTGTAATGACCTAAGATAAAGTCAGCCCAAATCAGTTAATTGTAAGAGAACAGTAAGTAGATTCTGGAAGTTAGTTAATTCAAAGAAAACAATAAGTAGATTATGGAAGTTAGTTAATTCAAAGAAAAAAGTAAGTAGATTCTGGAAGTTAGTTAATTCAAAGAAAAAAGTAAGTAGATTATGGAAGTTAGTTAATTCAAAGAGAACAGCAAGTAGATTCTAGGAGTTAGTTACTTAAAAGAGAAAATCAAGTAGACTCTATAAGTTAGTTAACTCAAAGAGAGCAGCAAATAGATTCTGGAAGTTAGTTAATTCAAGGAGAAAAAAAAGTAGATTCTGGAAGTTAGTTAATTCAAGGAGAAAAAAAAGTAGATTCTGGAAGTTAGTTAATTCAAAGAAAAAAGTAAGTAGATTCTGGAAGTTAGTTAATTCAAAGAAAAAAGTAAGTAGATTCTGGAAGTTAGTTAATTCAAAGAAAAAAGTAAGTAGATTATGGAAGTTAGTTAATTCAAAGAGAACAGCAAGTAGATTCTAGGAGTTAGTTACTTAAAAGAGAAAATCAAGTAGACTCTATAAGTTAGTTAACTCAAAGAGAGCAGCAAATAGATTCTGGAAGTTAGTTAATTCAAGGAGAAAAAAAAGTAGATTCTGGAAGTTAGTTAATTCAAAAAAAAAAGTAAGTAGATTCTGGAAGTTAGTAAATTCTATGGGAATTGGACATAGATTCTGGAAGTTAGTAAATTCTATGGGAATTGGACATATATTCTGGAAGTTAGTTAATTCAAAGGGAATTTGAAGTAGATCCTGGAAATTAATACTCACTTGGATGGAATACTTTTTGCTGAGTTTGAAGATCTTAACAGCAGTCCTTGAACTTGGATTCCAACATTATAGGCCACCAGCAAGTCTTCAAGGGAAGGTTTCATATCTCCTGTCATTGTCTCAGCCAATGCCATCAAGGCAGGAAGTGTAGGGCCACTTGGATGGGTTGCTGGATGCCAGGTGTCATCAAAATCCATGGAGTGGACACTGGCACCATTGATGTATGCAGCTGGTAAAAGATGGATATTGCAATTTAAAATTAACATATTCCTTTGCAAACTTTGAGGAGGAATACCATAGAAAACTAAGAAATGTGCATTCCTACTCTGTTTGTATAACACATTGTGTTGTATTGCATTCTGCACCTTTGGATTCTGTACATCCACCTTTAGTATACATTTGTTTAGAGTGGTTTCAACCAACATTATTATGTTCCATACTGGTTGGCATGGTCATTCCTGTCCATCCACAACTCTTCATCCCCATTTCTTCTTCTTCTACCTTTCAGCTCCCCATGGAGCATAGGTCTTCAACAAACATTTTCCAAGTTGTTCTGTTTCTTGCCATTCTTTTAAGATCATCTTTTAAGGTCTTCCCCATCATCTTCATCTCTGCTTCTGTCTTCTCCAAGAATACTATCTGTCTTCATCCCAATTGCAATATATCAATTCCATTTGCTTCTATAGCCTTTGGGTTCTTTTTTTCATTTCTCCCTTAAGACAATAGATGTTTTTAATCAGTTATTTCACCTGGGATCTGTCTTCCTAAAGCAGCGAGTCTTTCTCATCCGGATTTTTATCAAATGTTCCTCTCTCTTAAATGAGGTATCTGTCAAGAATCCTCTTCTGGCATGGATTATTCACTGCTTGTTAAACTTGTTAGAAAGTTATTCAAAGAAATTAAACTAAATACATAATTAAAAATCTTCAACTCCAATGTTAAGTCAGTCCTATTATATGGCTGTGAAACATGGAAAACAATAAAAATAACAATAATGAGATACAAACCTTCATTAATGGATACTTGCACAAAATAAAAGGATAGAAATGGCAGGACAAATTCACTAACATAGAATTATGGAAAAATACCAGTTAAATATCAGTGGATAAAGAGAAACAGCGAAGACGATGGCATTTGATAGGACACACACTGCGGAAGCCAACTGAGAGTATTACATAAAAGGCTCTTTTTTGGAATCCCCAAGGGAAAAGACAGAAAGGAAGACCTAAATATTCTTGGAGAAGACAGGTGGAAGCTGAAATGAAGATGATGGGAAAGACATGGAATGATCTTAAAAGAATGGCAAGAAACAGAACAGCTTAGAAAGTGTTTGTTGAAGACATATGCTCCAAGGGAGTTGAAAGGTAGAAGAAGACATTTGTTACAATCTAATAAATATTTGATTGTGTATGCATTTCATATAAAATATTATATGAAATATTATATGAAATATAAAATATTATATCTTCTCAACATTCCTACATGGTGCAGAAATATGGACATTAGACAAGAAAACCGAACAGAAAATTGAAGCTTTTGAAATGTAGATTTATAGAAGAACAGGTAGAATTGGATGGAAAGAAAAGAAAACAAATGATGAAGTCTTAAAACAACTAAAAATGAAAAGAGAACTACAAAATACAATTCAAACAAGGCAAATGCGTTTTTTGGGCTATGTTAAAGACACAACAGCCTACTAAAAGTAATCTTGGAGGGTAAAATACAAGGTAAAAGAGGCAGAGGCCGACCAAGAATAACATGGACGAGTAACATTAAAAGATGGACAAGTCAGCCTATGACAACCTGCACCATCAAAGCAAGAGACAGAGCAGAATGGCGCTCGAAGGTTGGAGATGGCACTCGATGATGATGATGCATTTCATATCACTCCTGATTTTATTTTTCGTGCCCCCTAGACTTGCTCTAGATATGGATATTAATAACTGGTTACGACAAAAAAGAGAAATGCTCAACAATAATTGTATATGTCATGGCTGTTTGCTTTCATCTCAAAGTGACATTTTAGTTCTAATCTTGGACATTTTTACAGCATTTGTGGATGAAAATGTTCTGAGCCTAGTACATTCCGCTTATTCTTAAAACTGATATTTTATGAAAGTGGTTTTAATTTGTGACTCCACACACAAACTGCAAACATTTTAAACTGCAGTAAACTATTAAGTTAATGATATTTTAGAAAGTGTATGCTCATAACAAACTGATTAATGATTGGCAGATCTGAAAGTTTCAAGGAATCAATATTACATTTTTAACCACAAAAGGTTTTTCTTTTTTTTTTTCTTTTAAGGTACAGTTTAGAATATTGATCCCATAGAGGCAAAGACAGCAGGAACCGGCTCCCTCAGTGAGATTGGGATGCTTGCTCAGAACAGAGACAAATGACGAGGTTTGATAAAAGATCGTTGCAAGGACTGCTAGAAATAAATTTTCGAAAAAGAGAAAGCATATCTGAAGCTATGTCCTATCACAGCTCGAAAGGGCAATAGGTAGGTAGGTAGGTGGGTGGGGTGTAGGTGGGTAGGTGGGTAGGTAGGTAGGTAGGGTAGGTAGGTAGGTAGGTAGGTAGGTAGGTAGGTAGGTAGGTAGGTAGGTAGGTAGGTAGGTAGGTAGGTAGGTAGGTAGGTAGGTAGGTAGGTAGGTAGGTAGGTAGGTAGAAGATACAGTTTCTTCTAATCACTTTGAAAGTATAACAGAAGCATGTATATTTTATCTTTTTGGAAAGGCACAAACGAGCAAATGAACTAAAGTATCAGTATCAAACAATTGTGAAATACACTAACCGGTTGCTGGGGCTGCCCTCATGTTCTTTGAGCCCCATAGAACCGATCCTCCCATGTTGTTTTTCCCGCCACCGTAGGCAGCATGCTCCATCAACGTGCATGTTTTGGCAACAGTTTGAACGATGTCTGTCTGGTGGCCTAGAATTCCCACGCCAAATGTGTCCAGCATCATTCTCTTGCTCCGATGGATTGTAATGTCAGACAGATCTTTTAGAGTGGTCTTGGAGATCAGGTCAGCGATCCATGAGGTTACGCTGGTGGTTGGCAGACTTTTGGTAGCAGCTGATGGAGGCAATTAGAAATAAAATGTACTACAAACATATTAATGAGTTGTTATTGCAGTAATAAGTTATTGCAGATGGAAGATGCACCACAGAAATAAAAATCAGAATAGCTCAGGCTAAAATAGCATTTCAGAAAATGAAAAATATCTTATGCAGCAAATCTATGTCAATAGAAGTGAGAAAGAGAGTTCATTGGTGATGTATAGAACCAATTCTGACCTATGGAAGCGAATCATGGACAATAGACAAACAAATGAAAAGACGATTAGAGGCCACAGAGATGGGATTTCTCAAAGAATGTTGAAAGTTCCCTGGACAGCTAAAAAGACCAATGAGGAAATTCTCAAAGAAGCCAACACAACAATTGAACTCCTAAAAAATATAAGAAATAAGCAAATTACATTTTTCGGGTACATCATGAGAAGAGGAAAATTGGAATACTTTATTACAACTGGCAAAATAAAAGGACAGAGAGATCGTAGACAACAAAGAGAGAAAATACTGGATAGCTTGGTGTCATGGCATGGAAAACAGTCAACAACAGAACTGATACGATGCACTGTGAATAGAAGATTGTGGAAGGACATGATCGCCTACGCCAACCGGTATGGCACATGATGATGATTGCATTAAATTATCGTCGTCATCATCATAAAAGTCTTTCAGTAATAGGAAACTCTTCTCACAGCTTTGTAGAAGTAGTTGGGCCTAGGTAACCGACTTGGGAAAACACCTAAATAGGCAACCGATGTTCGGACAACCCGTGTTCGATTCCCGCTGGAAGCAGTGAAAGTTGTCCTAGTGGTTGAAAAAAAACCTCCGTGGCCGACCACGGCACTGACAGAAATGGGTATCAGGGTATTACTCTGGGAAGGTGAGGAATGCCGCCTCGTCTCGTGAGTCTCGAAGCCTGAAGCGACACTATCCAGAAGTCTCTGTAGACTTCTGGATAGGCGGCCGAGCACGTTTTCGGTGAAAACTCTCGTGCTAAGTCGCCGATTCAAGTCTCGTCCTTTACCTTACCTTTTCAGAAGGAGGTCATCTGATCATCAGAAAAGTACCCCCCGTTGAGCAAGTGTTTTGACCCTCTATCTACTTGATATGTTAGCAGAGGTGGAACTGCCTGGATCATAAGTCTCCCTGGCGTAGACCTAAGCTACATTTAACATGAAGGTTCATACTATATTTGGTATGCAATATCTACATTTTTTATGCACAACACTTCTGGTCAAATCTACTGTCAGCACCCGATTGCACTCGAATCATGAAAAAATATGAGCAATTTATTTTGGCTTTGGAACCGCGATAGCTCAGTGGTTAGTGAACTGGACTACAAAGGACAAGAGGTAGGGTTCGATCCCAACCGACGGCTTCCGGGTTCACCCAGCCTTTAATGGGTACCGGATTTTTTTCTGGGAAAGTAAAGCGACACGGGCGTAATACCGACCACACTACCCCAAAAATCATGTGCCGAAGGTCTGTAAAATTTATGGTCACTAACACCATATTCCCTATACGCCACTTGGTGTGACTGGGGTACTTTACTTTTTTACTTTATTTTGGCTTTAATTTTGTACAGGTAACTGCCGTGATCAATGTTGGATACCCTGCCGCTTTTCTAATGAAAAAGGAAAGTTAGTCGTTCAAGCCCCACCCCAGTTGCAGTCAGCGCTTATTTTACACACTAAGGTGTTCGTTGTTGATTTAAAAAAAAAAGAGTGAATTAAGACTTCACTTAATTATCAGCGGTGTCCCTTAATTTCTCAACATACTTTCCTACAGAAATTGCTGTACTTATTCCATCGTTTTATCGGTGATACAATTCCCGAAGCATAGAATGTTTTTGTCTGCTTTCCAAGCCAGAATCTCACTTCAGGTTTATGTTACCACATTAAGCACACTTTCCTGATATTCAATCGATCATGCATTAAACTGTATGTAAGCCATTGGAACAGTGTAATGAGTTTGCTACATTGTTTTCCGTTACTTGCCTATCTCCTGCACCCGCCGCACAGACGCTTCTGTTGCAATTCTTTACAGGACATTCAGGTCGGACTTCATCAACAATTCTAGCTCGTCCTTGAGAAAATTTTTCTACACAGCAATGCACCACTGTACAGGACAACCAATTGTCAGTATAAACAGTAAGCATTTGCCTATGAAAGTCCCCCTCCTACCCTGCTTAAAAAAAGAAAAATAATGCACGAACAATAACACCTGTTTTCGGGTTGTTGGCTGTACTCTTTCAGCTCATTAGTAATTTTGTTACTGTGCTGTGCTGCACATTGGTCGCTCAGCGCCCACTACCCGTCGAAATAATACATGTCGATGTTGTTATCAACTAATGATACTTTTCGAAACCCCCAACGAAGTTTTTCTTCTAAACCGGATGATTTTGTGACTTATTTATTGACCTCTCCTCGTACTATAAGGTCTGGCAAAAATATCGGAGCGGAAACGGAAATAAAAGCAATCAGGCTTGTGATGCACTAGACGTGTTTTATTGTAAAGTAAAGAGTCGAGGTAAAGTACGAGACTTGAATCGGCGTCTTAGCACGCGAGTTTTCACCCATATGTGCTAGGCCACCTATCCAGAAGTGTGCGGAGACTTTTGGATAGTGTCGCTTCAAATATCGAAACTCATGATGCGAGGCGACATTCCTCACCTTCTCTGAATACCCTGGTACCCATTTCTGCCAGCGGCTGGGTCGACCGCGGGGGTATTTTTTTTTTTACAACTCCGAGTACAATTCACACTGCTTCCAGCGGGATTCGAACACGGGCTGTCCAAACGTCGGTAGCCCAGTCGGGTGGTTTTCTCAACTAGGCTACCGAGGCTCCCGTGTTTTATTGTATCCTTGAATACAAGTGGTATTTGTGCCATTTACAACAGTCAAATAATGGATGCCTGCGAACAAATTACAGGTCCTAAAAATGACGTCGTTCGAATGATGAGCATTCCAACGAATGCATTCCTAGTGTGTCTGTCAGTAACGCTCCGCATAGCTTCCGGAGTCAGTGCTGGGGTGTCGTTAATTTTGCCTACGGAACGTTTCATTGATATCACAAATTGTTTGCGGGTTGTGTACAATTTGTCTTAGCGGTTCGCCAAAAGGAAGAAGATGCAGACAGAGTTATCTGACCTTCGGAACATTTCGATGTTGTATAATGTCATGAAACCAGAAAGCTGCTGATGTCACATTCCCGTACACTGAATGTGTCTTCAGGATGATGCAGCATCCCATGAGAGTACTTCCATGCCAAAGGTCGACATCCCGTTTCCATGAGATCTCATTTCTGACAGGGGCAACGTTTCATGATTGACGGCCGGATCTCTTTGTCTGCGGCTTCTTCCTTATGGGGTATCTCCATGGCAACGTTTATGATTGACGGTCGGATCTCTTTGTCTGCGGCTTCTTCCTTATGTGGTATCTCCATGGCAACGTTTCATGATTGACGGCCGGATCTCTTTGTCTGCGGCTTCTTCCTTATGGGGTATCTCCATGGCAACGTTCATGATTGACGGTCGGATCTCTTTGTCTGCGGCTTCTTCCTTATGTGGTATCTCCATGGCAACGTTTCATGATTGACGGCCGGATCTCTTTGTCTGCGGCTTCTTCCTTATGGGGTATCTCCATGGCAACGTGTACACTGAAGACCGTGGACAATTAAATTATTTAATGCTATCATCAAGTCGCGTTTCCTTTGTAGAACGTTGCATTCCCCACAGCTCGTCTAAAAGAGTCTCTGTCTCTAGCAAGATCTCCCACTTCTTCTGTTGTCATGTTCAAGGTCTCCTTGATGTCTTGAAACCACCTTCTTCTTGGTCTGTCCCTAATGCGTCCCTCAGGAACCACGCCTTACATTATTTTTCTTTCCATATCACTGTGTCTTTTGACGTGGCTGTAGTATTTAAACAATTTCCTCTGTAGAATGGAGTTTATAAGCCAGTTCTCTCTAATGTTTTAATCTTTTAATATGTTTTCGTTGCTCTTTTTCGTTGTCCAAGTTATCTTAAGGATTTTTCTGTAGCATTTTGTTTCGATGAATCGATTTTCTTCCTTGCTGTTTCCGAGACTGTCCATTATTCACAATCATATGTTGCTATCGGGAAGATAATCCTCAGTCCTCAGTAATTTTAATTTTTCTGCCTTGCTGGTATTGTGCCACATGTTCGTGGCGTTTAATTGTTGTGTTGCTAATACTAATCTTCTTTTGATGTCTTTCTAGCAGTCTCCATTGTTAGTTACTTGAGACCCCAGATATGTTACAATTTCAAGTTCTTTACTGTAGATGATGACTTTAGCTTGACTTTTTGGTTTGTCAATGGGCATCATCTTAGTTTTCTGTGTTTAGATAAACGTTTTGCTCCTCACTGTGTTTTTTTTTAACACACTCAATAATCTTTTCTAATCCTTGTACACTATTTGAGAGAAGGACTGTGTCATCAGCGTATCTCAGTTCTGGAATTATATTGCCGTTTATTATTTAATGTAAGAAGAAAAAATATACTATCGAAATGTTGCCAAATAAGACCATATATGTTTACTTACAATTAGATATGTTATTATCATTATTTGATAGGAATGAACAATTTACAGTTATTATATGCGCGTTTTTTTCTTGTCTTCTCCCTTCTCTCCACAATTTGAAGATCTTTGAATGTTTTTGATAAGTAGCATTCAGTAAATACTTTATTCACTTAATTTCTCCATCTTTTACCTTTCAGCGTCAAGGGGAAATATAGTTTGCTAAATTTGGCTCCTCTTTTGTTCTTGTTTCCTACTTCTTCTAATGTTCCTTCAATTCATCAATTTTCCATGATTGCAACTTGTATCTGGTACTCTCGTAGTGTTTGTTGATGACTCGTGTTACATTCTGTTGTCTCAACACGTGGTCATATCATTTCGTATTTTATTTCTTTATCCATACAATAACGCACTATTCATATAATTTTTCTTAATTCCTCACTAATAATATTATTTTTCAGGCAGTTTCATGTCATGTGTAAAATACATTTTATTTTGTGGTAGTGAGGGACTTGATGGTCTGGAGGCAAGACGCCGGTCTCGAGACAGAGTTGTTGTGGGTTCAAATCCCGGCTGCACCAGTTGGGATTTTTATTTATGATTTCTCTCTGCGGCAACAACCCCTGGTCTCAGAAGCGAGGCCCGGCTTGAAACGTCAGTTACTCATGGACGGAAAAAAAAAATAAGTACCTCAGAAGACGTGGTTATCTGCATGTGCGGCGAAGGACCCTTATGCACACGGCTGCCAGGGAAAAACGGATTAGCACGCAAAACTCAGTTCCTAATCTCTAGGGACTTCGTCAGAAGTCAAAGCTGACGAACAAAAAACAAAATTGTGGTAGTTATTTTTCTGATTGCTCTTGAGTCAATCCAGGACTGTCATTTGTAGCTGAAATTTTGAGTGTAGATTGTATTGTAGAGTGCCTGTTTTGCCTCTATGGTTATTTCTTTATTTCACGGTAGTCATTTATAAACTCTTTAATTTTTAAATGTTATAAGCAGGATCAGTGGATCCAGCAAATTGGAAAGGAAAGAAAAGGTGATAAATATTGATACTTGTTCACTCAGGTAAAGGTAAATGTAAAGTGCGAGACTTGAATCGGCGTCTTATCACGCGAGTTTTTACCCATATGTGCTCGGCCGCCTATCCAGAAGTGTTCTGGGACTTCTGCACAGTGTCGCTTCAAGCATCGATGCTCACGATGCAAGGCAGCATTCCTCACCTTCCCAGAGTACTACCCTGGTACCCATTTCTGACAGCGACTGGGTCGACAACGGGGGGTATTTTGTTTCCAACCATAAGTGCAACTCACACTGCTTCCAGCGGGAATCGAACACGGTTTATCAGAACGTCGGTAGCTCAGTCGGGTGTTTTTCATACTAGACTCACTCAACAAATCAATCAACTCATCAGCCCATCAATAAATCACTTTTTGAATCATTCGATCATGCTTATTAAAAGAATATATGTACTTACGAGCAGCTGCGGTGTGGGCAAATCGTTTGTCCATTGGGGTGATACTTTTGTCTTCAGGAGTTGTTGAGTAGTCCTTGTGTGTGGACTTGCTCAGTCCAACAACCTTGTCGGGAGTCGCCATCATCGTATTCTCTGCCTTTCTTTCGTTCTGGAAGCTGGGGAAGCGCTGTAGATGACGGGTAGACACATTTTTATCGTGTGCTAAAGTAATTATGATACGCCCAAAAGTCTGTCCCAATTTAAATTCTCTGAGGACTTGAGACGTCATGTTTGTCTCCAACAGAATTTGTCCGTAATTAGTAAAATATAATCGTTCTTATATAGTTATCAACAGATACTGACACAGCTGTTGACTACTCAAAACACGTGACGCCACCTGTTTAAAGAATTCAATTATAATAACTTTTTCTTTAATTTTACCAGTATATGCACAGAACTGCGTAACGCTTTTTTGAAACTCATCACCTTTACTGAATTTATTCCCGAGGATTAACTAGCAATTATTTCACAGGAATTTATGTCTATAATTCAGCGGCGGATATTCAGAGGAGGCAACGGAGGCCACGACGCCTCTAATATGTTATCAGAAATCATAACACAATCACATTGTAGCTCAATGAGTTAAATGTCAGTGTACTACCAGCCACCATCTTCCCTAATTATGTTGTTCAAATAACCCAAGCTGTTATTAATAAATAGATTTCAATGTCCACGAGGTCAAACCTACTACAACCGTACAACGGCATTTATTGACTTTGCAATGTTTATGAGAACTAAGTAGGCCATTTCAACAATTACCTCCCTGTTTCCATAGCAACAAAAGAACGACAAATCAGAGGACTTTCTATATTTTCATTGAAACAGGAAAAGTAGTGCCGATGGGAGAGAAAGGTTTATGAAGTGTCCCATGTTCATTGCGCTGAGTGTTTACATATTTTAAAAATCTGAACAACATTGTAAGCTATTTTAATGAACAGCAAAACCATGTTTTTTTCTTAACTTATAATGCAAATAACTTATATATTACAATATAATTATAATTATGTTAATTTAGGACAATAATTCAATGAACTATATTACATGGCGCAAATTGCATCAATGTTTATGTCGCAAATTATCAGGTTAAAAATCTACATAAAAGTTTGGTCTCATGTGTGGCCTCCTCAAGTTTCGAATTCACCGTCCGCCGCTGCTATAGTTATTTATTTCATAATTTTTCTTATTTCATAATAATAATAATAATAATAATAATAAGCGGAATTTTAATAACAGGAACACCTGTTAGATTATATGTATCGTATGCATAACTTGACAGAGTATAATAAAATAAATGTAAGATAAAGGGGATTGTATCGCAATTTTATTTCATGCACCTCAGTTCTTCCTCATCTTCTTCTTCTATCCTTCCTCTATTGCCGTTGGCGTCGAGGGGAGATACAATCTGCGATTCTTTGCTCTTCTGTTGGCCTCTTCTGGTGTTATCCGTCCTAATAACTCTCTTGTTTATGGCTCCTTG